>JAWNLU010000372.1:0-600000 GCA_035042165.1 Drosophila kuntzei | reverse complement strand
CTTGTTTCTAATTATCACTTAGATAAATTTTAGAGGATTATATTTTAAGAAAAGTATAATAATAATGCTGACTAACATAGTTGTTTGGTGAGAAGTTAGCTTGGATTTCTATGTATTTTTGACTTTAAAAATGAAAGATTCTTATAGTCTAAGAAAAAATCGTGTAGCTACAACTTCACAGAGTCTTCTCATATAGAACAAAAAATTAATTAACATCTAGAAAAGCAATTTCTTTTAACAAGGAAAGTAAAAGTTCTGCAGCCAATGCAAATCTTCCCATTTGAGCAGGAAACTTATGAGATAAATTGCCTTAACTCGTGTAAACTAATCACAAAACTTGATGCACTTCATTTATTTCTATTATTAGAAAAGTTGTGTGTGGTTTCTATAAAAACTTAAATTAAATGGAAAGCTTTCTTCAGAATATATGTACAAACATAATTGTCTACATAAACGCAGTCTGTAGTTGGTGTAAGTTTTGAAGTAATCGATTTGTCATCATAATCCCATGTATTGTAGGGAGTCTTGAAGAATAATTTGGACATGGAACAAAGTGTAAAATGCAAGCACATACATATGTATTTAAATATATATAAGTAAATATATGTACATGTGTAAATATGTTTGTGTACTGAGTGCCTTCTGTCCATGTCGTCATTGTTGTGCCACGAGACTGTTGTCGGGTTTGTCCAAAATGCAGGAGGACTACATAATTAATGATTGCTTTTAAACAGCGTCGACAGACGTTGAACTGTTGTCAACGTGGAAAACGGAAGATCGAAGCGACGCGACGGGGAAAATGCGAGGAAAAATGCCTTTTTACTGTATAAACATTTGCACTTGCTCGTAATTAGTTTACGATGTCAGCCTTGTTGCCATACTTAATTTGTTTGAATCGATTTGAATTAATTTTAATACAGAAATAATGATGTTACCCTCCGGCAGTTCAACTTAGCTGTAATACACTCTATAACGAAATTCTAAGGGCATTTCAGTTATAGAACCTATTAAGGAAAATAGAGAATACAAATTCGATTCTTCGATTCTTATTTGTTGAACAATGCATATTCTAGAATACTTTAATTAACTTAATGACTCCGTCAAGCTGACAAGTACGTTCAGGCCCTGTTACGATTAATTCGTAAAGGAATTAAGATTGTTAAGGGGGAAAATGTTGGGAGTATTTCGTGGAAGAGTGCAAACTAATTACCTGTAGAAGCATCCGGGGTTTCCATCTTGGGCTAAATAAAGATAGAGACCAAGGCGGAAAAAAAATATCCACTCTCGACTTGTATTTATTTATTTTTATGTCGAGAAGAGTACACAAACTTAATCACTAATTACCGTGTTACGCATAAATAAATATGCACTCGACTCTCCGGTTTGGGGCACTTGACATGGACACTTTGGTGTCGCACTTCGCAGCTCTGAAATTTGCAAACTAATCTCCCATTTATCACCGGGAAACTGCCATCCAGAGAGTCATTCCCTGGCTCTGGCGACAGGTATGTACTTGACTGACGCTCAACATGTCGGAGGCCGCACCAGATACAGATACAGCTGAAGATACAGATGCGGATGCGGATTCAGATACAGATTCGCACTTGCACTTGCATTTGCCTCTTTAAAAATGATTTATTTTTGATAAATTGCCATGGTCTTCGCTGTACGGATTCGCTTAATTTTGCAAATGATTTACACGGAATGACATGGAATTTAATTTTGAAATTCTCAAATGCTAAACTCGCTGGGTGGCAAACATGAATCCCCCCTGCTCATGACACCCGACAACACGAGGTCGCACTCTGACAACGTCAAGGGGAGAGAATTATGTGGTACCTATAATTATACCATCATGGGATATTCGATTCTTTAGTGTTGTGATCTTTCGTCTCGTAAGATGAATATTTCTCTATTATATAGTTATAGAAGGTAGTTTTGTAGTTTAGAAATTCTTTATAAATTTTCAGTGGTAAATTTCATTATTAAGATTCAAATTTATGGGGCGAAAATTAAGAATTCATATTAGATTCAATAACATAAATTATTAAATTAATTTATAGCGAGGCTTTCCTGCCCATTAAATGATGAAGGATTATCCTCTGGGTATCTAAGGATATTTTATGTGTTCATCTCTATAAGGAAAAATTTTCTAATATGTCCTTTTTCTTCTAAATATTCATCTATCCTATTTTCATTTCTGTAAAACAGTGTATTACAATTTTGGCGAAATGTAAAAATTATTCTCAGCGGAATAAGGCTAAAATGTATAAAACTTTGCATATTTAGGAGGAGAAAGGTCAGGTTGATTACTTTGGCTGGATGTGAATGTGGAGCAAATGAATAGAGAAGAGTTCATCGTATTCACAGCACATATGAGTACTCGTTTCATATTGTTGTGCGTACTTATTCCCAATTAAACCCAATCAAGCACAGAGTCAACTCTCTGGAGAACCCTTAACTTTGCCATTGTTTGAGCAGAAAACTTTACCTGTCGACCTTTATGTTTGTCTCTAATGGCTTAATGTGGCTCTTGATGCTTACAAATATGGCTTTAACTTCAACAGCATAATCTGGAATATTTCAAGAATTTATTTTATAATTTTTTTAACTGTGCGTGGTTAAAATTCAAATAATCCCATGTCGAAGTCGTGCCAAATTGAGGAGATTCTGTCAAATGGGAATGGGAATGTGGAGTTGTCGTAGTCGTGGTTCATGATAGAGGCAGCCGTCCATGCTAAGTATCGACAACTAGTTAGTCGCATAATTGCTTTACTCCGATTCCATTTCCAATTCCGATGACGATTCCTCAATCTCCTGCTCTTCCTCGGGAGGGTGAAACGTGGGCCACTTATCACGCGCCGGGCTTGGCACCGATAATATGAGCGTGTGTTTGTTTCACAAAAACAAAATAAAAAAAAAAACCAATTGGAAATTAGAAATCACCGTCAATCGGTGCGGCAATCAATCGTGACTGTTGTTGTCGAAATGCCGACAAAAGAGAACGCACGCGCGGGGTAAACAGAGAGGGAGCATGAGGAGGAGGAGGAGGAGAAGGAGGAAGAGTAGGCAGAAGAAGAGAGGGCTACGATTCTGACTTTGTCCCCAGTCCGTAGTCCAAGTCCGCAGTCCCATTCCTGGTTTCGGGCTTGGACTCTGTGTCAACGGCACTTGAACCACAAAGAGCACCGATTTGTTGATTTGTTTTTGAAAAGTGAGTAAATATGTTTCCATTTATGAATGTTTGGAAAAGTGTTGTTGTTGTTGTTGTATTTATAGTTGTTGCTTTTGTTGTTATTTGTGTGCGCTTGCGTTTTGTTTGAGCAGCAATCCCATTTTCAAGTGGTCGATAAGATGCCAGGTGCTGATACGATATCAACACTCTGCACCCGATAACAGACACAGCATTGGTGTGATTGGTGGCAACTCCAGAGCTTCTCCCCAATCCATAGACTCCACGGTGTCTGCCTCAGTTTGTTGCATACAAAATGAATGGGCAAGGGGGGTAACTGCAAGTAATTAACTTGACTTACACTTGACTCTCACGTTCTACTCGGTTCCTCATACAAACTTTGAATATTTTAATAAAAATTAAAAAAAAAAATTGGGAATAGAATTTAGAGAATTTTTAAATCAAAATGTTAAAAAACGTGCAAGAAATTGAAAAAAGAATACAAATTATTACTATGAAAAAAAAGCCTTACATTTTCTAACTTTAGTTGAATTTTCATTACAAAGAGTAAAACACTTTTCTATTTTATTCATTTTCAATAGATTCTAGATGAACAATTTTTCATTTTGGTTTTTCTAATATTTTTGAAATTATATTTTCCTTACTCCTTTAGTTTCTAATTTTATTTTTAATATTCTTATTTCACATTATGGATTTATGTTCCTAATTTTATTCTTTATTTTTGGCAAATATATAAAATATATTATATCTCAAATATTATGTGTCAAACTTACAAATTAAATTTATATGTAAGAGTTATAAAAAACAAAGACAAACAACTAAACATAAAATTTAAAGAAATAAAAATAAAGGCGAAATAAAAATGGGAAAAAATATACTAAAAATATTCAGAGTAAAAACTTTAGAAAACCTTATTCATATTATAAGATATATTATCATTGATTTTACTCATAATAATAATGCATTAATATATTTTATTGATTCTAGATGATTTTAAATAATTTCTCATCTTTGTCTTTTCAATTTCGACATTCTTAGTATTATTTGTCACATTTCGTATAGGGAACCAGGTGATGCAAGCAATTAACTTGGCTTATACATGTGCTGAACTAAATCTTACGGTCAACTCAGTACCTCATACAAAGAAGGAGTATTTTAACAAAAAAAAATTACAACAACAAAGTATTGAGAAAAGAATTTAATGAAATTTTAAATAAAAAAATGTGAAAACGTGCAAAACATTTAAAAATGAATACAACATTAATTCTAGAAAAAAGTTGACTTGCATTTTCTAACTCCAGTTGAATTTTCTTTTCAAATAGTGAAACACATTTGTATTTTACTGTACTACCTTTAATTGATTCTAGATGCGAATTTCTCATTTTGCTCTTCCAAATATTTTTGTAATTTTATTTTTCTTACTCCTTTATTTTCTAATTTTATTTTATATTCCTTATTTCTTTATTTTCTAATTTTAGTTTTCTTATTCTTATTTCACATTACAAGATTTATAGTGTTATGTTCCTAACTTTATTCCTCATTTATGGCACTCTAAAATTTTATTTGGCAGAATTAAAAATAAGATTAATACGTAAGAGTTATAAAAAACAAAGACAACAACTAAACATGAAGTTTAGAGAAATTAAAAAAGAGACGATATAAAAATGGAACTAATAAATTCAAACAATTCAAATATTTAGAGTACAAAGCTTTAAAATTTTGTTTCAACTACACATATTAGGAAATTGATTTTTCTCACAGCGAGTAAACAATCTATTCTAATAATAATATATTACTATATTTTATTGATTCTAGATGATTTCAAATAATTTCTCATTTTTGCCTTTTCAATTTCGACAGTCTTAGTATTATTTGCCACAATTCTTAATTTTCTTATAGGGATCCAGGCGATGCAAGCAATTAACTTGGCTTATACATGTGCTGCAACTGTGAAGGGATTTCTGCAATTTGTCACTAAATCTTAAATGTAACACGTTGTGCTCCTCCAGCTTCTCCTGCTCCCCCTGAGAGAGTGTCCTAGGCTCAAGGCATAAACAAATTTATTGAAAGCAATTTGCATAAGAGTCCTTTTTGTGTGCGTGTAACGTTGACTTTATCATTTGTCCTTTTGCCAAAAGGATTTTATTTTATTACTTTTAGCAAAAGACAGAGAGAGAGAGAGAGAGAGAGAAGGAAAGACTTCAATTTAAGAAGATTTTGTGAAGCACATCATATGTACACACACACATACACATACGCAAATGTACACATATTGATGCACATGTGTCTGTGTGTGTCATACACTGAAAAGCGACAATTTCATGTCCAATTGCTTTCCAGGTGACATGAAACAACACTTAAGTAAGAGGAAGCACATTGGGCAGAGGGAGGAGTGGGGGGAGTGGGGATGTTCGCAGGAGCAGCAGCAGCAACAGGAGCAAGAGCAGAAGCACGGGATGGGGGTGGAGGTGGTGGCAAAATGGGAAGAAGAGACAACCTGAAAACTCCCATTCGTGCAGCTGTTGTCATCCATTCCCCCCACCCCATATCATCACTCCCTCATTCTACATTTGATTGTGTGCTAAAGAATATTATATCGTAACTCTTCTATTCTTGAAAATCTACATTTAAATTGTTTTCAATATAATCTGCATGTTGTGTCCGTTGCAAGTGGAAAAATGGCCGAGTTATTGTTTAACAAAATACAAACAGACTTTCAATCTAAAGCTTGTGTGTGTGTGAGTGTGTGTAGACAGGTTTGTCTATTTCTTAAATGCATTGCAACATCTGCTAAGGTTCTCAGGAACTAAAACCAAAGCTATCACCACAGGGATTGTTATGTTATGTGCAAATTTAAGGTCCATTATAGTTCATCATCGATTGCTCGGGGATTGGGAATAGGATTAGGATTGGGATGGCGCCATCAAGTGCCACCACAACAGGCGACTATTATGATCACGATCTGCTACTTAGACTCAAGGACACATGAAGTGAAATATCCCATCGGGACATGTGTTCCCCACTTGAGTACGAGTGTAGCACGCCCTTCCTTGTGTACGTACTTCGATATACACTCGTATCCATCGTAAGTATTATAAATGACAGCACGTTAACACCCCCCCAAAAAAAGTGAGATCTCGTCTTACAAGAATTCTTACAAAATCGCTTCTCGGGCGACCTTCCATAAATTAGAAGGCAGCGCCCAAAATGTTTGAGGACTTTCAAGTGTCCTTTGAGCCTGGCTGGCATTCGATTACATTTCAAATTTCACATTGATTTGTTTGTTTTTTTTGTCTGATACTTCAAACACACATTAGGTTTCATATAACGATCGAGAAAAGTCAATTAATGTCGATCCTTTGGCTGTAAATGAACCAAGTATTCAGTTAATTTTTTTATTAATCGAAACTTGTTTGTTTCTGTATCAAGATAATTGGATATTTGTAAAGTCAGAAATATTGCTTTTTTGTATTTATTTGTTTGTATAATAAATTATAGTAACTTCTATTTATTGAAATTGATTATTAAAAAAATTTCCGTTTACACATAGCTTCCTTATGTTTACGTATATTAAACGTATAGAAAGATGTCTAAAGAATTATTTAGAATACTCGAAATGTAGAAATTTCTATTCCCGATCTTCTTTTATCTCAATAAAAATAAAATATGATCTCAGAAAAAATCAATGTGATCAATAAAATTTAAAAATGTGTAAAATTACTTCTTTCAATATTCACTAAAAAGGATTTTGGTGTTTAAATTCAATTTCGATTGTAAAAAATAAATATATATAAATTTCAAAAGTGTGTAAGGCAATTACTTAAATTATTTTAAGTAGTAAGCATTGTTGTTTTCTTTTTATACCCGTTACTTAAAAATTAAGTAAAAGGGCTATTGTATTCGTGCAAATGTGCGTAACAGGCAGAAGGAGGCGTGGCAGACCCTATAAAGTATATATATTCTTGGTCAGCATCAAAAGCCGAGTCGATATAGCCATGTCCGTCTGTCCGTCCGTGTGAGCGCCTAGATCTCAGAGACTATAAGGGATAGAGCAACCAAATTTGGTACACAGACTTCTATAAACCCCACGCAGATCAAGTTTGTTTTAAATTTTCGATCGGACCACTATATCATATAGCTGCCATATGAACAATCGGTCATAAATCAAGTTTTAGTATGAAAAACTCTTTTGTTTTCTGGGATATCTCAACCAATTTGACAGGATATGTATTTAAGTTGGTTTTATACATCCTGACCAAAATTGATTCAAATCGGTCGACTATATCATATAGCTGCCATACGAACTATCGGTCGAATTTCAAGTTTTAGTATGAAAAACATTTTTGTTTTCCGAGATATCTCAACCAAACTGACACAATATGCAATATAGTTAATTTTATATTACCAGACCGAAATTGGTTCAAATCGGTCCACTATATCATATAGCTGCTATATAACCGATTTGTTGAATTTCAAGTTTTAGTATGAAAAACTTTTTTGTTTTCGAAAATATCGCGACCAAACTGACAGAATAACCAAAATTGGTTAAGATCGATCCACTATATCATATAGCTGCAATAGAATCGATTTGTCGAATATCAAGATTTAGTATGAACAACTTTTTTGTTTATTATGATATCTTAACCGATTTTACAGAATATGCATATAAGTTGGCTTTATACATCCTGCCAAAAATTGGTTAAGATCGGTCTACTATATCATATATCTGTCATAGAAGGAATTGGTCGATAATTAAGGATTAGGGTGAAAATTATTGTTGTTTCTGGAGATTTGTCAATCTGGAGAGTTTCTGCAGTTTCTGTCAATCACTCGCTGATTACGAATATTATTTTGTCTTATACGTCCTGAATAAATTTGGTTTTAATAGGTTCTCTATACCATATAGTGGTCATTGTAACAATCAGGGCGGATGCCCTTTTCTATATTTTAGGAATATTCAATATAAAATAAATGTTTTGTCGAATAATTTTTGCGGGTAGTTATTACATTAAAGTACTTTTATGGGGTTAACTTTGTTTGTTTAGAGTTTTTATATCTTTAGAATCTAAAATTCTGAAAATACTTTATATATATTCAAAGAAGTGACGGGTATCCTATAGTCGGGAGCTCGACAATAAGCCTTTCCGACTAGTTAAATAATATTTTAAGCATAGAATCGAAAGACCGTATTACAATTAATTAATATTCAAGGTTTGTTTATTGATTATGATTTGATTAAAATATTAAAAGAAATCAGTGTTTTTCAATAGAGTAATATAACATAAATTTATACTTATAATCGAGAATTACAACTGAGTTAGTAACAAAAAATCGATCGATTGAAATTAAATGTTTTATATATTTTCTGCACCATATTTACCAATATTATACTCCGATTATATTTCATTCGTTCATTAATTATACTCATTCTTATTATATAATATTATCCCGTGATTGAATAATCCAATTGCACGTGCTAGAATTACATTTACATTCTTCTAGAATTACATTTATATTCTTCTCACTTTTGTTTTAGTAATTTAATTTAAAATAAATATTTACTAAATAATGTCAAAAAATTGTATTTACTTATAAATATCAGCAGTTACCAATAACATAGGGAAGGTATCAAAACAGAAAGTGAGAAACATGTGAAGCCTTTCGATCGCAGGCCGCCATAAAAATGTTTCCAACGTCAAAGCAAAAGGGGAAGCGTAAGGACTGGAATGTGTTGAACTGCGACGACTGCAGCTGCTTTTAATTCCAGTCGGAGGTGGGCGTATTCGACAGCAACAGCCCCTGAGCGCAATGAGAATACGAACTCCATCTCATTCTCACTCGCAGCGAGCAGTCAAGGCGAGTGAAACGGCAGATGCATTGCGCTCTCTGGTTGGAACGGTCGCTAACCAGAATATTTGCTTGCTTGCTCTCTCACACGGCTACCAGCGTGGCTTTCTCGCTCGGCCTTGTGCCCCTGACCACGCGTGTGTCTGTGTCTGTGTTTGTGTTTGTATGTGTATTTCTGTTTCTGTTTCGGTTTCTGTTTCTGTTTGTGGCATCGACAGACCAGTTTGTGTTTAAACGCGAATAGGCATAGGCGCACATCTCAGCTCTCAGCTTTCAGCTCTCAGCTGTGCCTGTCCACGATTTCAAGCTCGAAGCGTCACTGTTGAGAGGCCACTGACAGGTTGTGGAACTCGTTTCGTATACGTAACGTATCTCAACATACGTCGATCGCTCGCAAATACAAGTAACAACAAAGTACAACAGCAAAGAGTTTGTGCAATTGTTTCTCAAAACTGTGTAAACTTAAATCAATATCAAAACTAAAAATAAATGCAAAACTACGAAATGATAAACATGAGGAGAAACACATGTGACTAGTGACCTTTTTGGCCTTTTGGTAGTGTCAAGTGACGCGTCAAAGTGACCCGCATCCGTATCCGTAGACGGACCCGTGCCCATGTCGAATCCCGTACCCTCGTCCGTCGAACGTAATCGAACATCGTACTCGTATCTGGTGTCCAGCCTCAGAGGACATCTGTTTGTGTCCGATTTGTCGACTGTCGCGGCCAAAGTCAATAAAAACACAAAACGAAAATAAAAAGCAAAGTAAAAGAATAAAGCGCAAAGTCACACAAAACAAACAAAACATTTTCCGGCTCCGGCGACATTAACAGAACTGCTCGACATCGACAATTTGTTTTATCAATTTTCAACAAGGCCACCACACAACAACTACAACAATAGCACAGCAGCCAAACAAACCAACAAACAACAAAAGCGCCCAGAGTGCTTAGCTGAGCTCGCGTTGAGCACGCACGCCAGCAACAACAGCAACAACAACAGCAACAGCAACAACAACAACAACAGCATCATCTCCGTTTCTCCGTTCACATCCATATCCGAATCCGAAACCACCTTCAACTCCACCCACTCCTTGCCGAGCAGCAGTTACACCCACCCAACATCCCCAACCCCTCAGCAACCCACAGCAGCATCCACAGAATATCCTTGCAGGGCGCAGGGCGCCCCACGGTGAGCACTCACACTTGTGTGACCTGCCGTCGCCGTTGCCGTTAACGTGGCCGTTAACGGTTGCTTGTAGCTCAGCGAAGAATACGAGAATACGCGACAATGGCTGCATATGCGCAGTTTGGATATGGTTACCCGTCGGCAAATCAGGTGAGCAGATTTACTGGGATATTTGATAAGAAAACACACACCTCAATATTATTAAAGTGATAACAATAATAATAATAATAATTAACACTGCTGTTGGTCTTTTTGTCAACAAACACACAATTTGAAATCAAAATTTCATCAGTCAGAGCCAAATGAGTAAATAACAAGTGATCACAGGAACAACAATAAGAGTGCAGATATCATTGCGAGAGTTGGTCACAATATTTCAAAGTTTTGCCTTTTTTAGTGACAACTTAATCAGAATTCATTTGATAACCTGTTATCATAATATTAACAGTAATCCAATAAGAGTGCAGATATTAACACAAAGGTTGGCAACTCCAATACAATTTTTTTCATTTTTTGGCATCAATTTAAACAAAGTTTATTCAACAACTTGTAGACATATTATTTGCAGTAAATTTCTATTGTTGCCAAAATGTAAAGATATCTGTACACAGGTTGGAAACTTCAATTTTTAATCTGGGTTTATTTGATAACAAGTGATCATATTAAATGCAGTATACGACTATTGTTGCCAATAAGAGTGCAGACGTTCCTAAAGGAGGTTGGCAACTCCAATGCAAATCATTAATTTAAACAGAGTTTGTAGATGTAATATTTGCAGTATTTTATTAACTATTATTGGATTTGTAAATTTATATGTTAATTGATAATTACTTATTTTTTTAAATATAAATTAATATTGTTGTGTTGACTGCGTACAGTTTTCAATAAATAGCTAAGTAATAAACTCGAATGCAAAGCTGAAATATTTTTAGCATCAACTTAATTAGAAGTCGCATTAAAGGGAGATATTCAAATTGCGGATAATTTCTGATCTTCATAATGTTTCTGTGTGTGTGTTTGCTACTAATTTTAGCCTCATATGTACACATATAATTGGCTATGACGTCGAAGCAGTATTTGAAATAAACATAAATTTAAATTTATGCCCAGGGAATGTGGCCAACACACACTCACACACAATCTCAAACACTGGCATGAATATTCAAGCAGAGTGGACAGCTTCTGGGCTCGGACTATGGCTTTATGGCTATACGAGTAGTCGTAGATGCCCCAAGCAAATGTTGCACAATTTAGGACATTTTGCAGCCGTCGCCATCGTCGGACGTTTGCGATGCGGTGCATCGTTTCAGTTCTGACCATAATTACCCACGGGACAAGGAACGGGGCAAGGCGGCATAATGTGAAGCTCAGTAATTCAAATTACTTAGCTGAGGTTGAAGACAACTCTCCACCAGGCATGGGAGGACTGCCTAACGTATCCTATGCACACATACTGTTACATATATTACCCTTAATTCATGTCGATGGTCTATTGGTCTCTTCGTCCCTTTGTCCCGACGCGTCGTGTCGCCTGCTTTCCCATAAATTTATGTCAAACCAAAACTGAATGGGAGCGCCATTTATTATAATATGCAAAACTTGGTAAATTACAATAATTAAAATAATGAACGCTCAGATTATCGACCATAATTATGGCTCCATGTAAAGTGTGTAAAGTGCGTTCTACTATTCCTACTTATTTACGAATCATCAGAACTGTTGTTGTTCCTTTTGTTATTATTATTATTGTTGTAGTTATTGTTGTTAATATACGTACTCCTGCTGCATTCAAAATCCCATTACAGTTATTGTTGCTGACTCAGTTTTGTGTGTTTTAGTCTTTTGTTTCTGTCCCAGAGTCAGTCAGGAACATTCTCAAAACATGTTTTCCCTGTTCCCAAATTAACTTCATTAAAACAGTGATCTCAATGCTGTGGCAAATATTAATTGGATGTCTTTAACATACAGATTTAAGTAGAATTCCAAATAATATTTTTCGGTAGTTATTTGACATTAATACTCGAAGAAATGGCTTATTATGTATTATTGAGAGAGGTTAGTTTATAATTTACTTTAGAGTTCATGTTAATTTTGTTTAATGTAGCTATTAAATTGAATTCTTTATTCTTTAACATTTATTTTAACAGGCGATTTAAATGCAGAATATATTGCAATATAAAAAGAATGATAATTTGTTATTTCTCCACCAAGTTTTACTATATTTAGTTTATTTTGAATTTAGAATTTGGTTCAAATAATATTTTTTGTGAGGAATATGACATTCAATTAATCCTCCTACTCTTAGTCATAGAGATATCAAACTAAATTTTTTTTTTTTAGTAGATTTCCGTCTTTTGTTTATTTTTCTTTTCCGTTAATATACAAATTATTTGTAATTTTGATTTAAGATTAAATTCAAGACTATCTAAAGTTTTCTTCTGCTGAGGAATAAGCAATTGCAGAATGCGCATATTTTTTAAGGTATCATAATTAGCTGTGCCCCAAGCAGCGTTTTAATTAGCGAGTTACTACTGTATTATAACACTGTGAAGCACATGCTATATACAGTACATAAATAACTGAAATTCATATTAATTAATTTAATTTTTAATTTTAATTTCAACGCCAATTCGGCATGCCAAATATGACACACAAAAATCGCTGACGAATTCAATATGAGTATGAATTTAATCAACGGCTGCGGCAATGGGACAAGGTCTGAACTGTGTATCTGAGCCAAGACTGGGCATGGTTTGGGCCATGAACAGAATTGTCAACTTCCCATGCTGAAGGAGTTGAGTTTAGCAGTTCACGCATTTCATGGCAAAAATAACTTGAATTCCCAGGCTATAGAGGAAGGCAAGGGACAGAAAGACAGACCGACAGATGGACAGACAGACAGACAGACAGACAGTTTGGTTCGATTTGGTCAGTGTCCTTTTTGCCATGTTGCAGAGCCTGGGACGTAGGCCGGATGATGCGAGAAAAAACTAATATTTTGCCGTGTGCATTCCATAATTGATTTATGAATTTTTAATGCAAACATTGAAAGGCGACTGCCACGCTAAAACAAAGAATTGGTCCAGCAGATGAAGCAGAAGCAGGAGTTGGAGTTGGAGTTGCAGTTGAAGCTGGAACGACAACCAACTACTGAAACTGAAGTTAATTCAATAAAAGGAGCGCCTCAACAACAACAACAACAGCAGCAACAACAGCAACAACAGCAACAACAACTTCAGCAGCAACAGAGCAACTTATTCGCATTAGCAAAAACACGCATCAGTGCTATGTGTATTGGTTTTTGGTATTTGTATTGGTATTGGTAAGGGTATAGTCTAAAGAGAGGAGGAGGAAGGGGGAGAGGATATTGCTTTGCCTGCACTCCTGACTGCCGATGAATGTGAGAATATGCCAAATGCCACGACGCATTGCCGTCGTCGTCGTCGTCGTTGCCGTTGCCGTCGCCTCGAGTCTCTGCTCTGTCTGCAGCGCTCAGAGCCAAAACCAAAACCAAATGTCGACAGTCCCAGGCTCGACATCTTCTCAGCACTCTCTATACTCCCTGCACTTCCCCAAAAATACTCCTCATACTCTCTTTATTTTCGCTTATTGTTTGTCATTGCTGTTGTTGCTGGCGGCGCCGTTGCCGTTGCTGTTGCTGTTGCCGTTGGTGCTGCAATTCCAAGTCGACTGGCGTCAGGAGCAACCTTCTATTGCCGTATAGCTATCACTTTTTTGCTGCAGACTCTTTGTTTCGTTGTTGCTGCTGTTGTTTGGAGTGCAAAAACAAAAATCCATAAACGCATCTTCCAGCAGTAGCAGCAACAAGAGCGAAACGGCAGCAACGGCAGCAACGACAGCAGCATAACAACCCACAACCAGCAACACACAACACACAACAACAATAAGAACCTGCAATCTCCTTTGTTACATACGGAACGCACTGAGCAATTGGCAATTGGAATTGGCAAGGTGGGACTCGGTATCGGGCCTAAACGAGCCGTACCGAGGCCGTACCATTTGGGCAGGCGTTTCGTGAGCTTTAACATAAATCATAAAATTAATAACCATAAAGTGACGGCACCAGTTTTTCCAACAATTTGGTCTGGGCGGGTGGCCACAGAAGTTGCTCCCAGCCTATGGCCAGCAAAAGGCCTTACCGTACGGTTGCCACTCGCTAACTGCGCCTGTCTGCACTTCAAAGGGCCTTAATGCTTACATATGTATTTACACATACATAGGAAGCCGTTGACTTGCACAATTTCAGTTGATGAGTATTTGCCATTTACACGTACTTTTCGTTTGTTGTCGATTTGCTTATTTAACAATTGTTCCTTGACTCGCGTTCTCTTAAGAAAAGTTGTTGCAAGGTTCGTTGCAATTGTGGCATTCGATTCTTTTGAACTTGTGTCATGCAACAACTAGAGCACATGACATTCATCTGTTGCATCTATCTTTACAATGTGTATTTATTTATGCTTTGAGTATTGTGTTTGAAATAGAAGAAGGAACGTCAAATGAAGGGCAATAAACGGTTTCATCGAAATAAGTATTATGTTTATCTATGTAAAATTAGATAATCACATATTATAATTTAATTATAATATTATGCTTACTATTTGATTTAATATTCAACAAAATTAAATCATTTTTAATTATTCCACACAATTTTCTAGCCAAGTTTGTTAATTTTTCACAAAATCTGTTGACCAATTATCGCCTAACTTTTATATTAATTAATTCTACTTAAACTGACTGGATTTTTCATGTCACGTTAAATTCGCATCATATTATCCTTTTGACAATCGAAAGACTTTACTATTTTTAAAATTTAAAATTGTAGATATTATTTTGTTGACCGCTTTTAATTGACATTAAATAAATAAATAATCAATATAATATAATAAAAATATCTCTCAAATAAAAATTAATTGGACTATGAAAAAGGGCTTCAATAATTTATAGCCCATATGTTATTAATGGAAATTTATATGTCATAATTAGAGTTTAGGTAATCAATCAAATTATTTAAAATGTTGCTTTAAAATTGCTTTTATAATATACTATTATTAGCACAAGATTGTAATTATATTGTAAGTTCAGAGCATATATGGAATGGAATATCTGCCCCTAAATATCCTTCCTATGACATGGCAGGCAACAAAATTACAAAACATAGGACGCTTCAAAGCCGTTCACACCGTTTATCGTAATATCCAAGTCATAAAACAGGCAACTATAAAGCAATATTTAATAGTTGCCAACACTTGCCAACATTTGCAACATTTCCGCATTGTGAAGTGAGAGATAGAGAAGAGAGAGAGAGAGAGAGAGAGAGAGAGAGATTGGCTGAAATCGCCTTTAAGCCAAAGCGAGAAACCCTCGGGGCCATCGAATGCTATCCTGTCTGTGTCGAGCTCACGATAAACCCGGCAGCGGGAACTTTACAATGCATCCATCCCAGAGTGGGTGAGTGAGAATCATTAAAAATAAACTGACTTGCGTGCCGATAATAAGCCCTGGCTCTGACTCTGGTTCTGGTTCTGGCCTGGTCAGTGGTCGGTTGCTGCTTTCGACCAGTCGTCCAGTCGACTGTCGGGTCCTCAGTGTCGTTGTCGTCGTTGTGCTGATATGTGTTTTTTATGGACGACCACAAAAACTGAAATTGATGTTCGAATCGCATATAAAAATAAAGAATAATAAGAAATGAGCGCGCGCAGCGTTTTGTACATTAGCAGCAAGGAAAGAGTAGCTGAAGAGGAAGAGGTGAGGCAGGAGAGAGGAGAGAGGAGACATGCCACTTGTTGTGGTTTTTTTAAATTCGTTGCCTGGTCGTCGTTACAGTTGGTCGCTTCGTCGCCTGCTCAGCTCTGGCTTCTCAGTTGGGCAGTGGTCATTCATTCAGAATTCATTAGATTTCATTCATGAAAACGCCTTCATTATGCAATAATTTCAAGTTTGCACAGAGAAACCGTGTAGAGAGTTCAGGCAGTACCGGGTGTATCGGGTGCGACTCTGAGTCTCAGGACGGGTGTCCGAACGAAATTGCCTTGCGATTAGATAGCCTGCAGGAGGTGTTGAAAATCAGCTTGTTCAACTGGCGAATTACCATTATTATTTAAAGCATAAATTTGACTGCAGTAGCTGTGATTTGCCAACGAGATGTGGCCCCAAAACGGTAGCTGGCTAAAAGATGAGTGATAAGTGTGGGTTGATGCATTGATTTGGTAGCAGGTATTACTTACTTACTAATAAGAAACAACGCCCAGTTAAGAGTATAGACTGATTGTCTGGTCAAGCGTGATCGAGAAATTCATTAGAATTCGATAGCTGAGTGTGACGGATAGCTTAAGATACTTTCTTTTTTTTATAGATACTTTACGGATTATTTACTTTTCCTTTGGCTTGTTGGTAGATCAGCTATTTGAGTGCCTCAATCACTCTCTCTCTCTCTATTTGCCTCAGTCTAGCACTTGCCTGGTACGCTCCTTCATTCGAATTCGGAACCAGAATCAGAATCAGAATCCGAATCGGCAATTCGTTGCGGTTATCGTGCAAGCGCATACCTGAGTGCCTCATTCAATTTCTTGCCCTTTTTGCCTGGAAATGCCCACACTCAATCGAGCGGTCGAACGGTCCAACGGTCGAACGGTCGATCGGTCTGTTGATACTTCGGCTGTACCCTCTTCAAAGATCTGCCGGGGTCGGAGAATCGGAGACCGAGGCTGCAGAGACAGGCACAACAGTATCTTAAATCTGACTGTGATAAATTGAAAATTAATGAAGTGAAAATAGATGGAACGGATCGCAAAATGCGCCAAGCCAATAAAATATTTTGACATTTGGAGTTATCGTCTTAATCTGTTTTGTTGATTTCGACCCAAAGGCTTCGAGCCTCTACCTCTGCCCCTATTCTTACCTCTACGCTCTACCCTTTATTCCTACCCTCCCTACCCACTATCCTCCGTCCGTTTCTCGTCCTTGAGTGTATCACCTGTTTTTAAGAATGGTTCCATTGCGAACCTCTTTTGGCCGTAAAGTTTTCATGAAATTTATTCAATGTTCTTTTTCTTCTGGCTTTTTTGTCTTTCAGTTACTTGGCGGTACGGCAGCCACAACCGGCGACAGTCAGAGCGGACATGGCGGGGGCTCGGTGCCGTCGCCTTTGTCGGGCACAAACGAGGCCTCGCTGAGTCCCTCGGGCGGTTCGACAGCCACAGGCATCACCGGTCCCGTTAGTCCAGGTGCAATTTCGCAGTCGTCTAACAATGCGGGTACAACAGTTGCAGGAGCAGCCGGAGCTGCAGCCACATCACCGACGGACGCCGATGCAGTTGGCAACGATGTGAGCGGCGCCACAGAAACAGATGCCCCTGGAGGTGTCAGTGCTCTGGAGGCCCATGTCCGTGTGGCCAACAACATGTCCTGCTGCGAAAACGGACGTCCGATCATCACGGACCCCGTCTCGGGACACACGGTCTGTTCCTGTCAGTACGACTCGGCGCGTCTAACACTTGGAGGCTACTCCCGCATGGCGTTACCCTCAGCTGGCGTGGGAGTCTATGGCGGACCCTATCCTTCCAATGAGCAGAATCCCTATCCGAGCATAGGTGTCGACAACTCAGCCTTCTACTCGCCTCTGGTAAGTGATGTTCCAGCTCGTACTCTGGCTAATTGGATTAAGGCAGCGGGCAGAAGTCCACGCTGAATGTAAGCCGACAGAAGATGCACATCTCAATGTATTGCAATCCAGTTTATGTCGCTTCTCCAGAAGGCAATCAGTGGAGGCTTACAAGCGTATTGTCAGCTTTGCCTGTCCACCTGGCGCTTCCTCATAACGAATAACCACTGTAATTTTATCAATTGCCCATTTTTAGAATAATCCCTATGGCATGAAGGACGCCAGCTCAGGGTCCGA
Source organism: Drosophila kuntzei (assembly GCA_035042165.1). Classification (NCBI taxonomy): domain Eukaryota; kingdom Metazoa; phylum Arthropoda; class Insecta; order Diptera; family Drosophilidae; genus Drosophila; species Drosophila kuntzei. The sequence continues at coordinate 581,854 of JAWNLU010000372.1, read as the reverse complement.
GATGAATGCCTGGACCTCAGCTGGCCTACAATCGACTAGCGGATACTATTCCTACGATCCCACTCTGGCGGCCTATGGGTAAGTCCAAGTTTTAATAGGGGAAAAGTGAAGCGAGTTTTAAATGCTTTTCTGGGCCAGAGACTAAAAACTTTATGCAACGTCTGCTGAGTTTTCATTTGCCCTGTCCCCTGTCCAAGACACCTAGAATGCCCCGTACCCCGCTTAAGCCTTGGAGACAATCTGCAAAGGGTACAACTACCCCTCAAACTTCCCTTTACCTCTCTGTTAACCCTAAGCAAATGGCGGCGCGTCGCGATGCTTTTAAAAATATACTAAACTCAATAAGTTTATGGTTGAAAGAGGGGGTAAGGAAAGGAAATGAAGGAAGGGAAGGAACTGATGGAAAGGGATGCGAAGGGATTCTCAGTTGTTTGTGTGGTGTGGTCTGGTCGGAAGGAAGTTACAAATGCACAGATTAAAAATTCCCAGGGCGTTTCTCCTGTCGCGGTTTTTTCATTGTGCGTTATTTTAGTTGAAGCGCTATGAAAAAGAATATTGCGAATCGAAAGTGCAACACGTACTTACCCAAGAAAATGGATAGGAAAAAAGGGAAAGCCGTCTTAAACCGTATTCAATTTGAGTCGACTAAAAAGAGCTCAAATTAAATTTCTTTCTTTCAACAGTGTAATTTAATAAAATTAAATACACGCTTAAATGTTGATTTGGGTAAAAGTTTAAATATGTTTATAAAAATGAATATGTACGTGCTTCAGGGTTTTGGAAATTCAGTACAGACGCCGGAAACATCAGGAAAGTGGGTGAAGAGCTCAATTGCAACAAAGTCTGTGCCTTTATTCAGTTAACCATGAATTAAATCTTAATTTAATCTTAAACTTAAATTAATCTAAGAAATTTTAAAAGACATTCGTCTGTCACTCCGAAAGTCTAATCAAATTGTAAGTAAAAGGAAGTAGAAGTAGAGGGTATTTCTGAGTTGAGCATTTCTAACTAGATGTTCGATGAAATGTGTAATTACTTGTAACTCTTCTTCAATTTGAACCAAAGAACGCTGTGTGTACTTTATGATCGCAGTTCCATTTGTCTTTAGTCTTAAAGTGGCAAGTTGGCTTAAACGTAAAGTGCTTGACTGAAAGGTGTGGCAGTCAACAATGCTATTAGCCAAGTTATTGATAAGACAATGGCAAGGGACGTCGATTTTACCGGAAGACCCAATCACTCAATGTTTATTCAAAGACAGGGCGTAGTTCTGACTTCACTGAGATTAAAGCCAAGTCGTTAGGCTAGCCTAATGAGTTGATAGTAGTATTTGACCAGACTTTTCTTATCTTTTCCAGTTATGGCCCCAACTACGATCTCGCCTCACGCCGCAAAAATGCAACGCGCGAATCAACGGCCACATTGAAGGCGTGGCTGAGTGAGCACAAGAAGAATCCCTATCCAACAAAGGGCGAGAAAATCATGTTGGCCATCATCACAAAGATGACACTCACCCAGGTGTCCACGTGGTTTGCGAATGCACGTCGACGTCTGAAAAAGGAGAACAAGATGACATGGGAGCCCAAAAACAAAACGGAAGACGATGACGACGGACTGATGTCGGATGACGAAAAGGATAAGGAATCCGGCGATGGCTCAAAGTTGCCAGTTGCCAGTGACACATTTGGTAAGCTGTCACCTAATTTTCTCCCTCTCTTAACTCGTTTTCCAACAAAGTTATTGACCCCAGCCTTAACCCGACCGTTCTCATCCTTTGTGGGGGCTTATATCATTTTTAGACCCTGTGCTTCAAAAATACAGAGAGTCTATTAAGCTTGTTGATGAAAATATGTGCGAAGAATATAAATTGATATACCCATGATTATTGGTCTTTCTGTCCGTATGATTTCTGATTCGATTTGAACATAATTTTTTTTTTAATTTAGTCACACGCACTTATGTTCCCGTAAAATATAATTCTAAGAGTATTTTTAAAGCTAGAGCGTAGAGTTTTTGAACACATAATAGGTATTGTAGTTTCGGTGTGCCCTAAATACTTCATCAAGATCAGATAATGTTCTCAAAAGTTCTGTGAGAAACAATTTTAGAAGACAAAAAGAACAATGATGCATCGAGAAAAAGAAGATGTACTCGTACATAATCCAAATCCAACATAATTTTTTATCAACATTTCCTTTTTACCGAATAAGTACAGGATCTCTCGCAGTCGTGTATGCCCGACTGTAGCCTTTCGTACTATTTAAGGTCGAAAGGTTTATACTCTACATGCATGTACGAGAATGTGTATATTGGGTGTATTGTTTTGTAAACGCCCCTTACTCCATTTGATTTGAATGCCTGACCCTCCTTGGCTTCATGCCAAAGAATCCACAGTCGCCCCCCTTTCCTCCCCTCTCAGCGCTCAGTTCGGTTTGTATGTAGTTCCAGATTTTGTGGCAGCGGCCTTTTAAGTACAATTTATGTGGCGAAACGAATGTTATGCAATCTTTGTCTGCCGTCCGTTTATTTGTCTGACTGCTTAGGCGACATCCTCCCCGGAAGTTGACAGCACATTGTTGGCAAAGTGGCCTTGCGCCCGCACTTTGCTCTCCATATGGCCTTGCTCGACTTGGCGACTTTTCTAGCGAGGAAGCGAATGGGATGCGGAGTGGGAAGGGGAGTGGGGATTTGAAGCGGAAGCTAGAGCATTTTGTTGCTGAAAGCTTTCGCGAGGGTTGCACGCATCAACGCCCACCAACAGTTTCAAGGGTTTTTGGCTTGCGCCTGCCACAGACTGGCAAACGCCCAGTTGCCACTTGCTACTTGCCACTTGCCGCTAACAGCTGGCAACTCGCAACTCACAACTCGCAAGTGCCAAGTTTCGCCTTGACTCCTCTGAGAACTTGTGTCTAACTTCCGTTTTGTCGACTTGAAAATTAATTAAATTTATATATTTTTTGTTGTGTCCGTTTTTTGAACTTTAATCGCCAGATCCTGGAAATCAACGTATTAAGTCCGAGCTAGCCAAGTCGGACAAGGATCTGGACATTGAGGATAAACTGGAGCGAGAGCCGCAGAATTTATTGGCCATTCGAGGGTTGCCACCCTATGGGGCATCTGGCTTTAGTCCGCATCCCTCGCACGCCTACAATCCCTACGCCCATGCCCATGCCCACGCCCATGCACAGCACCAACAGCAGCAACAGCAACAACAACAGCAGCATCAGGATCAGCAGCAGCAGCAACAACATCAACAATCAGCGGCGATATATTATAATCCTGGCTATGGGCAGGGTCAAGGCCAGGACGCGGGCAATCCAAGTGGCAATGGAGGTGTCAGTGTAAGTGGCAGTGTCAGTGTCAGTGATTATGCCCTTCAAAAAAACCAGCTGAGCAGAGACTGTGGCATACCGGTGCCGGCGAGCAAGCCCAAAATCTGGAGTGTGGCCGACACAGTCGCCTGCAAGACACCGCCGCCTACGGCATATCTCGGCCAGAACTTTTACCCCCAGCCCCAGTCTCAGTCACAGCAACAGGTGGCCGACTCCTCACCCTCGACGCCTCAGCAACATACGGAGCAACAGCAGCAGCAGCAGCAGCAGCTGGCGGCACATCAGCAATCCCTAGCGAACAACATGAGTATGGGGCCGCAAGTCGAGCTAGGTTCGCCGCTGAGTATGATGAGCAGTTACGCCGCCGCATCGCCATATTCGCGGATACCTACGGTGTACACCGAGGCCATGGGCATGCATATCAATTCCAAGACGTCTATCCATATGCATCGCGATCTATCCCATATGAGTTCGACACAAGCGCCGCACTATCTGCCACCGCAATCCCATCAGCAGAGGGTGGGGTTTTCCGAGATTCAACCCGATACCCCGCCACAGACACCGCCAAACATGAAGCTGATCAGTCACATCAACAACATCAACAACAACATCAGCAACAACATCTCCAGCATCAGCAGCAACAACAGCAACAGCGGCAGCAACAACAGCAACAGCTCTACACTGAATTCCGGAGTCGGACCGGTGGCGGTACCGGGCACGATATCGGTACCAGTAACATCCATGGGTTCAATGCTTTACAATAATAACATCTATGGCAACTATCTGACTAGCGGCCGCTCCAACTCGTAAGGGGTTTCACTGTGGGTGACTAATGATCGATAACGATAACGGTTCGGGGTTCGAACCTTCGGCTCCAACTTGTAAGGCTTCTATTCTCAGAGGAAAGCCCATACCAAATACCAAATTGAATAACCAGGCCCAAGGGGAACAAGTGCAAATTCGCCGGCATCGCGTACAGAAAGAGGCAGAGATAGAGACAGAGATAGAATGAGAGATAGAGAGATGAGAGATGCCAACGATAACGATAACAGTAACCACACTAATTATTTTGCAATAAATGTAGCTTAAGTACGGCAATAAAACTTTATTTCCTACCATATCGTAAATTATTTCACTTTATAACTTTAATTAGCATATTTACACTCTTCAATTTAAGCTGCAACGTTCAGACTCCGTCTCGTTGGCGGGGCAAACAGACGAAGTGACTAAACGTCGCGACGTTTCAAGAACATGACATCAGTTTATCATACAGTGGGATTTGAGTCATTATCTTGCCGAGTTTAATGACTTGAACATAACACTAAACTAAACTTTCAAGGCACGCGTAGAAATAACATTTGGAATTCATTCATACGAATACTCGAGTGTGTCTACGAGTATATAGAGTTGTTTAATACTTCGACAGCTCTGTTATCTATATAAATATTATCAATCGATTTCGAAAACTTAACAGCTTGAAATCCTAATCAAATTTGTAGATAATCAAGTTTAATATGTAAACTTAAGACACTTAATAAACGTATACTTCAGTTAATATATATTTATTATATTTGTATAGTGTCTTGTGTATGCTTTTGTAATCCTATATGATAGCCAGTTTTTCTGTGATATATCCATGTACTTGCATGTGCATGTTAGTGATGCACAGACTTAACGATAAATATTTAAACATAAGATTAGCCCATCATTTGCCGTTAGACATCACATTTTCGAGTAATATTCATTCAATACCCTATAATTGCATGGGTATACCCACATACGTAAGTATGTTTGTGTATGTACGTACTATAGTTGAATAATACGACCTATTAACCGATTCCTAGCTAGTTTCTATAATTTACCATTTACTTTACAATTTGTATGTACGAATATTTAATACACTTTTAAAATTAACTAAAAACTTATTAAATATAATAAATATGTTTATAAGCTCGTAATATAAAAAAGATTATTGAAATAAAGTAACAAAAATACATCGAATTCAAATTGGGTAGTTGCTATAATCCCAAGTATTCTACAGTGTTCCAATTTCAGTTTTAATTGGATATTTGGAAAATTCGGTAAGATAATATACTTAGTTAAAGCAGGTACTTCTTCCTTCCCAGTAGCACAATCTATTTATAGACAATTTTATTCAGTTTTCCAAAAGGCATGAGATTTGATGGTATATTGTACAGATATAATTTTAATGTTAATTTTCTACTCTAGACCCTTCTTTAGTCATTTTTCTAGGTCTTTTCCATACATTTGCACTGAGCTATAATACTCTAAGGTCTATTCAAAAGCACATGAAATGAAAGTTAGGCTACTTTTATGAATTGTTTATGATTTGTTTGAAAGGGTAAACTGTCAAAGCGGATTAAACACGACATGTTTCGATTGGTTTGCAACTATGGATTGTTTCTCCCGCTGATAATTCTATTTTGTCATCAACGATTAATGGATTTTTTCTATTCTGCTGACACGCGTTACAATTTGTATCGTGATCATGACGGAGTGTCTGTTTCTTCTAAATCGGAAAGATAGAAATACATATGTGCTCAATGCGACCACACCCAAAAAAAAGGCACGTAGCTATCAATTTAAGTAACTCCGAGAGTGATGGAAATTGTGATCGTATCTTAAGAACCATAAATAAATTTAATACATTTAAAGCATTAAATACTCTAGTTGAAATTACTCAACACGTAATGCTCAGTAAGAAAACTATAAACATCAAATGGAATAGATAATTCTCAACAAAATTAATGAGAGTAGATCTACTGGATGAGCAATGAAATGAAAAATGTTAGCACAAATTCTGGCAGGGATTAAACACAACTTTCTTTATATCATCAATAAGTCTTCTCAGTGCTTAAGATTAAATGCGTTATCCCATGATATCAATTTGGTTTCCATGATAAACATAGAAAACATGGAATAGTTTTTAGCTATATTTTCAATATTTACTGTCTGCCTAACTACTCATTAATTGTCTCAAACCTATCTTTGCTTCAATCTTAAACGACCATACAATAGAAGCTGAAGGAAGTTACAGGTACTCATCGGATATCCCAACCAATTTAAGCAGGTGCAAATGTCTTTTAGAGGTTAAATATCAAATGGCAAGTCGTCTAGCAAACATAGACAACGTCATACTAAATTAAAACTGTCAAGAAGCTATCTTTTGTTCCATCACAAGAATGGCTCATCTGGAATTAAAATATATTTTTAGTGCTTGGAAAAAGAACTTGGAATTCAAATATAGAGAAATACTTTCAGTAATAACTTTTCTTTATTAAGGCAATTAATGTAGTTAAAATCATCTCTACTACGAATGCAATTGAAATTGGGATGTGAATGTGCATCTGTGAAGGGAATTAAGAGTTCAAACGTGCAACGAGAATGTTGCATGCGAGAATCATTAGATAAATTTCAAAAATTTCAAATTAGCAGTCTGAATTATGGCGCCATCTGCATTCAATTGCACACTTTGCCAAAGTGCAACGCAGTCTGTTATGCAACTGCATATGTACGTATGTACGTGTATGTGTATATGGATGTGTATCTGTGTATTTGCTAACCGTATCCTGATCAACCCTATAAACGCGGCTAACTAAAGCTCCACTTTTGCATTGGCTTTTGTCTGACCGTTGGCTTTTGCAATTTTATCCAGCGAGCGGAAAATGTCAACATTAATTATACCCTATACTCAATGGGAATAATTAAGCAAGGGAATATCAAACTTAGCATGTATTGTTGACAGTTAGATGGATTAAATCTAAATTTTAGTTAAATATATTGATTTTAGTGTCTTATCCAATCTTAAAGACTTTCCAAGCAATGTTAAACTAAGATCTATTAATACACTATGCACTATCTATTATGCACTTTGGTATACTTTTTCATCTCTATATATTGAACTGTTTAAAGGGTATCTTTTAGTCATACAATCTCCAATAGAGCACTGTTGTTTTGTCTTTTATTTGTGCGAATCGAGGTCGGCCACATTTTAAATTAACCCAAAACATGTTTAGGGGTTTTCCGCACAATTGCCTCATCGGTCCAAGCGCAGCCATGTGCTATAATGGGCTTTCCAAATGTTGCAGCACCTGACGCCCCTTTTTTGGGGGTTGTTGTTGTTACTATTGTTGCTGTTGGTCATATAATATAAACTGCATTTGAACGAGATTGAATCGGAGTTTTCTGTGGCATTAAACAATTATATATTGTTATCAGAAATAATTACATGCAAGGGAAATGCTTAGAATGAGAGGAGCAATAATGTTTTAGGCAGCAGATGCACTGCTTCCAATTATTCGTACATGTACTGCAAGCAGTTCAATTTTTGCAAAGGCCATGCACTGCTTTCTCTAGCCATCGCATTTTAACTTTAATAAAGTGCAAATAGGCACCAATAGATACAGACATATGTATATATAGATATAAATATATATATAGATGGCATCAGAATTATAAAAAAAATTGTTTATTTTCCTTAACTACTTAATACATTTTATTTTCCAATTTACGTTGATTGGACAAAGAATAAATGATTTCATGAATTGGCTCATATATAATTACACCAAGCTCCTAGTCAAGTAAACTCAATATTAATCTTCTTTCAGATATTTACTGACGTTTGTAAATAAATCTCTATACGGTCATTAAAGTTTTAAATACGATTATAATTTCTGGCATTATGGAGGAGGAGAAACGATTAAAATATCTTAAACAAGGACTCTAACATTTGTACAGATTCTTTTATACTTGTAAAAGTTGAACACAACCGCAGTCGGTCGGTCGGTTGCGGGTGTGTGTTGGCGGGCAATCCCGGTCCCGATGTCGATCCCGAAACAGGTCCACTTGGAGGCCGGAGACCGGAGTCCGGACGCACACGTGGTACATTATTCGGCAACAAAATGGCCAAAACAACAAACCGCTATAATTTACCATATTTTATGGGTGCGCTGTGGCAATAAAATCGCCAACAAGCGCTATAACTCATTCGAGAGCGGCGGCCCCATTGCCGCATTGGTCGCATTGGACGCATTGGCCGCGTTGCAACGCGTTGCAGCAACAGCAGAAGCTGCCCCCGGCGCACGTTACACGGTGACCGTGGTCGGGCATGGGTATGTTTTGCGTACATCCGCGGTTGTGCAACGTGCAACATACACATGCATGCCAGTGTTGTCAGAATATTTACAGGAAAAAAACTAATTTGATATACAAAAAATTAGCTTGAAATAAATAAAAAATTTCTAATTTATTGTGTAGTATTATATTAAGCTTGTGGTAATAAAATTCAGCTTATAAACTGGGTATTAAAATTCATTTTGTTTTCTTATATCTTTTTCTACGCTAACAACAAATATATTTTGTTAATATCGACGTAATCGAAAGAAACTTTATATTTTTCGAGCTTAACGATCAATTCAATACTCGCTCAATTTCTGCGTTTGAAAAATGGTATCTGGTATCTCTGAATTTTAAAATATTGCTGCAAAAATTGACAGTATCATAATAATACCGTAATCTTATCATATTTTCATACCTACATACTATAAACATATATTTGTTTAACAGATAATTTATAAATTTTCTAAAAATATTGAAAAGTATCAAGATTTCCAGATTTCTTCTATATTTCTAGCTCTTACGAATAAAAAATAGCTAACTCGAGCTATAAAATAACCAAAATGCCAACACTGACATATACATATACGTGTATCTGTATCTGTAGCGGATGAATGGTCGCGATGATTGGATGCGCACTATAGGCCCGCGGCTCTAATTTGTATCTCAAATGGTTGTGGGGCTGCGTTTTCTAATTTATCTATGCAGAAATGTACATTGATAGCGTACAAGTTTATGGCTTTGTTGTCGTTGTTATCCTTGCGGTGGGAATTGTTGCTGTTTTGGCAATACTCATACCAATTTCAATACCAATTCCAATTGCACTGACCCCACGCAAAAAAACGCGTCAAATTGGCCAATAAAATTTTTTTTCAATTTGCAAGGAAAACCTGCTGGCATTCGTTGACCAATTCCCAGCGAAAAACAAATTTAATTAATTTTATTTAAATTCATGGCGCAGGACATTGCAAGGACACTGTGCGCTGCCAGTTAAATTATTGCCGCTATGTGTGGTAACTGTCCAAATAAAATAAAGCGAAATAAAATAAAATAAAATTGTTTTGTGGTTTTTTGCCCAAAGGACGCGTGTCGCCATTTTTCATTTCGAGCTGCAAAAACTTGAAAAAAAGAGAAAAAAATGAGCAGATCGAACAAGGCACACCCCACACTCTACTCTTGTTGTTGTTGTTGTTGTTGTTAGTAGAAGTCTGGCATACCCGACAGATAGAAAGGGCAAGCGAGACTTAATTTCAACTGGGATGCCTCGTCTGTCTGTCGATCTGCGACTGCAACTGAAGAGAATAATTTAAATATTTAATTAACACATTCCGCCGGTAAGTTGAGGTATGAAATGGGAATCTTGGTGAGCAGGACTACTCCTCCTCCAACTCCTGCCGCTCCTCCTGCACTCGACAGGCGCTGACGCCATGCAAATCGTGAGCTCAATCGCCAGTCTGTCCCCAGTTCCCAGTCTCAAGTCTGAAGAGTCGCCAGAGTCGTCTCGCGCGTGTGTGTACAATTAATGCAGGAATAGGCGCAATTAAGTTTGTCACAGTCCAACTGGCAACTGGCGACTTGTGACTTGTGACTGGAAGAAGACTTCGCTTATCGCATGATTCTGATCGAGCTTTAACTCCAACTCCAACTCCAGCTGCTCTTGGCCAGCAGCAGCATGCAAAACGCACTCGCACTTGTTGCCAAAGCTTTTGGGCTTGTTCGAGTTTGGTCGGAGTATGCTTGGAGTATGGCGGCAACCCAAAGATTTATCTGCATCCGGTGTCCAGTTACCAGTCCTCGACACACACACACACACACACATAGACGTACAGTCCAGTTGAATGATGCGCACCTTGGCCATTTTGGGAGTAAATTTGTGTGCAAATGAGATTTTTATTTGGCTCATGTTTCTCTCATTTCTCTGATCGTTTCCACAGCGTATGCCGATTACACAACATAAACCTAAGTTAAGATCAACGATTTATGTAAATATTATTTCAAGCCCGATTCAGTAAATATTTAAAAGATTATTCCTACTTGGAAGTTGGCCAAGTGGAATTGGAAATTATTGTTATGGTTTGATCATAGACTTACGATTTGAATTTAACTAGCAGTAGTACGTATGATAAGATATAAACATTCTTTAATATTTATTATGTTTTTATAAAATAATTTTTTGTATATAATATGTATCTGTTTTAATTTCAAGTTATTTCTTTTAGGCCTGTTTTTTCACAGTCAATTTTTATCTTAGAAATATTTTCAAATTTGAAATACATTTTTTTTTGTATTTGTTTTCTTTCTTTCTTAGAGTTGCTTATATCTCTTAGTACCAGTTATTATTAAGACATAAATATTCAATGTAAATGGCTTAAATTTGTTTTTAAATATAAACCAATATGCCAATTTTTTAAACTACAATTACTTGGATCACTGCGGAAGGCAGTCCGCGCTAGTGACGAAAGCAGAACGAAGGGTGCAAAAGGCGCTAGCAATATATACGGGAAGAATGTAATATTTTGCTACGACTGTCCGATTAGATCGAGTTATATATCGATCAAAGGGAAAATTCTTCACTAACTAAAATTGCGTACTCAGACTTTTGCTATCTTACCTGGTTCATGAGATAAGGCTTCAACTGGGAGGGGCAAAATTTAAATGATTGCAACGGATAAGGCCGTTGGAGCCTTTTGGTTTAATTTTGTAATTTTTAAAAATTCTTATCAAAAAAACGAGTCAAATAATCCAAATCCCAATTAGATTTGAAATTTTTCCATCAAAGCCTGTTTGTATCAAAGCTCTGAAAAGGCTAAGATTTTGTGATAAGAAATTATTCCCTATCGGAAATCTGGATATGTTCGTTCTTCGACTTTTTGAACATCACCGCTAGAGTGCTCAGGTAAAATGCCACGGATATAAAAGTTTTTTATTTCCAATTTGACGAATTAATAGAAAATGGCTCTAACAAGTTTTTTTTATTAATTTTCAATATGTTTAAATATGTAAAATTTAGCGTTTTTTGGTATTTGACACATATTTTTTGATTTGGCAGATATTACCTTTTAACTAAATATACTCATTTTACTTAGAATTAGAAAATCATGCTTTAGTACGAAAAAGTTTTTTGGAGTTTAAGATATCTCTACAAATCTGATTGAATATGCATTTAAGTCGGTCCTATACATCCAAATTTGGTTCAAATTGATGCACTATATCATATAGCTGCCATTGGTCAAAAATATAATGCGAAACGATCGATATGAAAAACTTTGTTGTTTTTCGAGATTCTTAATCAAACTGACAATATACGCATCTGGGTTGGTTTTATATATTCTGACCAAATTTGGTTCAAATCGGGTTATCATATAGTTTTACTAAGAAAAATAATTTTTTTTTAGATATCTTGGCCAAACTGACAAAATATTCATCTGGGTTGGACTTATATGCCCTGTCCAAATTTTGTTCTAATCGGTTCAATACATCTTTAATATATCGTTCGTCACAAAACTGGATATCCAAAATTTTGCAGCATGGAAAGGCTTTTGTCACTAGGCTTTTACTTTGTAAAGAAGTTTAATTTAACAATGGTCTAATTGTAATTATATATTATTTAGCCTAAATTTTTTCTTTGATCTTTAGATTGATTTCGAGAGTATTAATTTACTCAAATGTCGAATCGGTTTACCTATATTTTTGCATGTAAATGGACACTCTAAATTCGTGCATATCAATTAGAAGTAATGATAGTGGGATTTACAATAAACTCTTCTCAGTATTCGCAGTACAGAGAATAACTGCGTATACAAAGGGATTTGTAAAATTGTACAAGTTGTATGTTGTATGTTGCCGGCAAAGTCAGCCTTTTGACGAGGACGAAAAAAAGTGTGGAGTTTTCAAAAAAAAGGACCAGCTGAATGTTAAAACCAGCAAAGCCATTTGTTTCCTAGTCCGACAAGATGTTTGCTCGTTCGGCAAAAATAAAGTACAGAATGCCTGACGTGCTCTCTCTCACTCACTCTGTAGCTCGCTCTCTATCGCTCACAGTGTTGCTGTCTCTGTCGGTTGGCTAATGTGCAGCGGGTGCATTTGGGGCACTCAGAACATTTGGGATAACATGCGAACACGGCATATTTGCAGGGATCCAAAACGCCAAACGCTGTTGTCCGGCCACTCAGCTCGTAGTAGGTAATGAATGGATGCGAATGCATGACATGGACGCAATTTTCGACAGTCCATGGCAATCCACAGGAACAGGAGCAGGTCTGCAAGGGAAAGGGGGAACAGGGGGACAGTCCGTAGTTTGAGTTCTGCTGATTAGCTCATGTTCAAAGTCTATAGAAAGTACGAGTAGACATAGGCTTGTGTTCAGACTTTTTGGCCATCATCAACATGAACTCTTACATACACATATATGCACATACGTATATTTTCACATACGAACCATGGAGTACCTCAAATATACCTGTGCAATTTTCCTGAGCCCAAAGTATCTTTAATAGAAGTTTAAATTAGAAATCTAATGTGAAATCAATGAAGGAGACATATATTTTGGGTTTTAAAAATATTTACAATATATTTATGAATAGGTTTGTTTAGTATAAAAGATCTAGGATGGTTCTTTTAAATGTACCTACTAATTAAAACCTTAGAGCAAACATGCCAAAGTTGGAAATTTAAAACAATACGATTACGAGGTGCAGAGAGAGGACACGAGAGATACGAGTACAAGAAGTCAGCTTTTGGCAGTTATCAATGGGCGGAGCAATTTCCCCTTTATGCCTGTTCCAATGTACCAGCCCCAGCCCCAGCTCCACTTGCCACTTGCCGCTTGCCGCTCGCCACTTGCAACAGCTGGAAAGAGCAGTGCTGACATTGTGTTATTTCTCCGTCTCATTTGCACTCGAGGAGAAACCAGTTTCAACTGCGTGGCAATGCTCATGCGCCAGTGCCACATGCACAACCCCTGACTCGACTCGACTCGACTCAACTCGGAGCGGAGCGGACAAAGCGGACGGAGCAACCGGCGGCGTAAAGCACAACTTGCAACGCAACTAGTATGCGCTCGAACACGGCATTGCGCACATCATGTGGCGAGAGTGGGCGCGCATTAAAGCCAAAAGCAATGTACTACAGTCGGGAGTACTTTCATCTGCATACATACCCTACATATATATATGTATATACAGTTGCGTGTGTGCAGCACAGTCTGCTCCCGCTATCAGTGTCGCGGCTGGAATGGGTCAAGTAAGTAAATCGAAAAGTGCGTGAGTTATTCAAGCATATTCAAAGACATCTTTTGACTTTTAAAAAGTTTAAAGTTTGATAATTTTACTTATCAAAATGTGTTCGCCCTTGATGAAATAATGAAAAGTGTTCGACGTCTTGAATCTTTTTAAAGTCACGTGGTATGTAACTAATTATTTAAAGCATTTTGTATGGGTAAATAAGTAAATATATGTATCATATTAATACAATCAACTACTCCAGATAAGCAACGATAATTTCCACTGTATTTTTACATGAGATAATCATAACAAGTACGCGTTCTCTTATCGAAAGTGCTACACAAAAGTACACTAACATATAGGCCCACTTTTTATATGACCAGTTAAATGAAACATTTTTATTTTGAATTAGACATTAATTATTTATTAGTTATTTGAGACCTTAACTAGAAATAATACATATAGGCCCATAATTCGCAGCACTTTTGTGACAAAATAATAATACCCTCTACAAGGGTATACAAATATGCTTTAGTAGTCGAAAACTTTCCAACAAAAAATCTGTAAAAATATGTTTTTCAAGTTAATTGAAATTTTATGAATATCCAATAATTATTAAAATCCAATTTTATCATTCTATTTAGAATTTATGTTCCAACTAAAAATACATCTCCCACTGTCGCTGTTTTCGATTTTTTCCCGCAACAGGACATTTAGAAATGTCAGATTTGTCGGTATAAAGCTGAACTGGCAGAAGTTAATACCAGACACAAGGCGAATGCGTTATCTTTTGATAGGAACACTGCTTGCACTACGTTTTATGTCAATGAAAGCAGTGCGCGCGTTTTTAAATGCAAGTAGTTCAATTAGGAGTAGATATGGGTACAGAACTGGGAACAGTCTTACGTAGAACAGGATGTAAGGATCATTTACAATAAATAAAACTGAAGTCACAGCTGGCAAGGGAATAAGCTTGATATAGGAAATAAAACAGGTGTATAGTAAGTAGCTGTTGTAGAAGTGTCGCTTGACGTTGCAAACTTTCTGATATCCATTAAAGAGAATTTTTAATGAGTGTAAAAATAATATTTTTAATTTTTTAAGTTGATGAAAGAGCACGCAGGTACATATTCGTATATATGCATACTTGCAGATCGCGTGACTGTGACCATAAACAGAAAATAGTTCGCAAAACGCCTCCGTCGCTTTGGCAGGCATTAACAATATTGCAAGAACCTATCGCAGGGAACGAAAAACGGGAAAAAGCAGAAAATTATCATGAAACAATATAATATTATTCATAAATGCAGGTTTTTTTGTTCGAGCACAAGATCCTCTGGCCACATATGTATATATATAAAAAGAGAGAGAGAGAGAGAGAGAGAAGAGTGCGGTTAAAAAGTCTTACACCCGCCCTCGGTTGGGCAGCTATCCATCAGCTCATCATGTTTAAGCGTTCGTGGCGCCGATAATAAAACAAAGATAAGAAACCAATTTTGCAATTGCTTTATACGAATTTTTAATTAGACCGACTAAGCCACTGTCGTTGACCATTCAACGGAAATACGAGTACGAGTATGTTTCATCTTGATAGACATATTTACAAGTACCGCAGCTACTCGAAAGGTGGCTCGAAATGCTCAAACCAGTTGACTTTGCAGCACACACATGTCTTAAGAAGATAATAAAAAGTATAACTAAATATGTGCTAAGTGCATGCCACTTACCCTTATTCTCTCTTCATTCATGTTTTCTTTTATTAAAATTACAATATACAGACAAGGAATAATACAATTTAGTAGAAATTGCCTTGAACTTAAAGAAACACATATTTTACTTCTATAATTATTTAACCTAGAAATTTCAATATAAACACAGGTATATTTGACTTGGGAAAGAAACAGCTAAAATACAGAACTTGACAATATCATTAATATATTGAAATAATATTATTTTATTTGCCAAAGATTATGTACTCTATAGTTACAGTTTATTCAGTTTGGTTTTTAATGTAATTATTATAATATTATATATATTAATTGATGGAACCCATTATGAATTAAATGAAAAGTGTAGTTCATAAAAGAACTCCCTCTTCATCTATAGTTCCTACTACTAAATAATAAAATCAACTTATTTTTAAATATTTATAAATCAAGCTATAAATATTTTCTGGCCTTCATACGTAGAAAGCTCCGTTTTGTTTTCTAGGTGTAGTAAATTTAGTTGGATTGTCGCCAGTGTTGTGTAGTGTTTTAGAATTCAGCATTTTAAAGAGGGAATCATCACGGAAATTAGGTGTCTCACGAATAACTTTGGACTTGGTAAAAGAAAACTGTTTGTGGTTATGAAATACTGTCGGTTGCCGACGAAGTGTAGAATAATGAAAACAATTCAATTCGCAATTTGCACCATTAAAAGCATAATTATTCATTTATGCTGAATTTAACCGCTAAATTATTGTAGCGTAGATCGTCGACGGCTGTTGGTTTCAAACTGATGAAGAGAGGAGAGAGAGAGAGAGAGAGAGAGAGAGAGAGAGAGAGAGAGAGAGAGAGAGAGAGAGGGGAACATTGAAAGGCAGTGAAACGAGACAGTGGTCCTACTTATAGAAGTACTTACATGAAGGGTCGACAAAAACACTCATATTTATATTATACAGGGGAAAAGAAAACATTAAAGATACTCGTGTTCAATTGCCAACTGAGAAGACCTGTACCATAATCTTAATTGAAACAATAGTCCTATCTCATAACAAACGTATCAAAATTAATTTGCATTTTCTATCTTTCAATATTTATTACTTGATTTTGTGTATTCAGTTTGTTTCGTTGTTATTTACCACCCAAGTGAAAATGGGTGTGTCGTATCTACTGGTCGATTAACTTCACCTTTTCCAATCCAAGTGGATTCAAAAATGATTTTAATATTCTCCGGCAACAAAAAAAAAACGCACTAATTGAATATTCATATGGATTTCTGAATATGTTAGTACTGAGTGCACATTGGCAACATGCAACTTTGTTTCGTGATTAACTGACATTGTGTTGTTGCTCTTGTTGTTTTTGTTTCTTTGTAGGCCGGTTTGGAAAGGGAAGCTTTATTTGCTGTGAAATTCTTCAATTAATTTTGCTACGAAGCTTGGAAGCTTCCAAGCTACACGCACATTTCGCCTTAAGTCTACAGTCTTATTAAAAGTGCATATAATTGTGAATACATTTTATTTTATAACAACGCTCCGTTAATTTAAAGTATTCATTATAGGCGAACTATTTTATTCAATTCAATAGATTACAAACTAGTTAAAACTTATTCTGTTTATATTTGTATATATGTATTTACTAACTGTTTTTGTTGTCATACAAATATAATTGGCAACCTCCATTTCCCACTCATCGGGGTGGAAAATAAATTCTATAACAATTCATAAATGTAAATACAATAATTCCGATGTCAGCTATGTGTGAACATTTGGAGCTAAGCGATTAAATGCATTTCGTTATTACATTCCTGCTTATAACTTTATTACGAAGTTACAACTACCACGCGACTTCCTCGACAAACGCAAATGTACTTGTTTTATTCTCCCCTGGGGATGATGTATTCAATGACACCTGCCTCACCTGTGTTGCAAGTAATACTTCTGACGGCCTTCGTGTTCACGTCTTCAAGCTCGCTTTTAGCTCCTACCCCATTAAGTTGATCAGTCAGTTGGCACGCATTTTTCAGGAGTCAAGTCAAAATTAACATAATAATAAAATACCACAAGTCGACTTTTTGCTACCAAAAATTCCTATTTAATGTCCTAATTTTATTTTCTTCCTGCAGTATAAATAAGCAATCATAGCATAGGTATTTCCTTAAAATTATAAACTCTTTCCATTGAGAGATATTATTTTGAAGTTTATATGAACAGACAAAAATAATTGCACAGTTCAAAATAAATTTTATTAGTGTTTCTACTTATATGCCATTGTTGCTAATTTTGGCAGCAAGCAGTGCATATAGTAAGATTAGTGAAGTATCTTAAACCCATGTGCAGAGTATCTCATAATCGATTTCATCGTTCGCTCACAATTTTCCCCTACTTCTAATACAGGGTAGAACAGTTAGCCTGATATGCCTTATAAATAGTTTGCAATTATTTTTTGCAAAGCTCCAAAAAAAAAAACTTTAGTCTATGCTTGGTAAGGGCCAAAACGCAAACGCAATTGCAATAGATTTTACAGCAACCGCTTGGTAACCCTTTGTCTAGCAGCCATTTTAAGAGCCATAAAAACTCGAAAAGTTGTAGGAACAATGTAGACAGCGTGTTTTCATTTTATGCGAATTAAGCTGCCACTTGAACAACTTATTTTGCCTGAACAAGCGACTGGACCGCCGAGACCGACAGTAACTCTCCAAGGAAGGCACTCCAATGCATACCCGAATATGTAGACACACACATACATATTTCAGCGTATGTGTGTGTGTCTGGTGTGTGTGTGTGTGTGTGTGTCTAGGCATGTGTGTCTGCAGACCAGACCAACCAAGTGCCGACAAAAAGGACATTGTTGAAACTAATACGATATGAGAATAAATTATTAAATACTTATTTATTTACACTTGAGCTACAAGTGCAATTTGCGTTACTATCGTTTATCGAATTTAAATTTACGATTATTTTATAATGGCAAATACTATAGTCTACTTTTAGGCTGACGTCAGGAGTCAAAGTAAATTTCCAACAGGGCATGCAGTATGTATGAGCGATGTCGTCGACTTCCATGTCAGTTTTGCGAGTGGCGACGAGCTCAGAAGGGATACAGTTGTTACCGTGCATAGCTGGAAGCGTTGCTGCATTGCAGAGCACAAGGACGAGGACGAAAGCGGGATGAACGTAGCTGAGTGTCATGAACGGGATACCCGACAGTCTGACACTGTGACAGCCGGACAGTGTGACAGTCGACAGTCTGGCCACACAGTTGCAAGAGTCTATGTACAATGAAGAAATGTGAACACAGACACATTCTCCAGCAAACGTGCGCATGGAGTGAACTTGTTAATGCTCGTACTGTTAAAACGCAGCATTTCCCTACAAGTTGACCTCACCATGTATACATAATGCAATGTAAGTATATGTGATATATGCATACTTATCCAGGTTGAAAAAGGAAAGCCCAGCGATAAGGATCAAGCAAACGAATCTCAGTAAACGTAATTATTTTGTTTGGTTTTCTTAAAAATCTATAGGTATTTAGGCATATCTCTGCTTACTTTATTTTATACAGGCGATGAACAGCTGATTTCAGTTCTGGGTTCAATGAGTCACGGCTGCTGAAGCAATTAAATGATTATCCCAAGTTGCGTAAGTAATTATAAATAAATATATTTTTTTAATATAACGCTCGATGTTATCTAACTAAAAAAGATATTTGATAAATGTTCTTACTCACTTCTAATTAAATTTACACTGACCGCACTGCTTGCATTAACACGCATACAAATTGTAAGCAGTGTGCTCAGAGACCTGCAATTTCAATAAAGCTGCAGTGCAAAGAAAATAAATTATGTTGCTTAGAAAATACCCTGTAATCTAGAAATAATATGAGTCTTTGTTCTACTTATTATTGGTATTGTTATTGTAACTAGCACTCTTTGCTAAGACCTTTAACAGAAGTATAGGGTATACAAATAATGATGCATCTGATATTAAGAGCATGAACGCGAAGAAATACAAACGCCTATTGTACATATGTACAATATGTACGTATATGTGGTGGCAATGCATATATGGATTGTTATATACTTGCTTAAGCATATATGTATTTGGACGTATGCATATGTGTACTTCCGATTTTCCGATTGAAACGCACATGGGTTGATGGCTCATTTACCATAGAAAGTCGTTGGATGGCGGTGTCGTTCATCAGTCGGTCGAGGCGACGGCGACGTCGACGTCGATGCCAACATCCTCCCAGGCTGAATCAGAACCAGAACCAGAACCGACCCTAGGCGCGCAACGTGCGCACATTCGTCAGAATTTGCATTTCAATTCGAATGTCAGGATGACGGAGCGTTGAAATTGGGTGGCGGTGACGGTGGCATCAGCATCGGCATCGGCATCAGCATCGGTATCCAAATGAAAATAAATCACGTTGCTACTGTGGCAGACGGCAAACGCACCGCGCTCTGTTCTGCTCGAAACATAGCCACCATTAAGCCAAAAAAAAAACGCCTGGGGCGTGGGCCCAGTCAGCGATGAAGCGTATTCCCCATTTTGAACTCATTTATTCGCATTTTTTTTGCGAAAACGAATGTGAAAAGTTTTCTGCCATCATTTTGAGTGATGTCAATTAGATTGATTTGATCAGCGAAAATATGTGATTTATCAGACTGTAACAGTGAGTGGGCGGTCCCGAGGCATTTCCTGAAGCACCCTCCCAAGAGCAGCATGCAATGTGGGTTGCTTCACCACACTGGATGCTCAATTCCGAATCACATGAATATCTAATGTACCATACTGGTATTCAAACTCGCACTCGCACGCACTCGCTTCATCACCTATTCGTTCATTTGCGCCATCAATCAGTCATCCAATTGGGAACTTAATGTTCATTGATCCTAGCTCCCAATATGAGTATGAATTTGCAGATATATAAATGCTCCACGTAATGTGCATAATCTGTTATTATCATGCTATTTTCACATAACTTTCAGCTTTAAATTTAAAGTTAATGATCATTTAAATATTTAAGTTTCAATAATGTTACGTTAAATGTCTTTATTAATATTTATAATTTTGTTTCATTTAATATGAATTCATAGCTAAACATACAACATTTATGAACTATTATAATTATCAGCAGAGAGAGTCACGACAAGCAGTGCAATGCAGTTGCATAAATAGAACTGCTTGCAATGCGAATGTGTTATTAGATTAAGTACTATTGATAAGCAACTGCAGTTGTCTCTCAATTGATTTAAAATTCGTAACAAACCCATAAAAACTATAACTTAACTAACATATGCTTGACTACATAATTAGGATAATAGATTCTATTTATTTATCAAATTAAAAGGATTTTCTAGCTTGGCAATCAATCAAGCTATTAACTTTATGGGCTTAAGGAATCCGACTGAATACACTCATTATCACAAGTCTTTGGTCAACATTGATAATGACCAATTGCCTTGTCCACGAAATACCATATAATTTTTGTATCGTTGTGTGTTATTACAACTGTTAGAAGACCATTTGATTAACCACTCCCTTTTGGCCATCCGTGACGTGGGAATATATGTACGGATATAAATATTATATCTCAAGCTAACAATTTCTCTTAACGTAGTACGAGTATAAACGCTTCTGGTTTGTGGAAACGCCTACAAAATTAATATACCACAATATAGAAGTGATAGCCGTGGGGATTGGGGAAACACTTGCAGGTGTCATACAAAACAAATAAAATAAATCAAATCGGAGAAGCGAATGAAAGGAAATCGCAATTCGAATGAACGCATGTGTGTAATAGGTTGGTGGAGGAAGGGGGAAGCTCTATCCAAAACAAAGGGGAGCCATGAGCCATGAGCCATACTTGGCACCCAAAAATTTATGCGCCTCGCCCACGCCCACATTCTCGACTTGGGTCTGCGTGTTTATAAGCTGCCTTAGTGAATGTCGAATGTTTGTGTCTGGACTGTGGACATGGCTGAGAGCCGTCTTACCAGTGGCAGTGGGGGTGCTTTTAGGGGTTGTTACCAGCACCAATAACTCATTTTCAAATGGAAATAACATCAAATAAAATTCGCGCTACTGTGTCGGCGTTGTCCTCCACTTTTTCCGGCCTTGAAAACTCGTACCATGTGTGTGTCAGTTGCTGTTGTTGTTGTTGTTGACGTTGGTCGTGGTCGCACCGCGGTCGTTTGACTGATGAAATATCGTGACAGGCAGTATAAAAGCTATTAAAGCCGATTGTAGATGGCGCTACTTGAATTTGTCAAAATGTCTTTTTACGCGCTTGCGACGCAGGCGGCGTAACAACAAATACAATGCAATACCAATCCCAATCCCAATTCAAAAAACCCAAACCTAAACCCAAACACAACTCTCACATATTACACTCACACACTAAACGGGTGAAACTTTGATTGATGCCAAAGTGTCACGCAGGCGCGCATGTGGCTAATGGGCGGTTACGTTACCAACGCCAATACTCGTATAGCCAACATATCCAATACTGCCGCCAATACCGCCAATGTGGCACTCGAATTCGTGCATTGTCTCATAGAAATGTCACAAGCTTTTCAGCCTTTGACAAGCGTTTGACAAATGTTTCGGATTCCGTCATTGTTCATTCTTCCACATAGGTGAGGGTTACACATACTCGTAACAGCTAATCGAAACACAATTATTAATTTGACATTACTTCTAGGCAGGGTTGACTTAGATAAATATGCATATATTTGGTACCACATTTAATCAGAAAAGGGTCCAATATCAATAGTTGTTTATAAACTATGTCAACCGAGATTTTTGTCAATCAACACTTAACTGGAGGTATGTCAGATTGGTAGGTCGCAGATTGGCATTTAAATTTGGCTTGTTAAGGAAAATAACTATTTTTTGAAAATAAAATAATTATTTTATAAAAATTAACTAAACCAATCGTTTGCTACTGAAGAAAGGCATCAATTGAACTGTAATGGTCTTTGACTGACTCTTTGCGATAGACAAAATGTGTAAACAGCTTTGAGTGATTATTTATGAATGCATAAAAAGAGCACAGAAAATGTCCGGATGCTGGGAGATCAGATCGCGAATCAAATGACGTCCCGCTGTTGCGTCTGACGCATCCACAAATAAACGCGCGGCGCAAAGCGTCTCAAATACATCAAAGTAACAAGCTCCAGCTGTGCGCCACAGTAAGCTCTGCTCATACTTATCAGACAGACAGACCGACGGACAGACAGACGAGGAAGCGTCATTCTCTACGGCTGTGGCATTTAAATGCTGTGCATCCAACCAGGACACCGGCGCCCACAGTCACAAAATATGGCATTGACTTAATAAAGAAATGAAATATCGCGAATGAATGAAACCCACTCGCAACGCAAATGTGCAAAAGGACCAGGAACAGCTCAAGAGTCAACTGCATGGCGCTAGTTCCCCAGTTGTCCAGTTCCCCATGCTGTGATCTCGAAAATTGTAGCGCTTTTGAGCCATAACGCTCGGTTGGGGTTTGGGATTCCCCCCTGCGACAGCCAGAGGTGTCTCTTGACCAACCCATTGATCTTGTCGCTCTGTTTCATTAGTTACGATTTCTATCGCTCCCATATCTTATTGGTAAACGTTTTACCTGAGTAGAGACACAATTGTCATACACTGAATATGAACTGAGAATTACATATAATATTGACTGCAAAATGGGTACAGAAAATCTGTCTCAATCTATCAATCTATCTCTAAGGGGAATTTTTTAAATTTGGCAGTTAATATGATAAAACAAGCTCTTAGTTATCTTTCCTCTTTTTAATACTTTTTAACATACTTGAAAAGGTCTTAATAGTTAATAATATAAACCAAGTTTTAAGTAATCTTTATATTATACTCTTTCCCATAAAAGTCTAATTAGTTTACAAAGTATGATAAAAAAAAAAATATAAAAAACAAAGCTCTCAGTAATTATTCCATTCTTTTAAAATATTTTTTCTATTTTGATACCTATTTAACGCGGTAGAAAATAGTCAATATGATAAGCCAATCTCTTAGTAATTTTCATTTATTATATTCTTCCTATTTTTTTGTTTACTTATTTTGCAGGGTACAAGAAAGTCAATATGGTAAATCAAATTGTCAATAATTTCAATTTTTCACAGACAGAGATGGCACTTCTTATCGTTAATTCAGCCAATTGATTAAGAATATATATCTAAATAGCTCATGTTTTGAATTTAGAAAAATATATAAAAAGATATTAACTTTTAGAAATGACACTCCTTGAACTATATTCATTAGAGTCAATTTCCATTACCTTAACAACACTCGACAATGGCTGTTGGTTGGAAAGCAGGAACTAAATGGGTTTAATGGGGCGCAGGTCAGGGTCTCGATCTCGGTGTCGACGTCGGTGTCGGCGTCGGCGTCGGTCTCGGCTTAAAGTTGAAACCTTTATGCTGTGATTGCTTGACTGGCTTTGTACGCTATTGTTCAGCTGGCTGCCATTGTCTGATATAAATTAAGCAAATTTTGTTGGGGTACATCGCATAGTTTCATGTGCAAATCAATTCCCACCTCAAACCAAACCTCAAGGCAAAGCTCCATCCTTTCTAAAAGGAGGAGGCGGAGTTGTTGGAAAGGGTATTCGAGTTGAGGATTTAAATCTGTATGTATGTATATCCCATAGGTTGGCTCTTCCGGTATTAACTTTTCACTCTAAGCCCAACGTGCAATAAATTACGTTAAAGACGCCAAATTCAGGCAAATTTGCATGGTGCATGCAACAACCCCCTTTGAAAACCCGTTGCTTGCTGCGTGCGGTGCGGCACACGACGCATCATCATAATTAATAAGAGACAATTTGACAATGGCCCTTTAGCGTTAACAGCGATATCATTTTCAACTGTTCAAACTGTTCAAACTCAGCAGCCAAATGAGCAGCCGCCCATCCAAGCGGGGGGGAGTTGGGCAGGAGAAGGGAAAGGGAAAAGGAAAAGGGAAAAGGAAAGGGGATGGCACACGCACACCCTCTTGCCATTTTGCGCCAAATTAAATTCAACCTCAATTGAGGGGTTAATTTCTATCACCACGCAAACAAAAACAAAACCGCCCAGGCTGCAGACACTACGCAATGGAGGAGGGTTGCCTGCCAAAACAGACGCTGGATGCGGGCTACAGAGGAAGAGGAAAAGGAGCGGGGAGCGGGGAGTAGTGAAGAACGGGGAGTACGGATGTGCGGGTGAGAGTATCGCACCATTATCTGCATCGAGTTCCACATAGAAAATCATTACGCCATTCGCACCATGAGACGTATTCAATTTGAGTGTCGTTGAGCTCTTTATTACGTTAGTGTGAAAGTCGCGTGCGGGAAAACCCCGAAGACGACCGACAGAGGGCGCCTCCCTCGGTCACAATTGTGCTCTTGGGCTCTGGGCCAGTTCTTGCTAACAACGCATTCATTCACGGTGCGTAAGTCACAGCAGCCGGAGCAGGAGCAACAACAATAACCCTGAAGGGGAGGAAGTGGAAGTAAATTGAAAGCATGCTGCCGGGCGGGCTATCAAAGCGTTCGCAACCCTTCAACAGACTGAGTCTGTGGCATCCACAGTGGCAGCGGTAACTCTGAAATCCATTAGCAAGCAGCGTGCGGCAACTGGCAACTGGCAACGTCAACGGCTATGAAAACCTTTGGCCAGCGGCATGAGGTATGCAGCTTGAGGCCAGAGGCATGAGGCTTTTATGCGCAACGCGTCCTGCTTGGTTTTTTCGGTTAACCATGCGGCATGCCCCTGCTGTCTGCCGCGTTCTGACTACTCAATCTCAACGAGACTCATAAACATATGCGCCTCACGTCGTTTGGCGTAAATCTAATGTTGCCATAGTGCGAGTGCGAGTTTTCGTAGACGACGACACCCTCCTCAGAGGTACGCCCCAAAAAGGCAGAGAAGCCAAACGGCTAGTGCTTCTTTGATGAGGTTACTGACTTTGGCGAATTAACTCCCACTAGCCAGGACGTTTCTTCCATCCCCCTCTACCACTTACACTCCTACTCCCGCACCTTGCCTCGTCTCGTCTCGTCCGGGGCGTTGCTGAACCGGAAACCACTGCATTTTGTTGGTCCAAAGATGAGGGTGCCACGCTTTAACGCCTCAAAAAATCTCTTGGGACATTTTAGAAACACAATGTGGCATTTAAATGAACAACCAACCTTAGAGGTTCATTTACTTACCCCAAAACTGTAAGAGTTATATTCGTATAAATTAATGGATCTATAAGGTTCGTTTTTTTATAGTGCAGTTAAAATTGAGCTCAGATATTATATATTTTAGAATTTAAGTTTAATTTCAATACATTTCACTTGTAAATATCTTGCAATTTGTTTTACTGGGACTTTATGCATATGTATCTTTTTAATAAATACTGAATCCTAAAAAGCACATCTGTGATTCCGAAAGTATATTTTTAAATTGCAATATTTTACAAGTAATTCAATACTCTATCAAACTGCAATTGAGAACTTAGCAATCGGATTAACCTGTCAACTTCAACTTACTTTAATACAGAAAATTGACAGGGTTAAGCCGGCATTGTCCGTGTTGTTATAGTAAAACAAATGAGATCACTGTCGAGTGAACGAGGGTGAAATTCCCTGTGTTCAATTTGAAACACATGCACTCGCAAACAATCACTTTTGTAGTTACGCACGCTAGGTGGCGCCAGCAGTGCGTTCCCTGGAAAATAGTTTGTGAAATAACTTTTCTGTTTATTTTACAATCTCAATTAAAGTGGCAGGATAAATTATGATTGTACTAAAATATGTATTTATAATTGTAAAAAAACTTCTTGTCCATTGAGATTTTTGTTATTAGGTAAGAAAATTTCTTAAATTTTTAGGGAATTTTTTGTGAAAATTAAATATTATATAATTTTTTATAAATATTGTTATATAGATGTTTTTGGCATCTAGTACATTTACAATGAAAATAATTTTTTTAATTAACGTCGCTTACATTTTTTATACGGTAAGGGCTTGATATATTTACAGCTACTTTATTGGAAATGTTAATATCAGGAGTGTTTCCGAAATATAAGCCAACCGAAAACTAAAGAAAAATTTAAGGTTGTTTGGTAGGTTTTCGGTCGGTTTTCATTTCTGGAAGACTCCTGTAATTGTTTCATACAATCACACAACTATAATACACATTTTGACCAATGTTCATTCATAATCAAAGCTCGGATTCAAGCTAAAATTCTTGTTAATTTATCCTAATGCTTATATACATACATATGTATACCAAAATATATTTAGTTGTATTGTAAGCATCTTGTAATACTCGTATGTGAATCCCCTCTTTAATTGTAAGATTTACACACAGCTAAGTACAACTATATGTAATCCATATTTATAACTTGATTGATATACTTATGTTAGAGTAAAAGTGATTTCAGTCAGAAGTGAGTTCAGTTATCAGATATTTAAGTTGTGAAATCTCGAGCGTCTACAAAATCCGAAATCCCAGTTGTACAAAGTACATAAATTTTATTTATTTATGTAGTAGAAGTATGTTCCCGTTTTGCTAGATGCTTTCTCTTGCGTATTTTTTTCCACGCAGAAATCGACTATGAATATCAATGGGGGATTGTGGCACGACGGCACGCGCCCAAGCCCAAGTCCAAGTTCATCGGTATCGACTTCGACTTCGACATCGATGGAGAGGCGACTAAGTGTTCATGGCCCTCAGTTGGGCAAAGTCGAAGGAAAGTGAAGGAAGGCGATGTCTACCGGACTTGCCTTGGGTATAAATACATAGATATATGTATATGTGTATTGATATTGTTTTTATCAACATCAACGTGTGCAAACCTCGGGGCCAGATTCAGGCCACTTGTGCCCCTGATGAGATTTTAATTTTATTTTATTTGGGATTGGGATTTTGTTTTGCTGCTGCTGATGCTGTTGAAACTAAGGGAAGTAAATCACCACACTTTCAATATTGCCCGTATCGAACAAGGACAATGGTATCAAGACGCCGACGGATTGCGGCTCTGTCGGACTTTTTTTGGGGGTGGTTCCCTGGTCGGTTTCATCTACGTTTATATTGAGTCACTTTAGATTGCCCCTGGCTGATCCTGATGGACTTATGCTTGAGGCTTACACAGACACACACACATCCACACATCCACATACGTGTACACAGACGTGTTCTTCCCCGGCTTACACTTGTCCGTGCGAATAAAGCGGAAAACACGGAACAAAAAAAAAATGATTGCTCTTCCTGTCGAGTGTTGATTGTTTGCCATATGAGATAAATGAGCGAGAACTGGAACTACAGCATCTTTCGTATTAAATTCATGAAAGTTAAGTGCTTTGTAATTGATGTTATAAAATATTTATGACAGGCAGTACTCCTCACCATTCCCCATTCCCCATCTCCCCTCTTCTGCTACCTGCAGGTTGTGGTAACAGGTCGAAAGACCTTTTCAAGCGGCCTTCCAATCAGACGAATGCCCAAAATTAACTTTTGTCTCTAATTGACATTAATTATTTAAAAGGATTCCAAGTGCTCCACTCGAGAAAGTGTTTTAGCCTGTGGTCGAGGGACAAAGTTGAAGCTGTTAAATAAAAGACACCAATCCAAGATACATACATAAAAAAGATACTCTATCTAGCTGTCATTCCAGACTTGAACTGATAATAATGCTGTGCTGTTGACGGACTTATTTGGCCTTGGGAATTATTGTCAGGCTTTGATGCATCTACGAATGATGAATTATATTTGACATCTACGAGTATGTGCTTTATACTCCCACTCCCACTCCTCCTACTCCTCGCACTCTCTTACTCTGACACTGAATGAAGTACGAGTACGTATGTGCACTCATTTGGTACTTGGATATGTTTATTTTACTGTCAAAACATTAAAGCAGAACTCTCAGCGACCAAAAGTGCAGGGGATGATTGTCACCGAAGGGCGGCTTACTTTGATAGGTTTCCACTATTGTGAGGGTGGAAACAATCCACACACACACACACTACACCGGTTACTCCGGCGTCACGTGGCGCTTGTCTACTGTCTGCGTACTTGGCCACATACGAGTACATGCCACCTCAGTCTCCCTCTTCCTCCCTCCCCCTGTTCCCTCTCTGTCTCTGACTCTCTTTGTGGCAGCCTCTGCCTTTTGGCTTGTGTAGACAAACATATTTGCATATGTTGGCGGCATATTTTAACAAATCCTGCTGGATTTCCTGCTGAACAGACACCAGATACACATACACACACACACACACACACACACACACACACACACACACACACCACTTACACTCACACATCGTAGGGCAACATGCCTTTTTGACAACTCATAACAATCACTCATCATAAACAAAGCGTCCGGCCTCAAAGTTGGCAGGCTCAGCTTCTGGCTAATGGCAGACAATGTATCTGATGTATAAGTATGTATGTAGTCCACATACATACATATGTAAAGCTTACTTCTTTGTTAATTTGATAAGAACACTAATAATGATTAAGGAGCGAACACTCTTTAAGCAAGTACTGCAATTGATAATTATCATCGTGTCAAATTTCGGACTTTGAATATTTCCACAAACATTGTTTAAAGTGTTAAAAGTGTGTATATCATATATAATTTTTGAATGATTAACAAATTCATTCATTAGAAAATTAATTTGCTTTTAAATTCGTGAACAAAATTGAGTTAGCACAAAAATCGCATCTCTCAAAAAAAGAATTTGAGATATTTCCAACTTATTATAATTTTTTATATATAAACCAAATTCACTTTCTTGGTATATTTATTACATTTTATTTATGAAACATAGTTGATTATTTTTCTTAAAACAATACAAAAAAACTAATACCATTAACTATTATTAAAAATAATAAACAAATATATTATTATTTCAAGTTTATTACAAAGAAGCAATATCAGATCTGAAAAATTAAAAAATTTCAACATACAACAAATTTGTAAATATTTTCCCCATCATATGTATCAGAAAATGTGTGTGTAATTAAAAGAGATATCATTCGATCCATTTTTTCTTTGTTTGTGGCCAAGTCAACTGTTTCCTATAATTATTTAATCTGCTGCAAATTAGTTACCCGGCAACAGAAGCATGTTTATTGCCTTTTAGCCAACCATTTATCCATTGGCCTCCCGGCCAGATTTCCAGTTGGCCATCTTGGCAGCTTGGCAGCTTGGCAGCTTGGCGTCTTGGCGCATCTTGAGTTGAGGTCAATTAAGAGAATCCGCAAAATAATTGCCAAGAAATTTATTCGCTTCATTAACTTGTTAAAGGACGTGGACATGAAAGTTAAGCACAAAGTCAGCCACATGAAGTCAGCTAGAAAATTAAGTGAAATAATTAAATCTCAATCGGAATCTATTAGATTGGCCAGCCTCAACCCTTGTCAGTTGAGGAGAGGGAAGCGGGTTGCGGGTAGCGAGTAGCGGGATGTGGGAAGGGGGAGGAAGTGAAAGAAATTGTGGAAGGCCATCAGCTAATCTGGCAATTCGGCAAGGGGTTAACGAGTGCGATGGGGTTGCAAGCATTTTAACATTTTGGGTGTCTATTTCGAAAATGCAACAAAACTGAAGATTGGGGTGGGATGGGATGGGATGGGATGGGATGGTCCGGGGAGTCAACTGGAGTCTGTTAGAGTCATTTATCACCCACGCAGCATCTTTCATAATCAGGCCAGGCAGTAGGCAAAAATGCAAATGACTCACGGTACAAAGGACCAGCCGCG
Organism: Drosophila kuntzei; assembly: GCA_035042165.1. Classification (NCBI taxonomy): domain Eukaryota; kingdom Metazoa; phylum Arthropoda; class Insecta; order Diptera; family Drosophilidae; genus Drosophila; species Drosophila kuntzei. The sequence goes on along the minus strand of JAWNLU010000372.1, from coordinate 551,694 downwards.
GCTTTTAATTTACAACATCCTACGAGCCAGTTGGGCACCAGCAACACCAACAACAACAGCAACAACAGCAACATCAACAGACCCTCATATGCATCCGAATCTGTATCTGCCCCATACGAGTTGTTGTTGTTTGTCTCTTGTCTCTTGTGTCTGTTCTCTGTTCTCTCTGCAACATCCGCCATTGCACGGCAGACGGTCGGACGTCGATATTGCCTTTGCCTTTGGTTTTTGGCTTTTGAGTTTTGGCCAGGCCAGACAAAAGGTCGGCACATCCACATACACATTCCGGCCGACTTAATTAATTTATGCACTCAGTGAAAATGCATCGGGGTCGGTTCGGGGCTTGGGACTGGACAGTTTATTTGGACTTTAGCTGGACATCATTTCTTTGCTCTTCTTGAAAACCCGCCTAATTTCAAAATTAATGAGCGGAATCTTGATGGCCGATGGAAGCGATAAGACTCATGATTTTGACTGTCACACAGAGAGCGAGAGAAAGAGGGAGACACGACTAAGTGCGGCATCCACCCCGCATCTGTTTTGACCATGGCCTGAGCCGAAGTAAATCACGTGTTTATTGGCACTTCACTTACGACACCGTCGTCGTCGTCGTCGTCGTCGTTGCCGTCACCAAAGTAACTAAAAATGGCACCGCTCTGACTCTGAACTGTGGGACTCACTGAGTCTGCGACCTCAACGAAGTCGACGTTGACGTTGTGACTTCGACGGGGCACAGATCAGGAACGGGAATGGTAAGAGGAAGGGGAACGGGAACGGGAATGAGCAGGGCAACGTCATTAATTAGCCGGTTTTTGAAGTGTGGGGAACGGATGGCAAGCGACGTGTTTATTTGGTTTCTACTGCCGTCCAACATCTTATATGTATTGGGACTTCATTTACGAGGCACTTTCGGTTTTGCCTTTAATGCCGCACTCTACAGACGTGGCCAACTATATTGGCCTAAGGCATAAATCACAATAAGCGGCTAATAAGTGTAAGACCATTTATAAATACTTAAGAATACATACAAATCTATTAAGAATAGTTGCAACAAAGAACTCTCTTCTAAACAACTTGCAGCACAATATGACAACTGCATTAATTGCCAAAAATAGATATCAACCAAAACAAAATTTCATCATATAAATGTAATGTAATATTATCATCAAAAGCTTATTTATATTTCAGTCTGTTGTGGTACCTTTATTCCTTGCCACCAGTGTAAAACAGATACTCTTGCCTTTATTTGGTTTGACCGGAAACTTCTTATCTTGTGGCTAATCTTATTGATGTTTCAGATGACGATTTGGGTTTAATTCTGAACTTAAGACAAGCATAAATTTTGTATACCGTATAAAATTGATTCATTTAAAATCATTCCATAAGTTCACAAGTTATGCATTCGATAGAAGACCACTCACCTCAGCTTTGGAATCAAGCCAGACCAGACAAACAGTCTGCCTCTGCTAACCAGAATGTCATTTCCATACACTCCTTCTATTTAATATAAATTTACGATAATATACAAAGCATTTGTGATATTCGTTAAATAAAATCTTTACTTATTCCACTTATTTATCAATAATACTAGTTATCCTAGTTATTTTCTTAAATAAAAAATATATATATTTAAATTATTTGTATAATATTTGTTTCTATTTATATTTGCAGTTGTTAAATGGATCTCTGACATTTGGCTGTAATCATCTGGTTTGCATATAATATTCCATGATTTATTTATTCAATTTAATTCAACTAAAATCATTTTTATTTATAGATGCATCGCTGGTCAACGATTCCGAATGTAAAAATATAATAATAATATGTTAATATATGTACATATAATAATCTTCAGAGCGCAATGAACGCATGAATTATTTTTATGCCAAAAAAAAAAATGGATAAACGGCAGAATAGTTATAAATGATTTCAATGAAAATAATTCATTTAGAAGAAACTAGTTACGTACTTGATGTATTGAAGATATTGTAAATTAAATTGTTATTGATTTACTGTTAAAACTAAAAAATAAATCTGTAAATTCGAATCATGTCTTTTAGATTGTATTCGAGTATGTCAAGTGAAAATGTATTATAAAAGATGAAAGAAAAACTAAATTAAGTTTTCAATGTGTCTCAGAAAAGAGAATAACAATCATCAAATACAATCTAGACTTATATAATCAAGATTATTTAACCAAGATATACCCTGTGTCTTAGTGTGATTAGACATAAAAAATCACGACAAAAATAATGTAACCAAGATGTCAGATTCTTGAAATTTATGGTATCGAACTTTGTGTTAAAATAACAAAGCAAAACATTTTTTATTAAAGAAAACAAAGCAAAACATACGAACTATTAAACGATCTTGTTCTAAATATCAGAAACTTTAAAAACGTAATATTTTTATTGCTTTTAGTTTTAAAAGTGTAATTGTACAAAAATAGTCTTGAAATGCATGAAATGAAAATTGTATAATGATCGCTTAGTTATTTAAAAAAAGTACTTTTGGAAGACAGAAAAAAAATTGTACTGAACTAACCTCGGATGCACTGCTTGCAACGTTTAGGTTTGAGTGCGTGTTAGTTTTAATGGGTTTACAAAATTTTAAAATTTAAGAATTCGACTTACAATTTATTGTATCAAGAGAGAACTTAATTTGGTTAATTATAGTCAAATAAAATCAGACAGAAACTTTTGTACAAAGTGAACTGCTTGCAGAGCGTATGTATGTATGCAAGCAGTTCCCAAATTGGTACTTTTTTCTTTAGACACATTTGATTATGTATATCTTTACCATCAAAATTGGGATTAATGATTTTATCAGTTTTGATATCCAAAGTATTAGTACTAATATTATGTGTAATTCGACGATTTCCACTAGCTTTGAAACTTAAATTTAGAGAGTTTAGCATCTAAGAACCCATCCATCAACCTGAATATCTAATTTTGTAATTAATAAATCCGTTTTCCAAGAAGAAATTACATAAAGATCGTCGCAGAATCAGGGCAGCACCATTAAGCTGATTTAAGTCAGTTTATCTCATGTTCTCTTGCTGATCTAATAAGAAATAATTTCTAAATTCACCATAGGTGAATTGGGTAATCAAATTATTGATTTTATATTATAAAATTTATAACAAGCAAGTGTTAACATAGCGATCAAATAAAATATAATAAAATTAAAGAAACAAATAGAATTTTCCGAAATCTGTGAGCCTTCTAATGATATGGTTTACAAAGGTCCTTAATTTTAATTCAAATCCACCCTAATTGGCCCAACTCTTTCTCCGGTTGTCGTAGTTCTTATTCGAAAAAAAATAAATTTTTTTAAAATTGCAATACAATTGATGAGTTACAAAATCATTCAATTAGCGATATCTTAATTCGGCATTTCGTATACCCTGGACAGCATTATTTAATGTGTTCGCTTGAATTTGCTAAATTGCTAGTTAGAAAATAAATTATTATTTTTATTATAATCGTTTGACCATTTAAACGCTATACTGTCTGATTAGAAATTCTATTGTAACCCAACGGACGTTATTCGAATATTTGGTCAGCCTAAAAGTATACAACGTTTTTTCAGTAGTGCAAAAAATGCAGCATACTTTTATAAAGTGTTGAGTATTCTGGGAGCAATATTCTTGCTTTTGTTATACTTATGTAATAGAATAAGAGAATAATTTTCAATTTTAATGTAATATAAATCTATTATTTTACTATTTTATAAATATTTTATTTATTTTCATAGAAAATCTAAACGATATTTGATAATCCTCTTCTCGTATTATGAGTCCTGCTAGGGAATTGAGAGCTCTCACTTTGTTTATTCTACGAAAAAGAAAGAAAATAACAATTTGGCTATTGAAAAATGCCAATGAAAGACACCCCATTTGGGCCATTTATTGTCTAATGAAATTAAAAATCTATTGTTGCCATTTTACTACCTGGAAGTGGTGGGTAAAATGGGTCACATCCTCACCTAAAAGAGAGATGGGCAGATGAGATCTATATAATGTGGGGAAGTTGCCAAATCGAGCATCATAAATCATGCCAAACTGTTTTGGGCACAGAAAGTCAAACAAAATACGATCACTTAAAAGTATTCAGGCATTTATTTATGTCAAAACATGGTACGTTAAGCCGACTGCCAACCCTCCAGAAAAAAAGGTATCACCAGGGGTCAGTCGTATAACTCAATTAAAGACGACGACGACGACGAAGAGGAGGACGATGTCTCTGCCCTCACGCAAAGCGTCTCAGCGGGATGTCGTCGCATTAGCCACTTTTCTACATCTTCGTCTTCTGATTTGAGCAGTTGCTCAATGGACAAACAGCTATAGAAACTCAAACTCAAACACAAATCCAAACAATGCCTAAGTATATGACGATCGTTGTGGTTTAGGACGGCGGGTGACTGCAAAATAGACGCCACAAAAATATCAAATGAAACTTGAACTGACCATTCTGAATGAAACAATCTCTCTCTCTCTCTCTTTCACTCTTTCTATCTCTTTCTTTATGTGTTCTCATTGTTGACGGTACAGCTGCCGCTGTGTGGCCCGATCCGCCTGCGCAATTGAACCCTGGCCACGACCGACCTCCAAGGGCAAGCGCAGAAAACATGATTTTTATGTAACGAGAACATTGTTCTCGCGGTCTCTGTCCATGGCCACCTTTGCAATTGCGTCGTTGGCGATCCATGGCGATTGCCATGCCATGCTCCTGCCATTTCAGAGGAGACTCCACAGATATCGTACACGACTCCGACCGCCGGATCGTGCAAAGCTACAGCGACGGTCTGACAGGTGGCGCCGGCGCCAATTTAAATATGAGAACATCCAATGATAACGAGTATTTTGCCGTTTAGCAACTGTTCAATGATCACTTATAAGTAGAAACTGCTAAAGTCATGCAAATTGCAATAAAAACTAAATGTAATGACGTATGTTCCTTCCGATGAAAATAATATCAACTGTTACTACTACTACTAATTACTTCAACAACTACTTATACTAATTTATATTTATTATACTACCACAATTATTTGTAAAACTCCTACAATTATTTATTCCTTCCACGATTACGAGTAGTAGTAACTGTCAAAAAAATCCCTTTTAACTAGATGTAATTCAATATAATTCAAATAGTAATAACAATTTTTCTAACTAAAAATAAGAAATACAAAAAAAAATAATAAAACTAATACTTTTACCACTGATAACTGCATATAATACTACTACTGGAAACTATTGTTTGTACTTTGAAAACTGATAAAAATTAATATTAAAAAAAATAATTAGTAATACAACTGATACTTCCACTGTTACTACTAATAATAACAACTACTACTACACTCATTAAAAAGCAGTACGATCATTTCTGCAGTCAGTCTTTCCTTACTTTTAATGATGATTTATGATTTTAATCATTTTTATCATTTTATTTTGTTGTAATATGCTCATAATATTTATTTCAAGTTTTTATATTAAGACGTTTTTGTTCTCATTTATAGAGTTTAAAGGACTTAACTCAAGTATGAAATATACTAAAATCTAGTACGTTTCGAAGTTTGAAGCCTGAAAAGTGCTTAAGTACAAAATGTTCTCAAATTTATTCACAATTCACAAAAAATCAGTTTTAAACTAAGTAATTTGGTAGTATATCGAGACCATAAAATTCTTAAAACAATCCTGAATCGTGCTTGACTTATCCGAACGGTCTTGAAATCAAGAATTTTAAAAAATTCTAAAATATAGAATTTATATATTTTGACATCGGAAATTCTTGTTTCAAGTACGAAAGTACTTAATTTTTCTCTCAGTGTATTTTGTATTTATTATACTATCATTATTAAATTTGTAAAATTAAAACTATTAACTATTATACTAATAATACTTATTACCTCTACTTCTACTACTACTATGTATTACCTGCTACTATAACTACTACTACTTATTTCACTAATACTCCCACTAAGAATTGTACAGATATGTATGACATATTCAACTGCTACTCTAAATACTTAGTTCAACTTTTACTAATCGGTACTGCAATTATTACGAGTTGTTTTATTTAATCTGTATGTTATAAAATTCAAAAAAATACAGGGTGCGCCATCTTTTATGTCGGTATGTAAATATTGAATAACTTTGTCATTAGTGAACCAATTGACTTGAGTAGACCAGTGTTGAAAACCTCAGTTCAGCACAATTTGAATCATGAATCGCTTCACTCCGAAAGAACGCGCTGAAATAGTGACGCTTTACATTGAAAATAGTCGTTCAGTTGTGTTAAGCAAATTTTGATGACTGACGAGGCCCATTTCACACTCTCTGGCGGCGTTAACAAGCAAAATTGCCGCATTTGGGGAACGGAAAATCCACACGAGATTCATGAAACACCATTGCATGATCAGAAAGTGACTGTTTGGACCGGTGTCTGCGCCAAAACCATCATTGGGCCATTTTTCTTCAAAAAGGGCACATTTTGCTGTGTCCAATAAAGGCGGCCACTTGACTGATGTTGTTTTCAAAAATTAGGCTGAAGAAATTGTACAGAACCAAATATAATAAAAATATCTCATACTTGAAAATCGTTTGTTTATTTTCAAAGATATTCAATGTTTACATACCGACATAAAAGATGGCGCACCCTGTATATATGATTTAACACAATCTTAATGCCATTTTAGAATTTTGTATATTTAAATAAAAATTTAATTTGCATTAGTTATACAATTTAAGTAATTGATTGACATTAAATAAAATAAATGAACAATCTAAATATGTACAATTGCTGGAGTCGCACTGTTTGGCTTAAAGATACCCTGTAACCAGCTATCCGGTATTCTAGCACGTATTTCCACTCATTAACAGATACGTTTCCAGCTGCGTCCGCTAGGTGGCGTCAATTCTGCTTTTCAGCTTTGTCCTATTGAAAATATGTTCTTTGGTAACTTTTGTACTTATTATCCAATTGTAGTAAAGTTGTACTGAAGTATTAAACTAAATCATGTGAATAACAAAAGTCAGAATAATATTTTTTTTAATTGTATAATTGAACTTCATTTACTATCAAATCGATTCATTTGGTCTACAGGAATCAGCATGCTGTAAAGGGTTTTCCAATAGGGACATAACAATTTCGTATCTTTATATGAACGCACCCTTAAACTTTTTATAAATTATTAAAAATTTCTATTATTATGTCCCTAGTGGAAAACTCTATATTTGATCTTTTTAGCTTCTTAAGTCTCTGAGATCAATGAATAGACAGGATGGTATGTACTTGTACTATGTATGTTCTTTCTAGATCCTCAAATATTTTCTTCTGTCTGTAATATACACTTTCTTCCACATTTTTCTATTTGATAGATATTTCTATTTCAAAAGATAGAGACATTATTGAATATAAATTCAGAATTAAAGATACAGCAAATGTAATCGTGATGCTTTCCCAATCAAAGATACTATTTATTTAATCTCTTTAATCCCTGAGATAACCGACTAAAACTTGGACCGAGTATGGGGCGTGTGTCTATAGAAAACGCTTTTGGATGCGGTTTAGAAAATTAAAGAGAATGTACTTTCTTGTGAGTACACGGCATAGAGTTGTAATCTTAAACACGTGATGTTATTTATGAGCTACACAAGTATCTTCATTGCAACCCCCTAGAATTAATGTCATGCGCCTTAAACTGTTTCATAAATTTCATTTAAGGGTAGAGAAAAGCTAAGATAAATCTCGCAGATTTACCAAAAGCATTGGCCATGCTCGTTAAGGGTCGTTTAGCTGTAATGCAAACACCTTACACTATATTTGTTAGGGTATCAGAAATATTATATGTAACAGGAGAAACATTTATTTAAGAAGAAATTGCAGAATTATTTAGTTTTCTGTTCAAATTTTTGAGAATTTCCCCTTTCGGAAGTTTTCTATTTTTATAAAAATCAAGGATGCAAACCGTTTCGAAACCAAACCTTGAAGATCCGGTTCTGTTCGAGAACAGAAGAAATACACCATTCTAAAAATCAAGAGTAAAATTCTTGATTTTAGCATGCATTTTTGAAGTACGTATTCAGGATATTATTGGTAAATTAAGACATCATGCGGATAAAATGACAACGACTCAAAATTCAAAAGTCAAAGAAGCCTTAAATATTTGATCCAAGTAAGAAAAATTGTACAGAACCACGTAAATCTAAATATCCGGGATTTCCGTACTTCTGAGACCGCATTGGATTTATTTTATTCCTGAATCCCGGTATTTTTATCTTTTGTGAACATTTAAACAAAAGGTTTGTTTCGAAAAAAAAATATAGCTATTTGAATTTTAAGCATTTTTAATATTGCGCAACTATATGAAACTTCGAAAAAAAAATAGTTAGTCATATTTTCATCTTCAAATTAATTGAGCTTATTTAGTAAAGAATCCTTTTGGTATACAATTTAATTGGTTTAAAAACGAAATAGAAACCAACTTAAGCAAAACAGAAACTTATTATGTAATCAAAAATAATATTATAAATAAATGTAATGTAGTCAAATTTTTAGATTCTAATTTCAGGGCAAATCGGTATTGTGAGAGTTTTTATTTGTCCGTCTCTACTATCTACACTTCATGCACAATATTTTATTACCCTTTGTAGTTAGTTTAATGATGAATGAAGAGGATCTTTGAAAAGTGTCCCTTGATGAGAGACACTGGCAACTGGCGACTCTGACTGTCAACTGGCGCCATGCACTGTCCGAATGTCATTCTTATCAATGTTTTGTGTCCTTTTTTATCTAAGTACGGAGTCAGTATTACAGACGCGACACTTGTGAATGAGAACTTAGAGGACAATAGCGCCGTTGTGGGTCGGAGATGAAGAGCAAGATGGAAGAGCGTCAGGATGGCACCGTCGCCAACTGCGAAGATCTTATTTTAATTGCTTGACCGATCGATCGATCACACGCAGTGTTGACCTGTCTAGGTCAGAGTTGTACAACTGTTGTTGTAACTGGTAACTTGTAAATTGTAACTGGTAACTGTTGCGTATCGGTTACGCAGGCTAATGAACATAATGTTGTACAAGTATCTTTAAGATGCATTTCATATTTTGTACGCAAACTACCTGACTGACTACCTGTCCATGTCTCCGACTTTGGGATAGTTAATCTGTCCCTCTTGCGATAACATTTTAGTGCTCAATTTTAACTCTACGCCCTTTTGTGGTTTTGCTCTTTACAACTGTTTATGCCTCTTACGATTGTCTCATGTCTCTTGTCTCTTGGCCCTGCCTTGACTTTTGTCCTGCCGACACTGAATTTATTCTCTCTGCTTCGCAATCATCGCGAGTTCTTCTTGTCAATCCCAAAGTCGTTTTGACTGTAATTTAATATCATAGCCGGTGACCGTATTCATATTGGTTTTATTTTATCAGGCCAGCTTAGTTTGGGGCCATGACCATATCGAGAAATGGAAGTTGTTCACACATTGACCATGTCCATGTCCATGTCTATGCCGCCGCTTAGATACCCTACCCTACCCTATCCCCTTTCACTCCTTCTCTTTTTGAAGGGAGTGCGTGCTTGCGGCCATTAAGTTCTCTGGTTTCTTACCAAATGTCCGATTGTCCCAATGTCCGACTGCCTTTTTGAATGCGTCGCTCATTTAAATATTTTATCATTGATGCGCTGAGAAGACACTAAAGAGAATTTTATATCTTTTCAGTTCGCTACGTTTTTATCACTCGAATGAACAAAAACATTTGTTACCAATCAGAGTTCTTAATTTTACGGCCCAGTCTTTGTATATATTTATATGTAAATATATGAATGTGTGTTTGCGACAAAAGTGCCGCTGCAACACAAAGTGGTCCCAGACACTGGACACTGCTACAGTGGACACTCCGACAATGGACAGTGGACACTGTGAACACTGTGGATGGCGATCTTTTGTCGGCTTTGTCGCAGAAATTAGTCGTGTATTCCTTTAAAGCTTGTATTCAGTGCCAGTATCTTAATTGGCTTTGATGCTGCGATGGCCTTTCATAAATTTCAATTCGTCTCTCCTCTCCCTCTCTCTCTCTCTCTCTTTCTCTGTGTAAGTATCTGTGTGTATACACACACACACTTACATAACTTGTTTACATTAGCTGCTAAAAGCCTTAATGAAAATTCTGTCTGAAAATAAACGACATGAACTCAAATGTTAGAATTTGAATAATTGTCGTTATATGTTATCTATTAGATGATAGCTTCAAATCATAAATAATAATAAACAAGAATGTAAATACACATTTATATATAAATTGATTGCTTATGCCGAAGCTTGAATACTCTATACATTTTTTTCTATATACATAATATAGAGCACATTTAATTCATTAAAATTATTGTCAGTTTGTTACTGGTTTCTTGGTCCCAACTCCATTTCCGATTGATTTGTAGTATTTAAATTATTCCAATTCTTCTAGCTCTGATACCATATTTGGCCTGCAAAATAGATATGTATGTCATTAAATAGCTGAAAATATCTTTTTAATTTAAAAATTCTATAACATAAATTGGATATGCAGATTTTGCTTAATTTACTTACAATTTGCATAATCTTCTGAATCCAAGAACTAAGTGTGAGATTTATGTAATCTGTAAGGAATACATAATAAAAATTATTTTTTTCTGCATTTCAACGTATTCAATATATTTTATAAAATTAAATTTGTATTTTTTTGCTCTATAATATAAATATTTTGAAATAATTTAAATTAGCTATAAAATCAATCAATTTTATAAATAAACATACTTAAATTTTAACCTAGTGATATTTGTGAATTTGACGTTAACTGAAATACTTTTCAGTCAGTCTGAGAACTTAAGTAGACATTGAATAAATTAGTCTTAGGTCCGATTTTCATAGTCCATTTATACTTTATGAAACAGATGTTATTTAAATCGACATTAATTTCTGTGCATTTTACGTCAAAATATAAATCAAAAAGTTATCAGACCTCTTAATTAGACGTTGATTTGTAGTATTTATAATATTCCAATTTTTCTAGCTCTGATGTCTTACCATATTTGGCCTGCAAAATAGATATGTATGTCATTAAATAACTGAAAATATCTATTTAATTTAAAAATTCTATAACATAAATTGGATATGCAGATTTTGATTTATTTACTTACAATTTACATAACCTGCTGAGTCCAAGAATTAATTCTGCGATTTATTTATTCTGTAAGGAATTTATATTATTTTTCTTTATAATATTTAAAATATTTTGAAATAATTTAAATTAGCTATAAAATCAATCAATTTTATAAAAAAACATACTTAAATTTTAACCTAGTAATATTTCTGAATTTGACATTAACTGCTATACATTTCAGTTACTCTGAGACCTTAAGTAGACATTGAATAAAATGGTCTTAGGCCCGTTTTTCGTAGAAATAGATATTTTTAAAATCGACGAATAAACAACTTTTTTGTTTCTTAAGATATCTTAATCAAACTTACCGATTATATATTTGTCACTGTTCCCCCTAGTTATTATATCAATTTACAATATACATATATATGTATCCATTCAATTTACCCATCAATTTGACTAAGAAAGTGTACATCTCTCTGTATAAGTTCTTCTTTACTCATAAATGGAATAATTGATAAGTTAACTGACACTTGTTTGGGTCTTTAAAGATTGCACACACAACTGACAAATTGCAAGGCATAAATTTGGCCCCAGGTGAAGCGGAGAAATGTCAACTGCTCGACTGCCAAATGTCATGGGCCTGGCCAAGAATATGGAGCAGTTGTGCTCTTTACCATAAAAGGCAAATATGTTAACTAACGGAAGAAGAGGAAGAAGAAGAAGAAGCGATCCCACTGCGATCACAAATTTATGCAGGGCAATAATTTATGTGTGTGCGTCTGTGTTTCTCTTCTCTCTATCTCTCCCTTTCTCTCTTTTATCCTAAGTACGCTCTGTCACAATACTTATGCATGCCACTGTCTGTCCGAATTGTCATGGTCATAATGCTAAATGTAAGAGGGTCTTGAGTTTTTCCCCCCCGCAAAAATGAAACGCAGCATATTGGTAAAATTTCACGGTCATTTGCCCGCTGGCCAACTGACAAAGTGACTAACTGACTAACTGACTGAATGGTTCTATCTGTCTGTCTATTTGTCTGATTGTCCGACTTTTCGACTGGTCAACGGTCAGTGGTCAGGGGCTAATTTATAGAGCGGAGCGTTATGGTGGGTGTTTGTTTTGTTTATTTAGATACTTTGAGATTCAATTTATGCGGGATGAAGGGAGTTGGAAGTGAAGTTGGAGTTGGAGTTGGAGTTGGGCAGGTAAATTGAAAAATGGACATTTGTTGTTACAGATCTGCATTGACTCATTTACGAGTAGCGGCAAATACATTTATGCCCCGTTCCCTGTTCCCTGTTCTCTGTTCCCCGTTCCCCGTTCCCCGGAGGGAACCAAGTCCAAGTCACAAGCAAGTGGTGGGTCGGCTTTGGCTTTTCGGCTTAGATAAGCCGGCTGACGCTGCCACTTCTGTTGCTGCCTCTTCTCCTGCCTCCTCTCCTCCTCCTCTCTTGCCTCTACCTTCTGCTATCTCGGCTGTGACAGACGGTCTGTCTGTCGGTCGGTTTCGGGGTTGTTCGGCCGCTGGTTTGACATGCAGATGTGACGAGCGCGGATTTGTTTCGTGTATCTTTTCATTTATATAGGTATGTATCTATAGCTGCGTTTGTATGTATATATGTATCTGTGTGTCACAACGAAAACAACTTGATTTTTTCGGTTTTGAGCGATGCGCTTTTTTTTCTCATTTTGGGGCGAAATTTGAAAATCCTTTTTAAGCTTGACGAGGTTCGCGTCGCCCAGGACAACAACAACTACAACAACAACAACAACGATAATAACGCGAACATCAACCCAAAGTAGATGAAGAAGAAGAAGAAGAAGCAGCGTGTTCGCGAGTGCATTTGACACTTTTGTACTTGATGGATTACGCTTAATTATTGATTAAATGGGCTTGTACTTGTCAGCCCCGCTGAACGAATCCATTATAAAATTTGAATGTATTTGAATACGAGTAGAAAATTAGATTTAAATTTTGTACGAATTTATAATTTGACATACACACTTGATGGATGCAGAGACGAGACAAGACGAGACGAGACGAGGCTGAAGCTTGTGGCATGCGGCAGGCGATGTGGCAAGAAGTACAAAGCAGAAAGACAAAGGCACAGACTGGAGGCTGGGAATTTACGTCAATGTCAATGCAACTTATTGATATCGATGCGAAGCGCCTTTTTACCAAACATCTTTTACAAACACACCCAAGTGTGTGTGTGTGTGTGTGTGTGTGTGTGTATTGAGAACAGGCAGCGGGTCTTGGCCATGGTCACGCACTTGGAACAGAAACTGAAACTGAAACGGAGTCTGAAACGGAGACTGAAATGAAGAGAGAGCCACGGCGTTGTCGATTAAAGCGATAACGCGGAGCCTTTAAGAGATGCCGCGTCGTTATTTTTCGGTTGTCGCTTCATCTGCTCTGATTAATTCTCTGTGATGAATGCCGCTCGCTTGCTGCTTGCCACTTGCTACTTTACGTTCTAAATGGGATCTGCAATGAAGAGGAAGAGGAGCTTTGATTTATCGACATTCCGATGACCGTGCTGACGCCATTTTGAGTGAGGACCCATTGCCATTGCCATTGCCTCTGTTGTAGGTGCAGCTCTTGCCATGTTGCAGCTTTTCACGAACTAAAAGCTTTCGGCATCCGACTCGAAAGCTTTTCACAAAGTGCAGCCCAACCGTAGATAGTTCCCTTGAAATGAAAGCTAAGCTCCGTTGCTTAGGCACTGCATGCAATAGTGGGAAATTGTTGACATCCCTCTTGTGCACTCTTTAATACAGGGTAATTTTTCTGATTTATTTATTTATTGGATTTTTCACGCATTCTGCATCAAATTAATGTCCTACTCAGCTAAACTGTGTAGTATTTATAAATTTCCCAGTATTTCCCCTGTGTCAAGGTCTCAGAGCGTAGCCAAGCACCGCCTGTTAAAAAATGGCTGCGCATTTATCTGCGGCATGCACGCCATGTGCGAGAAGAGCACAGCTAGACTGACGTCACACTCGTGCTCTCGTGCCAGCTCGCTCTCTCGGCACATTAAGGGGAATTGACACCAACACTGAACCACGCAATTTTCTTTCTTTTTCTTTTCTTTTTTCATTTCTCGCTTTTCTCTCCCGTTGTTTTCCTCGGTCGCTTTGATAAGCAATACAAAACTTTAATCGTCGTTTTACAATTCTAATATGCCAGTCATCGGCATATGTATTAAAATCGATGTATAACAAAGAAATACAAATCTCTGTGTTGATTTCACAAATGGATAACAACAACAACAAAGCGTAGCTTAAAAAAACTATCTTCAAATTAATATGCATGTGTTTAATATGTATTATTAAATTATTTATTTGGATTATACTTAAATGTAGATGATTATTACTAACGAATAAAATCTATTGTCTTATATTTCATTATCTTTACAATTCTTAAATGTATTTCTATATCATTAAAAACTTTAAAGTGCACTTAAATTAATATAATGAATGAACAAACATATAATACATCTGACAAGTTTTGAATAATTGACCAATAAATGAAATTATAAACAAATTTAATTTATTAAAACACATTTAAGCAAAAAAAACATAAATTAAAAAATTTAGATATGATACAATTTGTATTCTTTGTTTTACTTTGATTAATGAAGCATAAGTTATCCAAAGTTTATCTTTCATTTAGAAATAAACACAACATTTTATATTAGAGTCGCATGAATTATTCACGAATTCGAATTTCCAATTATAATCTATCTCGATAGACAAGATGTAGCTATAACCACGATTTTGTCACAGTTTTAGCTTTTACAAGTATTCATTCATTCATTTTGCTATTCGCTGATTATGTGATCTATATATAGATGAATGATAGTTAATCTAATGAAACTTTAATCTAAAATTGACAATCATATTCACTTCCAATATTTCGCTATAAAATAAATCATTTTCGATTCGACTTCGTTATTACTATCATTATTAAACACGTTTAGCCTAGTCAGTTTATACATATGTATACATACATACATTTGGAATAAACATTTAAAATAGTTCAAAAGTTGCGAGAAATATTTAAGTATATAAAACATATACATAAATCTAAAAAAATAAAAATGACCATGTGATTTTAATAGCGAAAAAATAGTTGGGATAGTTTGCATGTAAACTGTTGACATAGTTATTTTATAAATATCATATATGTATGTATAAGTAAATCATTAGAATCAGCTATCATCTTATTTTTGACATTTATGGTAAAGCAAAATGAATAATGCCATAATATTACATATGTATAAGCTAAATTTAAGGTTGCATACAGGTTTAATACAAAAATCTGATATAATTTATTTGAATGTTGCCAGCATTTCTAACTTTAATTTCATCGGCAATAAACAAGCCTTAGCGCAGATTAAATAAAATTGTAAATGACAAAATAATAAAAGACTTATTTATAGAGAGAAATCGTTATTTCAATTGTAATTATCCGGAACTAATTGAGTTTTTGTATTGCATTTTCTTATGCCCATGACGAAGTTCACAAATGCTTAAACTATTAACTCTCCAAGGGAAAGTCAAGACCATATCTATCCCTACCCCTGCTCTTATCCCTGTCCATGTCCCTTTTCGTAAAAATAATGTCAAATCATAACTATGCTCAAAGCTCCGCCCAACCGCTGGCGTAACGGAACTTGTGTCCTGAAAGTAAACCCACTTCCTCCATCCTACTTCCTCCTTCCTGTTCGCCAGGTTGATTCACACCCGGACACCTAAGCTCGTTGGCAATGCCTGCAACATATCTAAAGTTTTAAATTTCGGACATTTGTCCGTCACGGCCAAAAGGTCCAACAATGCGCGTCAGATCGAGGGTTGAACTCCTGAATGCCTCGACCTGAACATGAACAGGCAAATACATATGTATATATGCAAGGATATATGTTGGATATACATATGTATGTATGCAGCGACCGCTGACTCGAGGGACTGACTACTGAGAGTGTGTATGTGTGTATGTGTGTGTGTGTGTGTGTGTGGAGGCCTAAGACAAATGTGGCAGTGGCAACATGAGCAGCCTCAACAGTGACATCGATAGAGATAGAGGAGAGAGAGAGAGAGAGAGAGAGAGGAGAGTGTCCTTGTAGTTAGCTGAATGTAGTTTGTTTGACATCTATTTAAAAGTTTAATCGGATGAGTGTAGTCTGCGTGGTTAGGCTGACCAAAACATAGTGTTTTACATTGTCATTGACTTTCGGCATCGGCACCAAAAGCGACAGGTGTAACATTCACGTTGAGAGACTGCGACTGACCTTTCCCAGGATACTCGTACATCGTAGCTGGGGATACTCGTAGTCTGTCATCGGACAACACTTTCAACACCCTTCTATGGCCATCTGAAATTTCGGTCGTGAAACTCTTGCAACAGAAATTGAAGCCCAATCAAGCCAAAGCCAAATGATAAGAGCACCTGATACCTGAGAGATGGGTTAATGTCAGCCTGTCGCCAACCAGCACTTGAGCATTTTGATCGGCAAACATATCAAACTATATTCATGCCTATCCAGATGGTACAATGTAAATACAACAAGTTCAAATGCTACAGTCGAGTCAGCTCGACAGTGAGATACTCGCAATCTCAATCTTTGCAACCGTTCAAGTAAGCAAACAAATTAACCGAATCAAATAAATAAATAATAACAAAATAAAAATATTATACAAATGTATTGACATTCCGGAAATTATACGATAAATCATAAATGGGTTCTTTTAATTTCTTTAAAATCTACTATCCGATCGATAGGAAATATTTGAAAAACAAAATAAAAAATAAATAAATAATATAATGCATATTAGATTTAGAAGATTACTTTTTTTTCGGTTCATGAAATTTTTTCATTAATTTCGTATTGCTACCAAAAAACCAGACTCTATATTTAAAATGGCTCGGTTAAATAAAAAATATAGAAATCTATATTATTATTATATTGAAGTTGTGTATGCCTTGAAAAAGATTTTAATTTTTAAATTATTTAATTAAAATTTCAAAATGACAAAATACAATTTTAGTCAGTGTCGAAAAAATAAATAAATAATTTAGTAAATGTCTCCTGTTGCCTGTTACATACATTGCCGTTGATTTATAATACTCTTCTACGCTGTAGCGAGTATAGAAATAGATATAGCTCTAGCTGTAGTCAGAAGTGGAGCACAACTGCGCTAACTGGCAACTGGTAACTGGCAACTGGCAACTGGCAAGTGGCAACTGACCATGGCTTATCTGTGGAGTCGGTAAGTAATTGTCGGCAAATGTTTGTGTTTGCTCTTTGCCGCTATCTGGAGGCGGAAACTTGAAATGCATGAATTCGACACTTTGTCCGAGTATCGGACAACAAGAATGCTTATTCAAATGTTATCAATGACAACAATAGTTCCCCCCTCTCGTCCCGCTGCCCTCCTTTTGGCCCACTCTTGGCCATGGTAAGTGCGAAACTTTTAATTAAATGCCTAATAGATGTTTGTCAATCTTGTGCGCCGGTCGATTAATAGACTTCAGTTCGATTTCATTCTGTCCCGTGATCTTTCGTGTCATGTCTATATGGTAAGCAATTAATTTTTCAACTGACGTGATAGTTTGACTCGACACGCATTCACATGCACTCTCTTCATTTGAATCGAGTATTGGCTTTAACTTGGCTCGAACACTTTCTGCACTTTGTACATCAACCTGAACGCAACTGTCCCATTTCATTTCATGATTTGCCGACAATCGATAAGCTGGCGCCGTAACTGTTAACACGTCCCATAGATATACTATTCATCCAATAGATATATTCATATTTATATTCATTCCAATGAGTAAGAGAAGGAGGTTAGTCTGCGGTTCAGTATGCTTACGATAAATTTAATTTCCTTTACCCAATTAATTTGATATACTTTTAATTTAATTAATTAAAAAATCCGTAGAGACAACATCTACCAATTAGTTTACTAAAATATCATTTCGAGTATATCAAGACGTGCTTAAAATACGCTTTACTCATTTGCACTTTGTTCAAAAGAATATAATAGTTCTCTTTCTTATATGACATTGCTGTGAGTAATATAATATTCTTAGATACTTAATAACTATAAATTAATATGTGGCATTTCTCTTGTTTGTACTGTGAATGTCATAGTAAAAATTATTTAATAATATTCAAATGGAAATAAAAAAAGGTAGGACTGATTTAATCTGATTGAGGACATTTTTCTGCTTTTCTTATTTTTATAATAACAATAAAAAATAATAATTTATTATTATCTTCAGTGTTTTTGTTATATATTTATATTGATGACATTTAACAAAATTTAAAAAATATATTATTGGTCTACTTTTTTTTCTAAAAATAAATTATTATTCAAGCACATTTCCATGCTCATCATAAAATAAAAGTTCTATTATTAAGCACGAGTATTCGTAGTAAAAAGGGGCCAATACTGCATAAATGCTGACCATCTTTAAATGAATCGATATATATATATATATATTATATACTATATAATAATGTGGATTGCAATTGTAATATTGTACTTGTCACCTTTCGCAGTTCGCAATTGTCGGCCCGCAAAGCGCCGCAGCTGATTGCAGCAAATTTACTATAACTTATGCTTAAGAATAAGTATAAGTATATATTTTAAATATATACTTACATTGAAGTATACAGATATACATATAGTATGTGTATAATTTGTGAATATATTTGCATGGAGAGAAATACTGAATGGCCGGTTGCTTTGTCAATTAACTGACTCTGCTGACAATGAATCTGGCAGCAACAATAATTTTATTACTTAAGGGGGAGAGGAGAAGAAAAGAAAGACAAGTATCTGCAATTTTTAGTACTCGCATATACTTATTCTTACTACAATTTGCTTTGTTAATAATAAGTAAGATTTTTACTATTAATTAATGGTACGATTCTCTAGGAATATTATTGTAGGCACTCACAGGACAGTGCTTTCATTCAGAGTGAATGATTTTATAGATACAGATACTTACAATTACATTTTGAAGTTAATCTGATATCTGATTATAGAGTATATAGCAATTATTCAATCTTATTGTGTAGGACTATCAATATTAAGAGATGGGGGCAATATATAAAGCACAGTGCTTTTATTCCAAATGAAAATGACTCTACTTATTCAAATTCATAGTAATAAATACTTTCTACAACTTGTTCTGTTAATGGTAAAACGATTTTTGCTTATAAATGATGTGGCATTTCTTTAATCTCATACTTCTAGATTATATATGTATGTATATTGTGGCATCACTTAGTACTAATTAGTATCAGAGCAGAGGGTTAACTTCCAGTTCGCTTGTGATAGAATTACAAAGTGTTTTCTGTTTACAAATCAGATGCAAATACATTGTACTCGCAATTAAAAGAAAATTATGTGAACACAAACTGGGCGGTCGGACCCCACAGTAAGTCGAGTGAGTGAATTTTCCCCCTCTTTGCCTTTCCCGCTGCCGCTTCTTTCCTTGCAACGATTGAAATATGATCGGCGATCGCATTTACAAACACAAATGTAATCGCGGACGTGGAGTCGAAGTCGAAGTCGAAGACGGAGACGAAGACGAAGTCAGTTTGCAGTGCAACGCTTGCAATTCTTGTCCGGGTTGCGGATTGCGGATTGTGGATTGTGGATTGTTGTTGCTGCTTTGGTGGTCTCAATAGCCCATCCGGTCGGAGAGTCGGACTGCAAGAAGGGGGCGGACAGTAAGGGGGGTGTACGTCAAAAGTGTTGTCGACGCCCCAGTCACAACTGTTGCCTACATTGAGATTCCGGTGTGGTGTAAGAATGTCGCCGATGACTTTTGCTTACGAGTACAAAGTATGAATACTCATATACTTACGAGTACGAGTTCGAGTAAGAGTACTCACATACAAATTCGAGTATATGCTTAGCATGAATGCGATGTATGAATAAAATTATGATTTTGCTTACGAATTTTGCCGTTTACAACGGATCATGCTTAATTGGCAGAATGTGATTCATGGCGTTTTGCACTTTCGCTTTGCAGTTGCCGTTGTTGTTGTTGTTGTTGCTGTTGTTGTTGCTGCTGTTGCAGTTGCAGCAATTGTGCCTTTTTTCTGTTTTTTGTCGATTGTGAACAATCGACTAATGGACGGACTTTTGTAACCGATTCCGCAGTTCCGCCGTATCGCGTGTGCTGCCAACGCTCTTTTAACAGGGCATAAATATTGATGGCACACAATAATAATAATAATAATAATAATTACTTGCATATACATACGTACATATATGACGATTACAACGGATATGTCTATATACATACATTTATATATTACATACTTACACGTAATGTGCGATTTTCACGCAATTAACACTCAAATGGCGAATTGTCGAAATTGAAATTGTCTCCAATTGAATTCGCGACTGCTCTGAGTTTTCGTTGTCAAACTCATAAATACGTCATGTTCAATTATAATCGATTTTAATTGAAAGTAATGAACATTTCAATGCCACCGATTTGCATGCAACATTTCCAGTTGCAGTTGCAACCAATTGACAGGCATTTTGGCCAAATAGATTTAACTTCAACTGGCTGAAGACTTAGCTAATTATTTCTGCAAATACAAATCAAATCAATAAGCACATTAAATTATTATGTGAGCATATTTTGAATTCAATATATTGTTTTCCTTTTAGCTTGTTTTGTGGAATGTGCTTATGTTTATGTTTATGTTTATGTTTTGTCTGACAACATTTCCTTTACTCTGGCAAAAACCAACGGAAAGACAAACAAATTAAGCAATTTAATTGTCCATTAGAAGCATAAATAGTTTTGGTATTTTGACAAGTAAGTAAAACGCGAAATGTTTGTTTCCATTTACTACAAACATTCATATTTAATTTACACATACGAGTAAAATAATGACTACTTGACTGACAACATTTAACTTATAATTAATTTTAACAACGAAGGAAAATGGCTTAAGCGGGATTTCTAAAGATTAGAAAAATGAAATTAGAATTTTTACTTACGATTATAAATGTTTTTTTAAGATAGTTCTATTTAATGTCTCTTGGTGCAGTGTCTAATAATATGTATTCGTATAATTTATAAACAAATCGATTTTTAATGGTTGAAAAAACTTATGTCAAATAAATGTAGCATGCTTAGTTATTAGTTCGAATCAAAAGAGCGAATACCCCAAAATCGTTTAAAGAATACAGTTTTCTCCAAAATCAACTCAATAAAATGACCAATTAAACAAATGATAGTTAGTAAATATTCGACTATTCGACTTTTGAAAACTAACTAAAAACAAACGACTTGAAAGTGATGAGCGAAACATGGAGTTGAAAGCATTATTTGAATAAACATTCAAAGTTCCTTAAGCATTTGGCATTTACTTACTGTAGGAACTGTAAATATGTATGACTTTTGTTTTTGGAATAGGTCTACGGACTTTGAGCAAACATTGTGGATGGAAAGTTTCTTGCGTCTGGATTCTTAATTCAACAGAACACGCAAAGTTAATAAATTTCAAAGTGAATATGTTTTCACCAACATGCACTTAGTCCGCTTGAACGGCAGCTCCGTTGGACGACGGACGACGGACGATGGACGACGGACGATGGACGGGGAGTTGGACGTGGTCTTGGACAAGGCAAGCTGATGATAAAGAAGAAGAAGAAGGAGTGTGAAGGCAGCAGGCAGAGCTGAATGGAAATGTTGCTTGCGGCGTGGCTACATTGTTTGCAACTACAAGTAATTAATTTTACCACTACAAGGTTTTAATGACTTCTAAAAAGTTTTTAGCACTGCTGGATAATCCGGGCCTGGTCCGGCTCTAAGTCAACAACAGTCAGTCGTGGTCAAAGAGAGTGAGAAAGAGAGAGGGGAACGAGGGCTGTCGTGGGCGTTCCGACAAAGCCTACGACTATTGTGCTACAAGCTTGTAAAAATAAATGCAGACCTAAGGCTAAAGCAAGTGCCAGTTGTAGTCGAAAGTCGAACCTGTCTCAGTCTGAGTCTCATTCTCAGTCTCATTCTGTGGCTGGACAAGGACAGAGGCAGCCACAAGGCCAAGAAGCCGGCCCAGAATGTTGCCCAGATTGAGTCATGCCGTGGACACAACGATGCGGTTTTGGTTTGTTGATATAATTTGAATTTTAGGGTGTAATTACGGCCATAAATGTACGAGTATTTGACTCTCCCCGAGTGGAGAGTGGAGTGAGGGCTGCCCAAGGCCACCCAGGCAGAGGCACACGTTGTTGGCGTTTGCAACAGTTTTTGGGGCGTTCCACATGCGCTTTTTATGCAACTTTTAGCATGGCAACTTGGCTAACAAAGTGCGAGTTGAAGCTGTGAAATCGAATAAGCCAAAGGAAGACGCACAGTCCGACCTTTTAATTTGCATTTATTGGCGCAATCATAAAACTAAATGATGCCTGGCATAATGATCATGATCTTCTCCAGGAACATTGTAAGCAAAAAACATGTAAGTTGGTTTTAGTCGACTAGGAGATATACTACATTAATAATTATTAACAATTAATACAATTATTAATCTTTGACTTTCAGTTAAACGAATAAAATCAAACTCTGGTATCTCTTGCATGTTAATGTTATTGTAATGTAAGTCCACTAATTGTTTTAAATGAAATAAATGTAAAATGCGATATATATATCACTGCGGACGGCAGTCCGCTTTAGTGACGAAAGAAACACGTAGTGTGCAAAAGTGACCAACAGTATTATACATCACTGCGGACGGCAGTCCGCGTTAGTGACGAAAGAAACACGTAGTGTGCAAAAGTGACTAACAATATTATACAGGAAAAATGAAAAATTTGCTACGACTGTGCGAGCAGATCGAATTATATACCGGTCGAAAGGTATAGTCTTAACTTACAAAATTGCCTACTAAGACTTTGATATCTCACCTGGTTCATAAGATAAGATTTTAAATGATTGCAGCGGATGAAACCTTTGGAGCCTTTCGGTAAAATTTGAAATTTTCAGTGATCTTTCCGAAATGAAATAAAAAGTCACTTATGTTGTCTTATGGTGTGTTTGAATCAAAGCGTTGAAAAGATTAAATATTGTTCGTCACTAGACTTTTATTTCGATAAGAAGTTTTTTTTTTAATAACTATGTATAATAATAAATTTTAATAATTCTACTCATAATTACAATAAATAAATTAAGAATTTAAAAAATAATAATTCGAATAGAAATTTAAAATTATATTATAAAATAATTTAATAATAATTCTGTGACACATAGTAGTATCGCATGATTTCGGAGATATTTGTATAGTCTTTTATTAAAGTTTAAGCTAATTTTATTGTGACAAGTAAAGATGGGCACGGGGCACCAAAACTAGTTTTTAAAGCCAGGCCCGGTCAAATTTTCAGAAAGCCCGTCCCAGTACGAAAATATTATATAAAAAAAAAATATTTTTATGATTTTTACTTTAAGCATAATTTTTTTAATTAAACTTTAAAACAATTTTAATTTGCCATATTTCTTTGCTCAATTTTAAGCATATCGATAAAGAGATAAACTATTTTAAAAATATTGAATAAAAACAAAATTTGAATCGTTATGCTTCTATTTTCCTTAGGATCAGACGATTAAAGCAGTTTCTTGAATAATTCTCCTATCGAGATGAAATATTCAGTATATGTACATGATAGAAATGCTCTTTCAAATCTAATGAACATGTCTTCGATTGATTCGTTTTATTTATCTCAAGGAAAGGAAAGAAAAAAGCTTGATGCGTATGGTTTGTATTTAATATAAAATATGTATTTTATAGAGTTGTATCATATATAACTCTTTATTGACCAGCTTCATTGAGCTCCACTTGGACTATAGCTCTGTCTGCTCAAGTGCGTGTCGTGTCTATATCTATGTCGATAATGGGCTACAATACTCCGATACATGCTCGATACTGAGGCTGGATTGGTTCTGTGCTGTTAGCCAGGCTTTTGTTTCTCTTTTCGTGTTGGCAAAAGTGACGACAGCTTTGGCTCTTGTCGGTTGTTGGTTTTCGTTGTTGGTTGGTTGTCGGCAGCGAAGGTGGTAGCAAAAAAAGAGCAGAGAACACACTGAATTATAAACATTTTAAATTGAAATAACGTGTCGCAATTTTTTTTTGTCGCTGCGCTCCTTTGCCACCAACAGCAACAACAGCAACAGCAGCAACAGCAGCAACAGCAGCAACAGCAGCAACAGGCAACAGAAACAACAACAGTAAGAGTGAGTTGAAACTTCAAAAACGTCGTTAACGCTTACCTACCGCGCATTCTGCAATCGAATACGATTGATCTCATACTGTGTGTACTGCCGAGTGGGTCGGGGGTCGGGGGTCCAACAACCCCAACATCAGGAGGAATGACAATAGCAACAGCAACAGCAACAACAACAACAACAACAGCAAACAGGACAGAGACAAGGACTGAGGACTGAGGACAGCCGGACAGCAGCAACAGTCGCAGGAAGTTGGAGTTTGGGGGCCTAAGCTATAGTCTCCCTCTGTCCCACTGTCTGTCCGTCCGTCTGTCTGTTCTCGCGTGTCGCCAGCCAAGAGGCTGAGGTGCCAGCAGCGGTGCCATAGGTGGCAATGACAATCGCGACCGGATGCTTCAAATCAGATATTGTTTTACTTTTGCGCCTTCATTCAACATTTTGGATTTCGATTGTCAGCGTGTCTGTGTCGCAGCTTTGCCTCGTTTTTCCTTCTTTTTTGTTTCCTTATTTTCTCTCCTTTTTTTGTAGCGCTTTTGTCTCCACAGTGCCTGCAATTTGAGCAACTTGCGGATTAAATAAATGTGTCCCGACTCTCGACTGCATTAAGGCTCTTGTTGATGGAGCTCAATGAATGAGAATCGAACTCCAGTCGTAGATCTAATCGAATTTAACACCATCACACTGCGCTTGGAATATGTTTATGTTCCGCAGTTTGACAAATTCCAGCCCTTAATTAAAATATATTGAGTTCAGTCCATTTCCCCATCTCATTCTAGTCTTAGATGATGATGCTGAGAGTCTGTCTGGTATAATCCTCAGGTTGTCTACTTGTCATATAAGCACTTGAGCCAAAAGGGGACATAGATGCTACCTTCGGTTATTGTCTCAATTGATGAAATGGCAATGCTTCAATCCTTCGCCAACTTCCGCTTGTCAATTGGAAGAAGTCTCCGTGCGAACTTATCAAGGAATGTACCGTACCGCATTGGGCTTTGCCTTTGACTTTGGCTTGGGCTTTCATTCATGAAGTCTCTGAAATCCCACCGGGAAAATAAGCAGCCAAAAGACATAAAAATAAGCAAAAGAAATGTGCTCAGACACGATCCGAAAACCTTTTGTGTCTGAGAGAGCGAGAAAAGGCGCAGAAGTGTCAACAAGCCAAATTGACAGGCATTGGCAATGGCAAACAGAAACGATTTTGGAGATTTGTCATTGATAAGTCGGCCACAGTGCACAAAAAAAAAAAAAAAAAAAAAAAAAAAAGAGACAAAAGAAAGAGCTCGACACCAGAGTCGCCAAAAGGGAGGCAAGACTTTGACTTTTCGCAGAATTTCGTACAGAATGCGACTGAAAGGGTGGCTGCGACTTCACTTTGGATTTGACTTTGACTCTGACTTCGACTGTGGTTCGATTTCTGTGTGTGGTTTTTCTTCTCAACATTTGACTTTTGGCGTGCGGAGCAAATTAATTCACACCTTGCCAATCCATTGTTGAACGACAAGACGTACATACATATGCAAATTGTTTCTTACGAATCAAGTCCCTCTACCTGCCCCAGTCCCTGGCCAATTGATGGCCTAAAGTGGCAACAGCATTTTGGCAAGCTGCTGGTACAAATAACTCCTCGTGTTCCACGAACATCGAACACCAGCAACAACGAAACAACCAACAACGAAACAACCAACAACCAAACAACCAAACAACATCCGAGCCGAGTCCAAGATATAGATATGCTCGTAGAAAGCACATGAGTTGACGACAATGTTTAAGCCATATTCATTTCGTAGGCAGCTCAGCAACTGCGTATAATAAATTACAAACAAAATATGCTCATGTCTTCGTGAGTAGACAAAAAGTGGCACACACATTGTGGCTACCACACGACTCATTCAATCGACAACAACAATAAGAGTCTCATTTGAACATTACAATAATATTATGTCAGTAATTCGGCCCAAGACGGACTGATGTATACTCGTAGTACATGTACACGTACCTCAGTCCGATATAAATCCTCCTATCCCCCCGCTCTTATTTCAATATTCCCAATTCCAGCTCCCTCCTCCTTCAACTGGTAACCGGTCTGCGTCGGCGTTCGAAACAAAACTATCGATTCAGATATGTATGCAAAGTGTTGAAGACGACGACGACGACGACGACGGCTGCTTTGTAGCGACATTTCGACCGTGCCCTCCTTACCTCCCTCCCCTCCCTCGCCGTGTCTTGGCCTGGCCACTTTAAGGCCCGAACATTGTGTGGGGTCAAAAAAATAATTAATTTAAAATTCCCGCAACGCACACCGAAACGACACATTGAAAGCTCTTAAAGTCCCAAATTACGACCATTGTACCACAAACAACAGCAGCAACATTAACAACAACAGCAACAACAAAAACGTCAGCAACAACAATAGCAACAACAATTAAATGAAACAAATGAAAGAGACACTCGGAAAACAACAATATTTCTGACACATTTGCTGTTTGTCGTAATGCGATTGTCAAACTGAATGCGACGACAACCAAATTCGGTAGTTCGATTAATCTATGGAATGTGAAAAACACGAATCTACTACATAAGTAAGGCTACATACTTCCATATAAATATATACACACCTAAAGTGAATTTAAAATGACATAAGTATAAATCGCAGTTATAATTACTTAAATTAAGAATATGAATTAACAATTATCCATTTTATACATCCCAAGATTTAATTTAACATTTTTTTCTTTATTTTAAGTTGAAGTTAACATAACATAATAACATCAGTTTAATTAATATTATTACATTATCTGTAAATAAGACTAATTTATGGAATGTGAAACACGAATCTACTACTTAAGTAAGGCTACATACTACATCAATATAAATATATATACAAATAAAGTTAATATATGTATTAATTTATAAAAATTGTAAGTAATATATTAAAAAAGACATAAAAGAATAAATGCAAATATAAATAATAGTAAATAATCATCGAAAGAACTATTTTTATTTTTATTTAACTATTTTCTCTAGTTGTGTACGCTAACATAAATTTAAATGTTACTATTAAATTATCTGTGAATAAAATTAGGGATACATGTATTATATTTAATTATTTAAAAGAGTTTATATGTATTGTATTGTATAAGTTAAGAATCATTTTACTACTGATAACCACTCAATAGTATAAAATTAATATTGCATAATATCATTAAGAGTTAATTAGATATGCTGATTATGTTATTTTAATCTTAATGAAAGAGGTTAGTAAGTTAACAAATTATGGAAAAATTTAGTAAAAAACCATGCTCTTGACTTTTCCTCTTCTTTTTCTCTTTATTTCTCTTCGCGTGTTTCTTTCAACCCTGTATCATCGTCCTTTATTAACTATCTTGTATAATATACAGCTCCAGTTAAATGAGAACTGCAGAGATGTTGTTCATTTATCCTTCTATCTCTAAAAGTCAAATACGCACTACTGAAATAAACAGTATATAATCTATCATCAATCAATTATTGGATTGATCGATATGCTTAATAGGTGCAAAATTTAATACGGGGCATATTAATAAAAATAAAGGAGTACTAAGTACTTCTTAGCCAGAGGAATGTGCCTCATCTAGGGAAGTATTCAATTAAGGCGAAAACGAACGAAATGGGAAGAAGTTTGTGAGCATGTTTGATAAACACAACTCGTAAATCATCGGAGAGAAAGAGAGAGATCCCTTGAAGTACCGCTGACGTTTGCCACGTTGCGAGGCAGGTGCGGAAAATTACTTTTTATATGCTACCTTTTAGTGGTTTATTATGACAAAACAAACGCGATCCCACATTTGGACGCACATGCGACGACGAGACGAAGCGACGATGAGACGAAGCGACGGATCATGCGCGGCGGCAACGGGCCAAATATAGCGAAAGAAACTGGTAACTGGGCAACTCATTGGCAAGACCGACAGTAGCGTTATACACTCGCATTCGAGCGTCAGGGAGAGACAGGGGAGTTAGGGTTTGCCGATA
The DNA here is from genome assembly GCA_035042165.1 of Drosophila kuntzei. Classification (NCBI taxonomy): domain Eukaryota; kingdom Metazoa; phylum Arthropoda; class Insecta; order Diptera; family Drosophilidae; genus Drosophila; species Drosophila kuntzei. Next base: position 523,276 of record JAWNLU010000372.1, on the reverse strand, counting down.
AAGACAGAAGAGACAGAAAGCGCTATAAACATAATAAAAGAGCTATAAAGAAGACCAAACGAAACAACAACCGCTAGGTGAACAACATAAATCATCAAATTGTTAGGAAGATCCATTATGGGCCATTACGAACACCAACACTAAAACCCGACCTCCACCTGAACTATAGCCGAGGAAAGAGGAAGGAGGAAAGGAGGAAAATGGAAAGGGAAGAGACTTCAGCAGCAGCAGCAGCAGCATTATTAAAATGCCGTTTTGCTTAATTTTATTTTATTGTTTTTAAGAAATTTCAGCCTCGAATACCAAACGAGCCTACACTCGAAATGAACCCAAAAAAAATATATAAAGAAACAGCTCCTCTAATCGGGTGGTCGTCCCCGCAAAAGACCATACAGAAGCACCAAGGGCGACACCAAACACTCTTCGGAGTTGAAGGCAGCGCTAACGAGCACAATGAAAACCAAGCAAATTCAAATTTATGAATGTGAATGAGAGATACGCTAAAGATACGAATACGAATACGAATACGATCCCAGGTTCAACTCCAACACCAACGCCAAAGATGGTGACCGGGTGTGCAACCGTCTCTCTCGGTAGTGTCGGATCTGTTCCGTCTTTTGTCCAGCTCGCGGCTCGCATACCGATTCCTTGGAAGTGGAAATAAGTAATTTTTTTCAATTTTCATTTCTTGTTGTTGTTTTTTAATTAGATTGAAAGGCGTTGATAATGGTAAAGATAAATTTAATGCGTGTCATGAAGGCTACCGTTTACCAAAAATTCTTATTAACAATGAAAATATTAATATACCTAATTATCATCTTGATGGAAAGATGGACAACTTTGCCAGAACGGGACATATGCATATGGAAGAGTATAAAAATAATATAATGAGCTGACATGTTTACAGTTCTTCTTTTATCAGATCTAATACTAGGTACTACATAAATAATAATTGTGTTTAACACAATGTTTATCAGATGATCAGGATAAATTTAATTTTTTTCAAAATTTTTATTAGCAGTAAAAATATTAATAAGCGTAATAATGATCTTGAAAGGAAAATTAACAACTTTGCTAGTGTGGGATATTTGAAAATGGGTAGGATTCTATAACGAGTTGACAAAAATACAAAACAATTTTAAGATATATGTGTTTAACGCTTTTTCAAGATTAATGAGTTCAAGGTTGAAACTTTTAGTTTAAACTTATAGTTCCTACCTTACTTTATAACAGTCTCTGATTTTTCATTATTCCTTTCAATTTCTACGATTGTAAACTTATAACTACTATTAATTTTAGAAAGATTTTCATATCGGATCAAATTTTCAATCTATTTCGGCTCACTTTAAGCTAAAATTTTTATAATAGTTCAAATTTATCTAAAGAATTTTTCTATGGTTATGTCTATCTATACACTGCCTATAGACTTAAGAAATAACTCCAGATCACAGACGTGCTCAACTAGTAAAATATCTAATTATCTAATGCCCAATCGATGTACTCTCTGCTATCTGCGACAGAAATACCTCGATAGAAGGGTTACAATAGCGGCAGCTCTTTGAAAATCATTTGGTCCCGAACCACGAATGCTTATCTGGAGTTCATCTATGGTAAGCCGTCATTGGGCCGTCGTCATAGTGTCTGCCGGAACGGCTTCTGTCCCGACGATCCGACAGCGTGACGTTGCCACGCATTTGCCGGGAGGTCTTCGGACCGGAGACAAAGTCATAGAGAGTGGAGGTTCGAGAATGGAGAGTGGGGATGATGGTATGGTTGTTGTGCTGGTGCGTAGATGGTCAAAGATAGTTAAATGATACTCAAACAGCAATTTGAAATTTATTTGATGCGATATTAATCGCCATCTAAGGGTTACACATTGTTGTGAGAACACACCTTGCCTTCCTTTTGTTCCTCTTATTATTCTTCTTTTTCTTCTTGTTTGCTCTGAGATATCGTTAATTCGGCTTATGTACATACTCAGCGTTCTTCCAGTGATCATGTCAATCCTCTGCGATTCCAGCTTAAATTCCGACATTACTTTACACCTTTTTGTAGTAGCAAACTATTTATATTGTATTCTTTTTCTTATTGTTCAACTTCTTGTTCTTAATCTATTTTTAGTATTGTGGCAAAGGTACTTGTTTTGTCAGAAATGTTAAAATAAAATAAGTCAGTGAAGGATATCTGGTCCAAGGTAGTTCTTTCTTTAAATTACTTATCTGTCTAATCTGAAAGATCAGTTGTCTGCATAGTATACCATTTTTTGAGTATCTACAGAAGAATCACATTTGTTATTTCATTTCATACATGTATATCCGTTGATAGCTAATCAAATTTCGATTAAGTCAAGTTACATTATTGCATGTGGAAATAGGAATACACGTTTCCAGCTGTTTGCACTGTTGTTCGGGTTCAAGCAATGGAATATTTTAAGAATTCCCTTTTAAATATTGAACAATTCGTTATCCAACTGATATTGATGTATGCAAAAATGGAATGGAAAAGGAATGTTTTATTTAGTTCACATTTTGCTGGCATTAGGCTCATTTAATGCATTCAAATGACGAACAAATTGTAAAAGACAGAAAGACAGAGGAGACGGAAAGAGTGAAATTGATAGCTTTAATGAGTTTGCTGTCAAAGGGACGCATTCTTAATATTATTCACTATTCTGATATTTAAATGAACACATGTTCCGTCATTGTCAGTGGACAATTTTGCATATCCACAAAACGCAACTGTTGGGCGCCATTGGCAATTCATGGGTTAACTATGCACGTGTGTAGTTATAGTATATACACATATACATATTTGGGAACACATGTCAACATTCCATGAACACATGTACCAAACATACACAGATATATGTATGTATACACAGATACATTACTGCAGATCTGTTGTAGTGTGCATTGTGGGCGTCGTTCCTGAACTTCAAAATAGGCTATGTTGTGGGTGGTCTCAATTAATTAATTGCCTTTGCCAATCTCTGTGTGTGTGTGTGTGTGTGTACTTGTGTGTGTGTGTGTGCGTGTGTTTGTTTGTGCGCCATTTGGGCAAACTGCAATTAAAACACTTACTCGTAAATGTGTCTGCTTTGTTGTGCGTGTGTGCGTTTGTGTGTGTGTGTGTGTGCTTTTACAGATGTGTGTGCGTGTTGAAATAATGGTGTGCGAACACAAACACTGCGCCAGAGGCAAGAGGTCGCCACTCTACACAAATAGTTTGTGACCTTTTGGTTGTTTTACAAACAAGCCCCAAACAGTTGCCGTCGACGGTTGCCCGTTTCGCGCCTCAATGTCACACGGCCGTACGTACATAGTTGTTGTTACTTATGTTGTTGTTGATGCTCGCACTCAGAACAAGAATGAGTCCAAAAAGACGCCGCTGCCTCTGCCTCTGACGCTGCCTCTGCTTCTGTCTCCGCCTCTGCTGCTGCTGACGTCGCGCCGTCACCGGTGTTTGGAATTGCAAATTGCCAACGGCGCGTCGCATCGTTGAGCCCAGGCCCATTTTAATTGTTTACATTTTATTTTGCTTTCAGCGCTTATAATTATTAATTTCACTTGGCACTCGCCACTCACACCCCTCTCTCCACCCACATACTCCAACCCCTCCCCATCCCCAACCCCACATTTCCCTCATAACGTTTCGTCGTCGCTGCGTCGCCATCAACGTCTTCGTTTGCGTCTCTTTCTCTCTTTCTCTCTCTCGCGTCTTCTTTTTTGATTTTGTCTTCAGTCTCTTCTTTTGCTTTTGCTTGTGCTTTTGCTTTGGCTTGTTGTGGGTGTTGTGTTATTGGCTTTTGCGAATGCAGCACTAAAATGAATGCAAGCCGAAGCACAGTGGGAGATGCAAGCACAGCCATTTACACCATTGAGGCTTGTGGTAAACAAGTTTATTCATCAATTTAAAGCCAAAATCTAAATACACTCACTTGCAATTGCTTAAAGAGTATACAACATTTAATCTGTGATAAAAAATACTCTCAGAAAGAAACAGTCTAACAGTTTATATTTTATTTAATTAAATCTTCAATTATAAATAACAATAGTAATTAAATATCAAATATTTATCTTCTACAAAAAAAATAAATATATTGTAAATTCAATTTGTATTTTTTCTATTTTTCTCTCAAATTGTATTACTTTAAAAATATAATATTAAATTTAAAAATTCTTGATATAAACTAGCACATTAAATGATACATAAGTATGCTTGCAGTGCTGAGTAAAAGATATATGTACATATGTACATATATTTTTTAAAATAAAAATACAAAAATTTTCTTATTATTTCGATTTGCACATTTTTTTTAATCGCTTTACATTTTTGTTTATCAACTTTTTCTAAACATCATTTCGCCAATATAGGTTGTACATTTTCCCTTTATTTATCAAAAAATATTTAGAATATTAATGCATTTATCACTTAACTAATCTTACTAGGGTATGTAGACGGCAACATGCTCAACATGCCTATTTAGATACATATAGTATTATTCTCAATGGTATTTGCATTTCTACTGGAAGACTACACAGTCGGAGGCAATGTCGCTGTTTCGTTCTTTATTCATTGTATCGTCTATACACGCGACCCGAACTCTGTCTATAGCTCTGACTCATAATCAGACGAGATACTTTTACACTATAAAGAAGAGACTGGAGAGGCCCCACAGTCTTACTTAGATTGTCGGCACGACACGAAACCGACCGACTATCACACTTTCATGCTTGTTCTTAGCTGTCCACCGTTACTAAGTCTGCGAATACATATATCTTAGTATAGTCTATGTATATTCTATGCATATTGCTTGTGCCAAATAGATAGTACTCTCTTCTTGGTTCTTCTTTTATGTGAAACTCAGTGAATTGAAATCTGAGCATGGTGTACATGTTTCGAGCTGCAACTAAAGTGATAATTGCCAGCTCATTATTAGCTTTTGGCGTGAGATGTTTTCAACAGGGAAGAAGCACGATTACCTTCTACATCAACACGTACGTATTCTTATTCACTTACATATATTTAAATACATATCTACAGTACATATGTGTCCACGGAGGATAAGTTGTAAAGGTATCGTGTCAGTCATAATATATGTACTATACATATCAATTACATTTATTTAAGCCGGCCTTGTCCGTGTTTGCAAATACGGATTAGCAATAGATTAAAAATAAAGATTTCGCAAAACAACATAAAGAATCGTTTGAATAAATGTTTTTATTAAAAAAATCTTTAATTTGATTCATTTGAATGAAATTCTTATAGATAAATCAATAGTTATAAATCAATAATAAAAATTTGCTATGAAAGTAAGATAAGGAAATTTTATACCTGTTTTGCTTACAATTTGTAGTAATATGGTATACCAATTAGACAACATACGAAAATCGTAATATCTGACTCTTAGACATTATGAGTTAAGAGCTTTGTATGCACATCTTCAGTTTCGGTTATTGTTTTTCATAAGCATTAAAATATTCGGAATCCAATAATAATTGGTATTGCGAATTGAAAAACGTTTGCTTAATAAATTGTAAGTAAGTAAAGACGTACTCAGTAATTATTCAACAGATGACGAAGATGTTAAATTTGATTTTAGAAATTTGCAAAATTACGACTGGATTAAAGTACATTTAAAATATATACAAAGTGTTATCATTGACTGTTTTAGAATATGGTTTCCATTTTCAGATGTCAAATTTTAAAAGTAATTTAAAGAAGGAAACAAATATTTCGAAATGAGATCGCAGTGAAGATTTCTATAGCCCCTGTGGCCTTCTGGGAACTGAGAATGGGGAATGTGAAATGCTATGCACATGCGCGTGTGGCTTTGTCACTGACTCTATCTCTTTCTCTTTCTCGTTCTCTGACTCTATCTCTGTTTCTGTTTCTGTCTCTGTTTCTGACTCTGTCGCTGACTGGGACTGTGAGACAGTCGAGTGTCGTACGTGATTACAGTGTGGTTGCTTAGATTTGGGAGGAAAACATGTGTAGCTCAACTGTTAATGTTAATGTCGGACTGTAAGAGCCGTTGAGGTTGTCGCCGTCCTGCATGCGAATTAGAAATTAATTCGCCCTTGAATGAATATTTAAGTAGAGTCATTGAATCAGCTTGCGTTTGCCGCGTGTGCAACTGCATTTGTGTGTCCATTAAGAAGTGCGAATAGTGCCAATTGCCAATGATTTATTCAACCTTTGAAAGGTCTCCCCATGCTCTCTTGGTTCCCTTAAACTGTCAATTGACGATCGCATTCCAAGAGCCCACGAAGCTTTTGTTCTACAGTTTTGCCGTAACGCATTTGCTGTCAACCGCATTATATTTGCCTTCATTTTATTCTTTTTTCCGTTCCCACGACATTTTACAAGTGGCAACAGGGAGTTTGAGTTTGAGTTAAGTTCAGTTCAGCTGAAGCACCTGGGGCATCCCGAGTGCCTAAATCAACCGGGAAACGCAACTCAAGCATTTGGCAATTAACAATTTTATTTCTATGAGCCACAAACAATGTTACCGCTGCCAAGTTGCCACTCTACCATCTACCACTCTACCAAGTTGCCACCATCCATGTACTAGGTACAGTAGCTGAAGCAAACTGGCGCGCGTTACGCCTCCATTACACCTTGTTGCAGTTGTTACGCCGTAATTTTATGTCTTTTCTCGGAACAAAGTCATACAAAACGGCGCGGAACTACCGACCATTCAAAGATACTTGTACTCTGAGACTCTTGACTTCACTTTGACGATGTCGAGGCGATAATTGCGTGTTTAACTTAACGTTCCTCTTGCGCTTGATAAGCCCACTGATCTTTGAAGACCCAGAGGTGTACAACATTTGAGAAACTTCTAATCAGACCTCAACAAGTGTTAGAATAACGCTTTCTTATCGTATATTGTAAATGCCACTGTAACTGGATGTTACCGAAATTTAACGATATTCTTTACAATTATTTTTCATGTGAATAAGATAATCTATAAGAATTCTATACAAATGTTTGGATTCTTAATATTTTGCAGGTCGTTTGTATTATTAAATATCATTTACATAAATATTTCGTGAATTCTCCTCATCCTTAAGAGCTAGCACGAAATGCATTTAAATATACTTCATGTATTAAATAATATAAGTAATGAAAGGAAAGTGTAGCATAGCTAAATAAATCATAGCTAACTAAATTTTCATTCATATTCAGCGATACATTAAATTTAGTTTAATAACATTTATCAAGCTTGAGTAAAAGACAAAACAGTTTTTTAAATTATATTTAATGTGGAAAAATTTGTCAAGGATTGAAATTATTGTTATTAAAATCACAAAAAGAAAACTTAGCATCAGTAAGAATTATATAAAAAAATAATATTATAGAACAAGTATTGGAAAACAGTAGTGAAAAAAGAAGGCATAAAAATTGTTTATCAATTGTAAAAGCACAGTTTACCATCCAAATAATTGTTACTCACCTTTTTAGCTTTCCCTATAAGGTATCTCAGTAAGAACACCTGGCTCAGTTGGTTAAGGGCAAACAGCTCAGCATAAATACATTTTATTTGTGCTAAACTTATGGCCAAAGTTGTAACTGGGCAAACGGTTGAACGATTGATCTTTGGTCAGAAAGCGTTTAGTAGTTTTGATTGTTCGATTGCTTTGATTGCTTGTCCCACAAATTTGCATAGCCTATTGTGCGAGTACGCATTCTCAAAAGGGATAAGCGGAATCTACGAGGGGTCGGGGGAGGGGAAGGGGGAGTTGTGGGCTGGGCGCCGCATTTTGTCGGCCTGTGCGTCATATGGATTGACTCGATGGTTTGCGACTTGCATACATATGCCGCACCTGCGCCTCCATGCCAAATCCAGAAGTCATACCAAAGAAGGCGTTTTTTTAATTGCGTCGACATGCCCGAACTACCAATGAGACTTGTCGTCGTCGTCGTCGACGTCGCGTCGTCGAGTTGGGCGACTGCCCGACTGCCCGATCGACAGATAACGATAGCTAAAGCTTCGTCGTTGTCACATTCATTCGCAAAAAGTGGCAGCCACATGTGCGATAATCCACTTACAGTACGAGTGCATATTTCCATTCAAACATCCTGTACATCTATAAACTCGTAGATACATCCATACCTAGGCGTCGCACAGTGGTGACATTTGACACTTTCTATTACAAACATCATATCTTTTAAACTAATAATGATATTTAAATATATCAAATTAAATTTCATCAGGCTTTTTTCTAAATGCTAAGTTCTTATTTATACATGCATATATTATATTTGTTTCTTTTTTTTTTTATATTAATATATTTAAAATAAATCTACTTTTTAGACAACACCAAATATATAGTGATAGTTTTGGAAAAGTCAAAATTTACTTACCAAATTTCAATATTTTCGGTCAGTTTTTTGTTCGACTTAAAATCATTTGGGATTCTTAACTTTTGAGAGCGCAAATTATTCTTCTCGCACTCTAATAAATCGAACAACTTTAAGAGATCTCCCAATATTTTTGCAACGCTTTTTAGAAGGAATTCCCATAGTGCATTGTACAAAGCCGTCTAAATATTTGTACTGCTTATTATGGAACTATTCGATGGACAAGAACAGGTCGAAACAGGCAACTGACAATCTGTGGCAGCTTCTTAGCTTGTGGCAGGAGTTGTGTGCCACATTAGAAGACTTGAGTCTATTGTTGTTGATGTTTCAACCATTTATGGGTCGCATTGTTCTCGTATTACCACCAACCAGTTATAGTTAATAAACAGAGAGGGAGCCAATCAGCGGATCGGCTTTTAAAGCTGGCACCATTTCAAATATTAGCTCAGCCGCCATCGACAAGCAATCGATCGATCGGATGGATGGTTTAAGATTCCATTACGAGTATGAGTGTGAGTGTGAGTGTGAGCATGAGTGTGAGTATGAGTACTCGTATGACATTCGACACTGTTTACCTATTTGCTCACATTTAACGGATTACTGCGTTTTTGGCCCGACGGAAACTAGCCAAGATCACACTTTGCTTTGCGTTTGGCAAACAACAAACAGTTGAAACAGGGGAAAACAAAAAAAAAAAACACAGGGAAAACAGTCAAACAGTCAAACAGCAGCATCTCTCAAATGATCATCATCTTTACCCAAGGTGCTGGATGCATATTCGAGTATATACATCTGTAGAGACAGCTCTCTCTCTCTCTTTCTCTCTCTGTCTTTCTCGTAGTCTGTTTGTTTGCAAAGTTGCATCTGTGTTTAACAAATAGAAATCAATGGCCGCCTTAGTCCATGGATCAATGGGAATGTTATAATCATGCCAATCCTCCGCTAGCTGTGTTCCGACTCATTGGTTGGCCAAGGTAAATACACACTCGTATTCAAATAGTGACAACGACAACGACAACTGCTTGGTATACCCTGTAAAAAATAGTAAAAAATGGGTATGCTGGAGGTATTTTTGTATTATTTTGTATATTTATTCTTGTTGAGTGTTGATTTAACTCTGACTGTCTGTTTCGCTTTTTTTCAATCAAAAATTAAAAATATTTAATTACTGTAACAATTTGTTTAATAAGTGTTATATGGAATTTTTATGATATATATCATGGCCTAGACCTGCCCTTAAAATTTCCCCACGATCGTTAAATAAACACAAAAGTTATTTAAGAAACTAAAAGAAATTATAGGAATGATGATAAAGGGAAGAAAAAGCAACACTAACAAAATATCCAGAAATTGTTTTACCAATAACCAAATTTTCAAATTTGATTTTTAATTTTTAAAAATAGTTTAACATATTTTATCTCATTAACTCATATGTTATCAACTATTTTTAAGTAACTTAAGATCATAAAATAAACAGAAATTAAATTTAAAAAAAACTTAATATTTTTTCTTTGTTAAAACCATTATGTGGCAAATAAGACTTGAGATTATTATAGGGCTGGTTACTGAGTAACTCGTAGTCGAGCACTCTCATTTAGAGCCATCTCACTTGTTGTTGAAACTGTCAGCGCTGTTTTGCTATTACCTCCTTTTATCATTTGTCTTATTTACCCATTCGCTCTGGGTGTTGTGCATGGCCAGAGATCTAAGCCAAGAGTTGGACTGAGCTGAGCCTAGGCACTTGGCCAGATCGATTTGCATAGTGCGCCGCAGCGAGTGGCGAGTGGCAAGTGGCAAGTTGGACTGTGGCACTGTGGATCGCGGCGCATTAGTCGTGCCTCTTGGCGACACAAGAGCCCGGGACCAAGTTGTTGCCGTTGTTGTCGTTGTTGCCGTTGTTGTCGTTGTTGTCGATTCCCGCTTGCAAAACAGATGCCGCTTGGTTTATTTAGTGCGCGTGCGCATGCGCATGGCCCATCAGCCTGGCCAAGACAGCCGGAGACGTTGCCACAAAACGCCGGCGACAGCAACAGACCAACAGAGAGAGCGAGAGAGAGAGAGACGGAGACGAAGAGAGAGAAGGAGAGGGAGAGGGAGTTAGTTGCATTGCGGCACAGGCAAAGGAATGCTTGAAATGTTTAGGCCAAGTTGGGATTACTGGCGTCCAAACATCGGTCGACTTCAAAGAGTTGCCAACATTTGATGGTAATTGCCGCTAAACGATTTTCAATGTTAGCTTGTAAAAACGTTAACATTTTTAATTTGTGTTATATACTCACGGACAGCTGTGTTCTGTCCCCGGACAGATACTTGACTTCTCTACTCTCGACTCGTATCTACATATCTATAACTGGCAGGCTCTCACAACAACTAACCAACAGAGATCTGGAGACATTATTTGCGTCCTTCATAAAATACGTATACTTTACCCACCGCACAACGAGTCGCAATCTGATTGAAAAGCTCATTTAATGCGTTCCTTAAGATATCTTAGCTATTCATACTCTTATTCCACACTTTAGTATCAGTTTTATTGAGAATATCAACCCCCCACTTATTTGACAATTAAGAGGAATGATTGGTTTAGGTTGTGTTAAGTTAAATTAGATGTTCGAACCGGAAGTCCTTTTTACCCAGACAATTTATTGCATTATAGAGAAGAGCGAAAAAAGTTATGAAGGTCTCAGAGAGTAGTGCAGAATAATTGAATAATTTGGGAATATAAATCCGAAAAGATCGAGAACATTTTCACAAGTTAAATGTTTTTTATATCATTGGAACTTTAGTGAAATCTAATCATAAAATCAAGCGAAAAGTGCTCCATGTGTGATTGTCTAGCTCTTTCCTGTTTCATCTCTGTGTGATTATAAAATATATCACAGAAGCTAATACATCAAATTCCCGATAAAAATTAAGTATATTTAGGCTTGAAATATTAATTAATTTAAAATGGAGTTTGCATTTCCAGCTGCTCTTCTTATAACAAAAGAATGAAAGATTTTACACTTGCACTTCTTGAATGATCATTCGATTAAAATTGTGATTAACGAAATTAATTCCGATAATAATCAGATAACTATGCTAGGCTGTAATGGTAGTGGAAACAAGATCTACAGGTTTTACAAGAGATCATCGAGTCTGGCAGTCAGCTATTTTTAATGTTTAAAGTACATAACCCTATAGAGTGGGGGTAAAAATAAGAAGATCGAATTGATGACTGTGCCAGTTGTAAGCATAACGATGATCATGATGATGATCATAACGACATTGTGCATAAAGTGGAATTCTCGAATCAAAATCAGCTCATTACGGAGGCTAATGTAAGCACAACAAAGCCATTCTACGAGATTTATTCAACGGCTTTAAGTGTCTGGAAGGAGGATGATGCAGCGCTAATGACATTATGCACGATTGCTCTAAAGGAAAAGGAGGGGATCAGTATTCGAATTCGTATTCGTATTCGTATTCTTATACGGATTCAGATTCAGATTCGAATTCAGTTTCAGTTAACGAATGAATCAATGCAGTGAAAAGAAGTATTAATAAGAAGAGGAGGCTAGTAACATTTCACAATATGGAAACTCCAGTCTTCAATCTCCCATCTGCAATCTCCAAGTCTCCCCATGCCTCCATGTCTCTCTGATCTGAGGTCAAACGTGAAGCGGTGTGAAAAGGCTTTCATTTCAAACGCAAACAATCGCTCGGAGGTTCAGTGTAGGAATTGAAATTAATTTCATGTATCATCATTAATCAAAACACTCAGTCGCGAGCAGCCAAAGTGCTTTGTGAGTACGATTGCGAGTATGAGTATGAGTATGAGTATATACAATATGTATTCACTCATATTCATGCATTCATCAGCGAGTAGATGAAAGACGTCGAATGCATTGGATTGGAGTAAGTAGTCATGGTCTGGTCTGGTTTGCTTTGGCTTGGGCCTCTTCGCATACACAAGCACACATCGAGATGAGTACTCGTATTCTTACATACATATATTTATAGTTATGAATGTATAACGATATTCATTCTGCACTGACAATTTCAATACAGCTGGAGAGAGGAGAGGGAGTATAGAGGGACATTCCCCGAGCTCAACTAATCAGCATGCAAAGAAAACAACATTAAGAGTCAACAACAACGACTGGCACTCAACACAATTATGAGAACTGACGTTGCAAGAGTTTCATGTTTAATGACAAGTCACTTTCTGCGCCCCAGTTCAGTCATCGTCATTCAGTTAAACTCTCTGACTCTCCGACTCTGACTCCGACTCTTTGTCGAGTTGCCTCTTTGGCCCCTCTGGCTCTAACGATGTTTTCTTTGGAAAGTTAGAAGCCGTTTCCAGTAGTTCAATTACAACTTCACCTCACTTCAAGCGTTTTGTCTTGGCCACTCCTTTTACCTCTCCGCCTTCAACTACTCATTCTCAAAACCAATACCCCTTACTCATATTCATAATCATAACCGACAGCTCAAGCCGTATTCTTCTAGTCGAAACAAAATATAATTGAAAAATGAAGACGAACATTTATCTTTAGCCTGTCGAAATTTACATAACTTTGTTGACTAATTAATTAGACAATTGCTAAGATGACTAAACAATCTATTAATCAACTTATAATCATATTTATCACCATAATTAAAATCATCAAAATGGTATAGTGAATATACCTTATGTGAAATATATTGAGAAAACTTATAAATTCTTAAAATAGTTTAAAGAAAGAATATTAAAAGAATGTGTTGTCATTTATTTAAAAATAAATTACTTCCCTGATTTTATACTTTACTTATTTATGCAATAGATCCAGATATAAATTCTTTAATCTATCCTTATTTAAACATGAGTATAGATATAATCCTTATAAGTATGAATTGTATGATATGTTATGATCCTCTTCTTCTTATATTCATCTTAGCGTTCTCTTCTGAATCTGAATATAATCTCATTCTTTCAGAATATTTTCTTTCTCTGCCTATTTTCCTAAAAATTAACAGAACCGCTGCTATTTATTTCAATAGTTTTCAACGATATTCCTTTCTAAAAATAAATAATGTAGACATTTAAATCAGAATAGAAAATCCCTGATCCCTTCTAACTCTATCAAACAGTAAACTAATTATACGAGCTTCATTTTAGCATGAATAACAATTGTATTTAGCATATTTTAAATGCTCGTTATTTTTTTGCACGTTACACAACACTATAAATCGATTTTGAAAAGGGTTGCGAAGTAGGAAAGGGAAAGATTCCATATACTCGTACATGGCCTGAACTATGCACAGTTCATCACGGTTCAGGTCGAGATTTTTTGGGATGGAGTCACAGAAAACACATTAACAAATCGTGTCTCAAATTAGAGCTCCAACAACAGCAGCTCTGACACCGACACCGACAACAGCAACAACGACAACGACAGCAACAACAACGACAACAAATGTTGTCGCTTTCAATGCGTTTGTGTAGGTTGACAATTTTGGGAACGGTTTCGGCCGTTAACAAAACATGGCATTTAATAATACGTCTACAATACCCATACATAAGTGTTATCGCTGACTAAAAAGCTTTTTGTTGCTACTCGCAGGGTTTCTGTTGTTGTTGCTGTTGTTGTTATTGTTCCTGCTGCTGCTGCTGCTGTTGTTGTTGTTGTACAAGTATGTATTTGTATCTTGTTGTTATTTCTGTATCTCGGACTCGTTGCTGCCGTTCGATGTTGTTGTTGTTGTTGCTGTTGTTGATTGGCCGGCGAAAGGTTGAAACAAATGAGGTCGGAACGTTTTCAGTCTGGTTTTATCAGCGTTATTAATATTGTAGATTCAAAACAAAACACATGCACACACGTGATGCCATTAAATGCCGTGTTTAATGGTTAATACCAATTTCGATTTATGTCACTCCCCGCTCCTCCTTCTCCCTGACTCCCTGATAACTATTCAAATTATGCCCATCGTCGTAATGATCAAAGTCATGGTGGGATTCCATTTAAGTCGGAAGTCTCTTCTGTGGATGCCATTCAATTATTTGTTTTTATCAAATAATTCTATTTTGTTGTTGATTAAGGTTTGGCCTTAATTGCCATTTAAGCTGTGGATAAGACCAACATTGTCATTGCGACAACACAAAATTATACTCCCCTCCCAAGAGATGTAATTATGGTAAATTATCAACTTAATAGATACACTTCGACATTGCTCGTATTTTTTATTTCAATATTTCGAGATGAAATCGTGGCAGGAAAACACATTTTAAATATATCCTTTTTATATTTGCAAAAATTATATTTAATTTTAACTAATTGTTAGTTTAAATCTTTTTTTTATATATATTGAAATTAGAATTAAAATTAATAATTTGGACGATTGCTCTAGCTGACATTAAATAAATATAAGTAACGGGTATAATAAATAAAGATAATAGACTTTTTCCGACAGGGGTTGAAATTTTATTTGATCGATTTTAAAGTTTTATTGAAAACATTACACAATATATTTGATAGTATATAGCATTGAATGCAAGTGAAGACTATATATTATGTCTACTGCATTTCGCTGCATCGATGTGATCAATTTGAATGTGGATAAGAAAAAACGAGAGATGAAAATATTGCCAAAGAATAATAATTCGGCGAGCGGAAAAATTCGTGACATCATAAATTATCAATAATCACACTTTGTTTTGACAGGATGACGACTGTCGCATCTGAACCGCATTGTTGTCTCTATTGACATAACACACACACACATACACACATGCCAACTCGTACCTATACACAAACACACACATATACATATATTTATATAAATCCTATGTGTACATATATATGAGCGACTCCAGGGAGGTAGAGGTATAGGAACAGATAGAGGCTATTGAATACTCATTGTGACCAACAATGCTTCGGAACTGCACACGTCCTTGTCAGGGTGTCTGGGGGGTCGGACGACCAGAACAGATGGAGATACATAAATGACAGGATGCGGATGCGAATGGCGAACGAACCTGGAATTCAGTTGATTTTCGTTTTATTTCGTGTAGTTATGCCACTTTGTATAGACTCAGAATAGAGACAAGGACTATTCTTGGGGTTGAAGTTATCAAACTCGTTTATTACTGCCAATGCAATTTGTTGACAAACATTCGAGACACGGACGAAACCACATAAGTATTTCTAATATCAATATCCTGTGAGTTTCCTTTGTTTGTCCGTTCTCGGATTCGTCCATAAACGCAGATTGCTCAAAGAATAACAAATCAATACGTATTTAACATTCTGTTTCCTATTTTCCTTATTGAAAATAAGCTCTAAGTGATGTATGTATAGTCGTATACGTAGGTACTATACCAGAAATATATTGGTTCAAATTAAAAGTTATCATTATATAATTATTCTTACTAATTTCAAATAAATTATAAAAGATATATGTAGGTATTCCTAAGAAGAGATCCAATGGATGGAGTTCTAATCTCATTCATTATTTATTTATTTTAAAAAATATATAAAAAGATACCTTGTATATGAAGTTTTTCCCAGTTTATATTTTATCGTATGAATAACAAAAAAGGATCACACATTTCAGTCCCTTACGATTGTTTATTTTTTCCAAAATCCCGTCTTGTTGATCACTTTCTAATAGTACGTAATGATCAGTTAACTTGCCACATGCCAAACAACATATCGTCATAATATTCAACATCTGTTGAGTTGTATGCTACTTCCCTCCATTTGGACAACACAACGGTTTGACCTGTAATTGTGATTTCATGGTAATGCTATTAGCAGTAACTTTTCACTCCGTACACCTCCTTAGGGGATTGCGCATGCGGAAAACCGTCGAACCATCGAACCTCGCAACGTATTTACCACGTCCTAAGCAAATATTAGCTGAGAGTTGCAATGCGATGGTAAGAAGTGTTTGTTTTAGGCCTGTTTAGCTAGGGATTTATTTAGTGGTTGCCCGACACTGTGACACTGTGGTTATTGTGTGAAAATCTGTTTTTGTGCTCAGCGCTAAAATGTAATGACCAAGTAGGCATGTAAATAAGCAAAACAATAGCCTCAAAATGCCGTCGTTTTGTGCCGTGCCGTAAATCAAACACTGTCCGGAAGTAATGCTCACAAATTGACAGTTGAGAAGCCAAAAAGATAATTATGGATATGTATCCCTACAATTTTCATATAACCATATCTAAAACTGTTTGTTTTAACTAACTGTTGTAATTACTTTTTCCTCTAAAAGAAAAAAATGAATGAAAAAGTTTTCAGTAAATCTTTTTGAAGCTTTCGATTATCTATTAATCTTATTTTCAATGAAAATGATTACTGTTTTCCGAAAATCTAAATTCCTGTGTGAAAAACTGTTTTCTTCAACTTTTCCTGCGTGTAAAATGGCAAATTTCAAGATAGAACAATGCTTAACCTTTGTCCCATTCAACCCAAAAGCAATTTTACACGTTTTGAATCCAGAAAATGAGAAATTTAAATATGTTTTAAGAAAATGAATTTCATGCCTAATAAAATTAACACAAATTTTGTTGATGGAAAATAAGAATTTTCAACATGTATTGCAAAGAGCTAAATCTAAGTTCAATTTCAAATATTAGAATGAAAAGTTTATCTAAATGCAATTCATTGGTGTCGGGGAATTCAAAATAATGGGTGTTAAATATTAAAGGGGAAATTCTTTATATTATATATTAAAAAGTTTTAAATGAAACCCAGAGGATTGTTAGTGCATCTGATAGTACATAATGTATCTGATCGTGGCCCCTATTTGCTGTTGGGAGTGTTTTCATCAATTTCAATTCTACGAGTCGAATATGGGAGGCCATAATTTGTATCGAATGGAGTTGCGTCACTTAATCCATTTAACTCACACGGCCAGGCGTCAGTTATGACGGAGACTTTGCTGTAGATGTTGTTGTCGTTGTTGTAATTGTTGTTGTGTGGCACAAACAATGCGTTGATGGCAGCGTGGGGCACGCGACGGGACACGCAGTCCCGTCTCGAAGGCTTATTAGGTTAATTACGAGTTTTTGATTGGTAAATTAAGAGCAAGCGAGCAACCGTCCGACCGGCCTGCCACATGAGGCGGGTAGCGACTCGTAATGCGGCACGCGGCAAGCCGCCTGTCTGAAGGTCCGTCTTACTGTCTTTCTGTCTATCTGATTGTCCGCCAGCCATTTCGAAATCAGTTCTCAACTCACTGCCTCAATTCAAATGCGTAAATAATTAATTTAGAGCCAATTCATGAGCTGCTGTTTGCTGCTCGTTGTCAGTCCCAAGTCGGGCCTATTTATCTATGGTACTTGCTGCTGCCACAGATAAACCGCCACCCGCCCCCCGCCGTGCCCCGTAACTTATCCGCGCTCCAGCAGACGATATCATTCTCCAAACCCAGCACAGTGGGTAGTCCAAAGTCAAAGAATGGTTTCAATAGCTTCCAAGTTGAAATTAAGCACGAGCTATGGGAACTGACAATTTTTACTTCTTTCAAGGGGGATTATTTAAAGAAGAATTTGACATAGCTCTAAAATATGATATATTGTGAATAATTTACAACATTTGTGGAATTTGTTAGAATGAAGGTAAACGAATTGTTCCGCATTCATTCTGTTAATTTGATTTGCGAAAATCAATCTGTAGCCCTTTTAATGGAAGGCAATAAACAGCTCAGAGATAGCAATATGTTTGTATGACATTCTTATCAGCATTTGATAATGCATACACAATTACGAGTATTACCGCAGCGCAACTAAATGTACTTGCATAGGACTTGTAATCGGCAATTCGGTTTGCGATTCCACTGATAACTTGGCTCATTTATTTATTATCTAGTCTGTTTGCGATGGTCATATAACCCGAAAGGCCCAGTTAGGCTCAGTTAGCTGAACTAAATGTAATTGGCACTTCACTGCGCTTCATTCGATTAAAACAAATTATTTACTGTATTTAATTTATGAATATTATACCCATCGGAGGGAAGCTCGACAGAAAACTGATTGGACTTTAAATATAATACAACAAATATTTAAAAAACAACCCTTATTTCTTATTTAATGGAGTCTTTGATAAATTTTGGGAAAGAAGACAGGAAACGATTGTGAAAACAACCTCAATAAACAAGTTTGAAAGATTGTATACTCTGAGTAAAAATTGGCTTGGATGGAAGTTCTACAGAGACTCAAAAAGCTAGAAATTAATAAGAAAACAATGCGTAATTTGACAGAGTTTTTGCTAATGTTATGGGAAACTTTAAAAAATATTCTGACCGAAATCAACTCGGAAAACTAAAATTGTGATACTAAGAAAGATCGACCTTATCAATATACAACTCTGCAAAATGTTTCGTTTTAATTGATTAGAGATGTAGTCCTCTGGGAGGGAATTTCTTTTTAGCAGAGGATTTATGGATCCTCAGTTATTCCCATATGTAAAAGATTTCACCACTATACGTTATACAATGTTTGTATCATATTGTTTTTCTACCTTGTTCTTACTTCTACTTAACAAACTGTAACTATAACTACAACTACATCTATAACTGTAACTGTAACCGTAACCGTAACTGTACTTAAGCAGATAATATCGAGGGCCTTTTTCGCATTTCGTGTTTTCTCGTTTGTAATAACAAAGTTTCATATCAACCACAAAAAGGATAAACGACTTAGCTCGTAAATTCCTGTCTACGCATGGCAAATGTTTGTATGCTTATGTACGCGTATGTACAATTTATGATTATTATTTAGGAATGGAATACACACACACACACACATGTAGACAGACGTGTTTGTAGTACTTGCCTTGACACATAGAGGGCGTGACATAAAGCGAATTTTATTGCTAGATTGAAGACGCTGCGCTGTAATTTGAGTGTCTATGCCACACTTATCTTGAATCGCTTCGACGTCGATTGAAAGCTCGCCAACTTGCAATTACACTACAAAACATAAAGTCACGCACCCACACACACACAACCTCACACACACACGCACACTCAGATACTCCCTCACACACTCACAGATACATACTTTCTCAGAGCACGCAATGACGAAATAAATCAAACAATATAATTGCTTCTGTTTCAACACCAAATACACTACTTGGACTTGTACTTGGGGCACAAACAGGGGCATGCCTCGCACCTGTTCAATGGAGTAGGAGGAGTTCCATGTCGCAAGTAGTTACACTCGTAGAGAAGCTTCCACTTTTCTGCAAACTCAAATTTACGGCACGCAACTTTGCGCCCAAGCTACGGGCGTGAACTTGTCTGTCTCACTGTCTGTCTCTCCGTCTGCCGTTTGTTGTCTTCCAAGACGTTTTCGACAGGCCAACTGTCCTTTTAGGCCGCAGTCGTCGTTGCCGCAGACAGAAACAGCACCTGCGGCAACTTGCAACCTGCGGCAAACTGAGGCAACTCGAACAGCTTGCAACTAACAGCATTTTGATGTTTAGTTTTGTTTTCGTTGCGCTGTTTATGGACCTCGACTTAGAAAGTATCGATTCCAGCTAAAGGTACAAACAAATTGCTACCAAATAACATAGACAGTCGAACCTCTCTACAGTGAACTTTCCACAACAAAACTCTACTTATTATAAATTATTTAGAGGGTATTATAGCTTTCTACAAATATGTATATTTATCAGACAGTCGAAGGTATCTTCACTATATATTGTATACTAAACTATAAATTAAGCAAATCGAAGTAATTTTTTATTTCAATTCAACTCAATTTAATGAAAACTAAAGATCATTTTAAAAGTATTAAGAATATAGGAAGGATAGTTAGGAAGTTCGGCAAAATAAAAAATTCACATACTTGTATTTGATTAAAAAAAAGTTAAATCCAATGCATCTCATTATTCATTATTGTGAGCGTATTCTAAATCATATTCTTAATAAAATACATATATTAGTGCTTTAACGAAGATGGTCGAATGTGTATAACATAATTACTAAAAGTTGAAGCAACTTCCATGTGAACTTACTGTATCATAGAACTACTTTTCCCTTATCCTATGTTATAAAGAAGTTTTTGTACCAATTAAAATCCTAATATCAATCTTAACTAAAAGATCTTTGGAAAGATCGTTCAGAAACCTACAGGTAAACTTGCTGTATTTCGACGAAAATGTGTATGCGAGTACAGTTAAACTACTCTATAAAGAATTTCCCTTGATGGAAGCTAACCTTATTTTAAATTGATTTCCTTTTTGCTGTTTTGCAAATACAACGTAGGGCAGTTTGACTGTACACATTCTTATTCTATTTCAACAAAATATGGCGCATTATTAAGGCGAATTGATAGGGCAGAGGAATACCCCTGTTCTCGGACATTATTGTCGGCCATTATTTTATTGGCATCTTTTATTGTGAATTGTCATTGTCAAAGTTTATGTAGTCTTCCTCCCTCCGTAGCTACCTAACTACCCTACACTGCCCTACCTCCCTTTCTCCTCTCTATGTCAGCTTTGTTTGTTCTATCTCTCTCTTCCCTCTCTTTCTCTCCACACGCAATAAGAGCAGTACCTCCGTGTAGCACCCGTTTATTCGATCAGTCTCATTAACAGTCGCGCCGCGGGGTGCGGGGAGCGGAGTGCGGGGTGCGGTACACGGATCCGGGTCTAGCGTGCATCAAATTAGAGCCGAGGGCAAGGCATGGCTGCGGCTGGAGCGGGGTGGGTTTCTGAGCTTCGGGTTGGGGGTTGTTACGCCCAGGCCAATTTGTATATAATTTAATGCAACTAGAAGTATGTCGATGTCGATGTCGTTGTCGCATTATAATGGAACAGCCTGCGTACCGTATATAGAACCATTATATACCATCAACAATGAAGCAAAAAGATTCAATTCAAAGATGGCCATAATTACTCTTATCAGAGTTCAAGTTTTGTTGCCATGCACCTGGGGGGCATCTGAACGATGACGAGCGAAACATCAACACCAACATTGACGCCTATGCGCATCCTGCATCCTGCATACAGCACACAGTATCCCGTAAACCCGTATCCTTGTGGACTGCAAATTGAATCTGTTATCGTTTCTCATTCACAAACTCGCACCGTAGACGGGAAATGCGATTGGGATTGCCTTTGACACGTCTGCCTCTGCCACATTCTCTGCCTCATAGTCTCTGCCACAGTCTCTGCCTCTGGCTCTGCCTGCAGGATGCGTGTGGTTGTGTGTGCGAGTGTGTGTGTTGCCCATTGTTCCATATAAGTTAACAGCGCTGTTCAATTTTTCCGCACTAATTAGATTAAGAGGAGGCTGGTACAGATGAATCGAATGGATTGATGACTCCACGGCAAATCTCAAATGGAATCTGCTAAAAAACAACAAAGGAAAACTGAGATTTGAACCGAATTCCGGCATCCGCAACGACAACGACAACTCGACATGGTAGGCCCAAAATAAAAATAACAACTGGGGAAATACTTTAATCCTATTAGACATATAATTCAACAATTCAACAGCAACGGCAACGGCAACAGCAACACATGTTGGGTCCGACAGGAAGGATAAAGGAGCAGTCCGATTGTCCTTTTTGCATCGATACCAATGCGAATGCAGTCAGTCAACCATAAAAAAAGAGCAAAATAATGTTTGCATCAAAAGCAAAAGGATAATGCGAGCAGGCAACGTGACATGTTGCCAATTAAACGCAAGCTTAATTATAATCAACATATTCTTAGATGCAGATCCTTCGACATCCTTCCTTAGATGCAGATACTTCGACATCCTTCCTTCCTGCGAGATAGAATTCATCAAAAGGTTTTAATAATATATATTTAAGAAATTATACGTAATTTTATTTTGTGAACTCTAACATTTTAATAATTGAAAGAAGATCAGATATAAGAGAAGTAAAGAGAAGTGATAGAAATAATATCTGAGAGCTCTGACATTTTAATAGGACAGAAGCTGAAATAAGAATAGAGAAGTAACGAGAATTTCGCCCACTGTTTGATCATATTAATTTGCTCATTTCACGGTTTTCAACATTTTCTAACATTATCCGGCTTTTCACATATGTCTCTATCGAGTTAGTTGATTGTCTGATCGCTTGACAGATCCATTGTTCAAGTTGTTTGTCTCTTTTCTGAGTCTGTTTGGAATTCAAATGTCCTGGCTGCCTTTTGAAATCCCCTACACAAAAGGGATGCTGCACTTTCTAAACAAATTTCGGGTACAGCAAAAATCCGCTTATGTTGGCCATATTTGTGCACACAGTAAATACCTTAAATTTTGCAACTTTATAATCATTCTAAGCGGATTTCCACATGGGAAACCTGTTATGATTCGACAGCCTTTTTCCGTTTTTCCTTTTTTTCCCCGTATATTTGTTTATTTGAGTTTTGTAAATGAGATACATTAAGCGAGACAATGACGTCGCTTGCCAATTAAATTTAATGCCAAAAATAATGCATTGTTCAGGCCAAACTATGCCGTACTAACGTCCTCATTTTAGCCACAATTCAGTCGCAGACATACGAGAATTTCTCTATGCACTCGCAGCATAATATGTAATAAGCATATAGAATAGCTTATTGTTAGAAACTTTTTTAATATAAACATGAATATGAATATGCATACAGGATGAGGCTAGGAATGAGGACATTTTCCTGCCATGCGAGTTACTATAAAAATAAGGCTCTTATTGTTAATCAGTTAACAAAAAGTGCGGCTGTGCAGTCAGCCTTGCTAAAATTAAAATTGAATAGCATCCAAAAAGTCGGAAGCACAAAAAAATAACAAAAAATGTAGAGAAAGAAATAAAAATGAAAATGAATATGCAATATGAGCATAGAGTAAACTCCTGCCTCGTGTGGGAAAAGCACAAAGCACAAAATCTGAACAAAACCGAAAATATTTTAATGACAACTCCAAAAACGAAAAGTAGGCAAACAACCCCACCACGAAAGGCAAAGCGCCAACCACCAACACCACAAGATACAAACCAAACAAAACAGCAGTACCAGAAATACCCACAACCATTCCAAGAGCCGTACCATCAACCGACACCCGTTTCCATTATGTGCTCGTCGGTAATTATTTGCATAAAAATATATATGCAGAGGGTCTAAACAAAACAGTTTAGCAATCAATTATGAAAACACGTTAAATAGGTGAGTGCGAGTGCAAATGTCGCCGCCAGAGGCAGAGGAAGAGGCAGAGGAAGGAGTATGGCATAAGTAAGCATAGGCATCGGAGACATACAGACAATGGCAGTGACGACCTACAGAAATCCGCACAACAAAGAGCGGTATGGGCAGAAAAACAGAGACAGACTCTGTCTCAGAGTCAGAGCTGAATAATCGACAGATGCATGCGAGTATACTCTCCGGTCTGTAGTCTATAGTCTATCTCTAGTTGGGAAAAGGAGAGGCCCATCAGGGTTTACTCATACGCACATGTGGACGGTACCTACATATCTAAGAGTAGAGTACGCGTAATGACCGGCCACAGTGTGTCTCGTCTGTCTGTGTGTCGTTTTGAGTAATACGATAAGTGAAAACAAATATGTGAGGCGACAAAGGTTTGTTTACACAACTAAACAGAAAACAGAATGCTGAAATAATGCGTAATGTGATGTCGGGTGTGTAAATGTTTGGCATATTTTCAGAGATATCACTTGGTTACACACTCACAAACGCTTCTTCAAAGTATCCAAAACATTATTTTCTATTTGATTCCCAATACTTTCAATGTAATCTAATGCCACTTACACTTGTCCGAGTATCTGGCAACTGAGTATTACTTGAAATTAGAAGACATCAACAGCGATATCACTTCCATTGGTTTAGGAATTTTAAAAACGATTGACAATATTGACATGCAATAATTTACAGAATATTACCACAGCAAATAGTAAAGATACATTTTCAAATATCTTTTTTTAACTTGATGTCACTAAAATCCGATGATACTATCAAATTGTAGAATCATTTTTAAATATTATATAATTTATCTAAGATTGCCATTAATTCTAAAATTTAGAAAATAATAATTGTTTAGCTATACGTGGCAAATTTTAAATTAAATATTAAGAAAATTATAAATTATGATTAAGTTTAAATTTCAATATTTTTCATACATTATTAAATGCATTTATATAAGTGATGTCAAATAATAGTTATTAATGTTTTATTTAATTATATTCAGTTTATGTTTTTAATTTAATCTTGTAAAACAATGGAATACGCAATCGAATCAAATCTAAAAAAAATTCAAGAAAACAAATATTTTCATTTTCTTTAATGCTAGTATTTAATAACAATATCAACTATTAATTGTATTTGTATGCATTTAATTAAGCAAAGTTTTCCCTGTTTCTATGAATTCGAAACTCCAAAATACATGTAATATTCGTGATTTTTCGTCACCACTAACATTTCGGTTTTTATTACTGCAAGCTAGAAATTTAAGATCTATCTAATCTATTTAAAATTATCGATAGTAACTCACGTCCGTGATAAATTTAAATAATTTTTTAGCAACTATTTGACACAAGTAGTAGTAGGTTTTCACCTGGTGCTTTAGATGCATTAGATGGGATGGAATTGGTCACGATGACACTCACATTTTACGGAAAAAGCTAACGCAACAAACCTACCACGATTTATGGTTCTACATAAATCGTTGAAATACTTTTTTGGCTACCCACCGCAGTTAATCCGATTATAAAACAGAAAGAGACAGACATATCTTGCTGTCCCTTTTGAATGATGGTGTTGATAATACGCCACATAATTTTGCATTGCAGATACTTTTCATATATGTATGTACCGAGTCAGAGCCGCAGTATCTGTATCTGTATCTGTGTATCTATAAAATGCTGGCCATCAAACGTATCAAATTAGCATGTTGAAAATTATAAGTACATTAAACAGACTTCGAAATGAGTGTGGTAAGTTCAAGTAGACGCCATGCCACATAATAAACTCCGCACCAGGATGACGACTTTAGGTACGAATGTGGAGAGGGGAAGAGGGGGAATATTATACATATATACATAAATCCACAGCTCAAGTTGAGTTGTTATGCTTGAGTTGAGTGTTGGCAAATATTTAACGTAGTATAAATATCCCCCTTCTTCCCTCTCTCTCTCTCTTTCTCTGCCTCCGTTTGTATCTCAGACGCAACTGCGAATCTCCCCAACTCTCCGTCTGTATCTCAGACTCCGGTTTTGCTAGCATTGTTATCTGGCCCAATGTGTATATTTTGGGGGTTGGTAAGACCGACCGACCTACCGACAGACCGACCGACCCGCGTTCGCTTGTGTATAACACAGAAAAAATCTAATTTTCCAACTTTTTACGACATTCGCTTGCGAGTTCTGCGGCAATTTCATAAATATTTTCCGCTTCTTTGCGTTTGCATACTTTGTATGCAAAAAAACATGCCATCATCAGAACATTATCCCGCCGCGTGTAAATGAAATTCCCATGTCCCCCCTTTGGTCTCTCTATTTTCCCTGTCCAACAGCTTGCGTCGGCAAAAAGAGACGCACAAGAGGGAAGAGGGAAGAGGGGGAAGCGGCAGCAACACCACAAATGGGGGAGCATCGCGGGCAAGGCGACTTCGAGGGTTGTTGACTTATATCATTTATCATAAGGAATTAGGTTCAAGCTTGTTATTAATATTAGACGTGGTCTTCCACTGCCTCCGCTTCCGCCTGCCAACCCCCCACCACGCCACGCCCTCCTGGTCCTGTTCTCGGCGTGAAGCCGCTAACGTGCGAAGAGCGTTAATAAAGTTCATAAAATAAACAAAGTCGACTCCGAGTCGAGTCAACATGTGAAATTAAAATCTTTGCCGATGTCAATTGCGAGTTGAACGAGGAGCGTTAAGTGTGGAGCGTTGAGCACTCAGAAAGACGTCTATTAAATAGACGCAAATAAAGTTGAAGATTTAGAGCTTCATCTGGCAATTATCTGGCACTGAATTAACCCCATAATAAAAGTTTTAAAAGAAATGCAACTATTATTTGTACAAATTAATACCAACTTTAATTTTGTTCAACTCTTTTTCCTATAAATATTACTTTTTAGAGGAAATATTTTAGTAAATGTAATTCTTTAATTTGTTTAATTATTTTATTAATTTGTCTAGACGAACATATATAACATTTAAAATAAGTGGATCTATTTAAAAACTCTTTCCATAATTTCAGATCATATAACATGTACATCTATGTTTATCTATATACGTTTAACACATCATTTCAGGATGGTTATGAGTTGATTGAATAAAACATCCCCAAATATGAAATCATTTTACATCATATATTAACTTATCATCATATAATTATACAGTTGTCTATGTATAGCTACAATGTGAGTTCACTAATATTGCAATATCTTTTATTAAGTAATTCTTTTGATATTTTAATGAGAAAATCACTTAATAAATCCAAAACAAGTTCATATTATATTAGTTAAATTAAACTAAAGGATACAATTTAGATTAGTTTTATAAATATAATTTTTAAAAAAATTTACCTAGATCCTTAACGTACATATTTAAAAATAGCTTTTACAATTATTTCAATGTATTTGTGTTATTTTAATAAATATAATTTCAAATCTAGAAAAACTAATAATACTTTGCTACATCAGACGCAGATAGTAAGCTTCAAAAATAAATTTCTCTTGATTTTTAACCTTTCAAGTTATTCATAAATCACAAACAACAACACATTCGAAGTTGATATATAAAAAATCTGAAAAAATCGGAAAATGAAAATCAACGACAAATCCTGTTTAAATCCTTTCTGCAACTTAACAAAAGTTGAATAAACTTTATTCGAATTATTTGCAAATATTCAACTGATTTCAATTAAACAACAGGAGTAAATTCACCAGATGCTTTAAATGACGAATTCTTTTGAACAAATTAACGTGCTTGTTGAATATAATGACGAATATATCCGTAAAACTCATTGTATTGTGTATTTTGCGAACTGTTTCGGTCTGAGAATTGATTTCTTTTGATATTCGGTATTAACGTTGTCCATCTGTCCGTTTGTCTGTCCGTCTGTCTGTCAATCTCGGCAATGTTTGGAGTTCCCGTGACGCGACGGCTAGTTGTCTCATTATGATATGTTTGAGCTTTGTGCCAGGACAAACAAGGACATTGGATTCGACTGACAGCGCGGGACGGATGCACTTACATATTTCTTTCGACCTACAAGCTTCTAGATGCCTGACTCGCTCTCTTTCTTTGTCGCTATCTCACTCACACCCTCTATTTCCCACTCTCTCTTTTGCTAGCTGCTCTCTCGCTCACATGGCGGCAGAGACAGAGGCAGAGGCAGAGACAGAGGCAACCCCCTAAGCGACTGAGTGAACTGAACGCTCTCTGCGCGCTTCCCCTATGAGGAAGTTTTTATTTCTTTTTTTGTGTTTTGTTTTTTTGGCTTCTTTGCAATGACCATAAGCCACGCCCTGTGCATGTCGAAGCGGTGCAACAACACGAACAACTGTTAGATACGAGAGCCAACAAAAAAGAAAATTGAATGAAAGAGCCAAGATAAACACTTAAAACTAACGAAAAACGATAAAAACAGCCACAAAACAAAAAAAAAAGAGAAGCGGCGAAAAAAACACGAAGGCCGAAAAGAAAGTTGCCAAAGGTAACAACCTATGTACAATGTTTTATGAGCGAACCGGGCTCGAATCATGGCCAAAAGCAGAGAGCCAGGCTAGCTAGTGTTAGGTAAGGGGAAGGGAAAGGGGAATGGGGGATGGGGAATGGCACATGTCCAATATTCACTTAACGCGATAAAAATGAACTAGGAACAACGAAATCTGGCAGAGGAGGTGGCAAGGATGCGGAGCAAGGAGTGCGGCATGTGGCAAGCGGCAACAATCGGCGTTGCGCTGTAGCAAAAACACACAAAAACATCAGTTACACTTTGTTTAGTCGTTTTCGACCGACTGGACCTGCTACGTATACGTATGTAGATACAGATACAGCTAAAGCTAAAGCTACAGCTATAGATACAGAAACAGATACAGCTATAGATACAGAAACAGATACAGATACATACGGACATACGTGCGCATAGCTGTATCTTTATGTGCTGCGTGTATCTATTGAAATGCCATACGCTCCCCACTTGAATGAGAGTTAGTGAGAGGTGAGGAATGATGATAGGGGGGTGGTGGAAAAGGGGGCTGGAAATTGGGTGGTCAACGTAAAAAAGATAGCGTGGTTAAACGCGCTTATTTTGGTTTATGATTAAATTTATTACTTGTACGCCCAACCACAACGAACCGACAACCAACGGCAACAACAGCAATAACAACAACAACAAAGAGGAAAAACAAAATGAAATTTAAGGGAGCTTGAAATACTTTGTATTTTGTTGTTGTTTTTTTGTTTTTTTGGGCTTGCCTTTGCCTGGAATTTAATTAATGCCTAGACCCTAAAAAAACAGCAAAGAAACTGGGAAGAAGAAATAAAAAAAAAGTATGCTAACTTAATATAATTGGCCATTCTTTTAAGCTTAGACTTGTTACACTCTTTTTTTTTTTTGTTATGTTGCGTTGCGTCTAATTAAACAGGTCAACGGGCTTTTCGATAGAGAGAGAGAGAGAGAGAGGGAGAGAGTGAGAGAGAGAATTGGGCCCATTCTCAGTCTTCGACTGACTCTTGACTGTTTGTTGTTCACGTTAACTGTTGCAGTAGCTGACGACATAACAGGGCAACTGCAACTTGCGCCCCCCCTCCCCTACCCACTCCCTCATCTTTCGGCGAGTGCAAGTGCGAGTGAGATGGAGACAACAGCCAACAGTTTTTTTCATTTTTGTGTAGCGACAGCTACAGATACAGATACTGGCTACATGGCAAAAGTATCTTTTTATCTGCTTGCGCTGTGTGTTTCTACGATTGTGTCTGCAGGGATGTGGCACAACTCTCGACTCTCGAGTCTCTGCTGCTCTGCTGTGGCGCTAGCTCGTGCTCATCCCGTGTCCACGTCCTCGTCCTCGTCCTCATCGATGTCGACATGTTCGTGCTTGCTCGCTCTGCCTTTAGCTGCAACTGAAGCTGTAACTGAAGCTCTTTCTCGTTGCTCTTTTTCATCTGAATATAAAGGGGGGAATTCCCTCCTTCTCCTTCTACTTCTACTTCTCCTTCCCCAATTCCCTCTGATCCAGTCGACAGTGCTTGCGTCTCGTTTATTTATGATTATCTGTGTACAACTTGTTTCGTGTTCATCGCATGTCGATGCTGAAATGATGGGTGTATAGGCCATGAGCATCTATCTGGTTTGTTTGTTACACCCTAGCATTAAACCCTGCCCCGAAGCGCACACATGTATTTGCGAATGTATGGATGTATCTACAACTTCACAGATACGAGTACAACTGCAGCAACAACAACAACAGCAACAACAACAGCAGAAGAGGGAGATCAAGAAGAGAACTCACCTCGGGATCTTTGCTTTATTAATGATTTTTCCTGAGTTTCTTGGTTGGCCCACGAATTGCAATTGAGCTCCTCCCCTACACTGAAAGAAATTATGTATAATAATCTTGATAAAAGAACAGTGAATATTGAACCAAGTAAAATTTAGATTTAATAGAAATCACTATGAAATACCTTATATAAGGCAGAAACTCGAGATTTTGAATAAATAATTATATTGTGCGTTACTTGCTTAGAATTATCAAATGTTTCTTGGATCCAAATACTCAACTTTATTAATATAATTCTAAGTTAAATACTTGATTTTTCGCTCTGTTTTGTGCATCCTTCTTCGTCTCATTGTGGTTTTATATTTACCATATTTTCCAAGCAAAAGTCAGCAACTTCAACTGTCATTTATCCGAAATTCTTCTCACTCTATAAATATTTAATGCATGTCCTTTTCTTGTGGCTAAATCAATAACTGAAAAAGGGAAAACTACGTTGGCTATCAAGAAAAATCAATCAAGTATCTTGAATAAATACTAACACACACACACACACACACAAACACAATCAAATCCACAGTGAAGCGTTCTCGAGAGAAAAAGCACGTAGAGGACGAAACCACAGAGAGACAGCAGGATACACAGAGGGAGAATCGAGGGGGAGATATACAAGTCAATAGGGCGGCTGGGAACAATAAAAAACGGTGGAAAACTAAGTGAACAGGCATTTGAAAATGAATCAATATTCACTCAAATAATAAAAAAAAATTGAAATAGAAAAAATCCAACACGCATCTTTATCCTTTATTCGTTATCCTTTATCCTGACCGCGATTCCATGTCCCACTTGGAATTGGAAATTTGTGTGTAAAAGTCAAAGGCAAATTTACAGTCGATGGGAAGCAGAAAACACCTTTTCATTTGTATCTATTAGATTAAAATTCATGTCGACGCACTCGCACTCACTACAGATACAGATACATATGTATGTATGTATCTATGAACTCTTGTGTTTCTCACAAAAGATACAGTGTAAAAAGTGGTAAGAAAATTGAGCTCGAAGCTCACAATCATCATTGGCTTTGTGCAAACACACACGCACACACACACAGGGGGATTGACAACAACAACAACAACAACAAGTAAAAGAAGAAATAACAACAACAAGAGCGATTCCCGCTGCTTCTGCTTGCTGCTATCTACAACAGAACACGAACAAGAACAACAATAACAACGTAGGCGAGGAGGGCGAGAGGGGAGGCGTGGCAAAGCAAGGCAAGGCGAAATGATGCGAGGCAAGTAGAAGCTTGCCACCAATGCGAGAGTACGAGTTACAGATACACAGATACAGATACGCACGCTTGTGCAGTTGTTGTGGCAACAAGAAAAATACAAAAGATACAAATGTATCTCGTGTTCGAAATATAAAAATCGTTAAACAAAGACTGACGTTGTTCCTGGATTTTCGATCGACTGCGACTAACGACTGCGGCCGACGCCGAAGCGACGCCGAAGCTGACGTCGATGCTGGCGTTGCACGACTCGAGTGGAGTCGATTCGAGTCGAGTCGACCCGGTCCGCGGGTGGCAACCTCCCGTGGCATAATCTAGCCTTCCCGTTTTTGCTGCCGCCAGTTTGAAGTCTGACTTTTTGTAGCTACAAAGCTTTCTCTTTCTGTGGCACCGTCAACGTCGCGTCGTCCCCTGGTGACGGCCCCATAGCGCCACTGAGCGCCCGCCTCCAGGCCTCAAGAGATGTCGCTTCCTGCCACTGCCCCATGCTCCATGCCACTTGGATCTCCCTCTTGCCCCTTGCTCCTGGTCTGCACCCATTTATGTCGCTGCGGTGGAAGCTGTGGCTGTTGCTGCGGCTTCAACTTCAACTGCTGCTGCTGCTGCTGCTGCTGTTTCCATCTCTTGTGGCAAGCGCGACGGCATTTTGTGTCCCTCACCAATGACTTAATGTGATCTGAATTTGTTGCAAGCAGGCCAATTACTGCCACACAGCATACTCCATTCTCCATATGCAAAATACTCGGTTGCCACATCGTGGCAGGTCGACTACAACAACAAAAACAACAGCATTGTTACCCCCTTGTCACTTGAGGATCTGTTCAATATGCGATCGATCTTAACTTGGTTGACTTCTTTTCAAGCATTCTATACACACAATCACAATAAGTTTCGGCTCGGATTAAAAGCCATTCTCTGTTTCGGATCCGCAATCATTATCATCCGCTTTTTTAATAAGGGATACTAAATTGGATTTCATTTGAAAGAAATCGAACTGAAGTTGGGACAAGTCTGAATTTATCAGACAGAATATTGTATCCAATTTGTTGTTTTGTTAGCTTATGTATTCTACAAATATTAATTTAAAAAATAAAAATGTATTTATTTATTACAACTTTTAATAAAAAAAACAACTGATACCAAATTTAAATAGTGATGAAAAATGTTATTAGCTTATGTATTCTACAAATATTAAGTTTTATTAGCTTATGAATTCTACAAATATTAATTTTATATAAAAAAAAATAAAAAAGTATTTATTTATTACAACTTTTAATAAAAAAAAAACTGACACCAAATTTAAATAGTGATGAAAAGCAATCGAACTGAAGTTTTAATTAGTCTGATTTAATATGATAAACCTATAGTTTATGATTTAAACTTTTATTTGTTCGAGCATTACAAAGATTGTAAATTTTAAAATAAAAAGGAAAAATATATTTTTGTATTAGAATTAGAGTTTGCTTAAAACTAAATTTGGAAAGATTTTAATCAAAGTTGGGATTAGTCTGAATTCTATAGTTGTTCAATTAATTGCATTTTGCAATTAATAATTATATTATAATTTTAAATTAACTTAATTTTTAAATTAAATAATCCCATATAAAATTTATATATATTTATTTATTAAAAGGGTATATTGTCGTACATTGGCATTATGTTGTAAGGTATTTGAACAGAAGTTTCAATTAGAAAGAACTATATCGGTATTAGATTTACATGTAAATTGTTATTAAAATATTTATTAGTTTTTAATTGTAGTAGATTTACATGTTTGCAACTTGATTTTTTTTAAATTATTTTGGATTTGACAAATGTAACTGGTAATTTAATTTTCTAACTAGTTTTATATTAAAAAATAAATTTAAATAAATTTTTAAATTACAAATACATCTTTAGTTAACTTAATTAATAAATATATATTGTTTCTGATTAACCTGTTAATATTGCCGTTTTTTTTTTTGATATTTAATTAGAATGTGCAGTGAAGATATAAAAATAAATTTAAGATTAGACTGAAGTAAATTTAGTTTTTATAAAAAATTAATATCTATATTCTTAATACAACTAACTGAAAACCGACTTTATAAAGTAACGAAAGATAAAATTAATAAAACAGTATGTAATCTATGTTGTGGATGTACATTGGTGGAACATTATTATCGATGATACATATGCACCTCTGTACACATCATCTAGCAGTTGTTAAATGTGTGTGAATTTAAGAGGAGGAGAATGTGGAGGGGGGCGTGTCACAGGCTGTGGCATAACCAACTCACTTACATGAAAGTAACTCGTACAACAAAGTAACTTCATTTAAATGCTGTAAGAATTTGTTTTCTGCGTGTGCGACACACGCTGCCAAAGGGTGTGTGGGGTTGAGGGGTAGAGGGGATGAGGGATGAGGTCTGGCAAGGTGGCAATATAATGGTTTAAATGAAATTTCAGCTGCAGCAGCAGCAGCAAACGATTTCCATTCAAATAGCATACATATGTTCATACATCTTACATACCAAATGAATCTATGTACGCGTACGTAAGTGTATGTGAGTGTGCCTGTGTGTGTGTGTGTAATTATCTTTGTATAAATGTTGCTACAAAAATGATTCAACTGCGCTCTCAGTCACTCCACTCTCTTGCACTCGCTCTCTCACACGCGCCATGCCATTTGTGTTGGGCTCCCTTGATCTTGCCCTCTCGCTCTCGCTCTTGCTCTCACGCTTACGACGCGTCGGCGGCGCCGTCACTCCTCACGAGTGGCGTTTCAATTAATTAGAAAAAGTTAAAGAAACCCCCCTCCCGCCCTCCGTCACCCACTCTAGCAACAAAAAGAGCTAAAATAAAAACAAAAAAACAAATACGAGTATCTCCGTAATAAAATGTAAGCGCGCATGCAATAGCAGCTGCGGTGGCGTTGACGGTGGCAGAGAGGATGTGGCAGAGTGGATGTGGCACTGGCACTGGCAGTGGCAGTGGCAGTGGCAGTTGATGTGTCGGCGCCAGCGGCGGCAGCGCGGAAGATGCCGCCAATCCAGTAAACGTGGTCAGCAGGCGGCAGAGGAGGCAGCGCCAGCAGTAGAGGATGATAAAAACTGAGGCTGAAGCTGAAATTGAAGCAGCAGCCAAAGCAACAACAACAACAGCGGTAGCAGAGGAGGAACTGAAACTGAACTGGAACTGAACTGAACTGAAAACGGTGGCCCACCCCTTTTACGAGTTTTGTTCATGTTCATCAAGTTTTTCTTATTGCCATTTGCAGTTTTGTTGTTGTTGTTGTTGTTTATGGCAACAAATACTTGCACAAGTCCCCCCCCTTCACCTCTCTCTCACAATCACTCACTCTCTTTCCCCCACTCAGTTCGGCAGCAAGTAGCAGCATTGCAGCAGCAACTACAACAGCAACAACAATAAGAAAATCGAAAGAAAAAAAATAATAATAACAACAAAGGCAACAACAGTGCGTACAAATACATACATCGGCATTTACAACAACACGCAATAACAGCCATTTTTCTAGTTGTTAAGTTAATTTTTTCATGTTCTGCTGGCTCGCTCGCACTTAACACACGACAACGACAACGGCAACGAAACCAAACCCGCACTCGGAGTCCACACGACGATGTTGACAACAGCCAACAGCCAACAGGCAACAACCAACAAGCAACAACGTGCTGAGCAAATGCGATTCGTGGGGCACTGGCACGTGCTATCTCGCTCTCGCGCTCGCCCAACACAATATCCCAGATACTTTATTTATGGTCGCAGCAGCAACAGCAGCAGCAACTCAGATAATTTTTCTGCTTTAGTTGTAGTTGTAAATGTAGCTGTGGCCGCTGTCGCTGTTGCTGCCGCTGCCGTTGTCTCTGCCGTCCCTTTGCTGCTGCCATCGTGACGCAACCGGTTCTCGTTTGTTGTTGTTCTTGCTCAGCAGTAGCAGTAGCAATATTCAGCAGCCCATCTCGCTCACACTCATGCGCTCTCTGACAAACAGCCAGCCCACTTTTAATGATAATCATTATTGCCGTTGTTACGGTCGCTGTTCGTCGTCGTTGTTGTTGTTGCTTTCGTTTTTCTTGCTCTTCTTGTTGTTACTTTTTCAGCTCTTGCTGGCTCTCACACACGCACACATACGCAAGGCAAGAGAGCACCGCACACACACACAGACACAGTAACTTGCATACGAATTAGGGGAGAAACGAGTTTTGCCAACCGTTGCGCTGCTCTCTCTCTCACTCATACAGCCGGAGAGATTCGTATCTGTGTGTATCTGTGTATTATGAGACTCTCGCTTTGCTGTTGTTGTTCTGCTGCTGTCGCTGTCGCTGCTGCTGCTGCTGCTGTCGTTGTCGTTGTTGTTGTTGGTGTTTTCGCTGTTTTCGATTGTCGGTTGTCGTGTAATTCCCATTTGTCGTACACTTTGTAGTTGCTCAAGAAACTCATGTTAGTCTACTTTTGGCTGTTACGCAGATTGTTCGTATCGTTCGTTCGTTCGTGTCTGTCTCTGCTCTGCTGTGCCTGCTGCCTGCTGCCTCTGTCAATTGGAAGCAGTGCCAGTGCCTCTGTCAGTGCCAGCGCTAGCGCCTGTCGTGCCGCTGCTTCGTCGCCTCCAAATCCATTCAGTGTGCGTTCGCATTGCATTGGCTCGTCTGCGTCTTCGTCTGCGTCTTCGCCTTTCGACTACGACTTCGCTCTCCGCCTCCGCCTACAACGCCTACGACATCGACATCTCTCGCCTACGACAACTTCGTCTTCGCCTTCGCCGCCGCGGTCACCCAGAAATAAAATAATAAAAAAAAGAACCTGGGCATCAGCATAAACAACATATAAACAGCAGGCGCTTAGATTTCTGGGAGTTGCGAAAGTTCTCAATTCTCCGCCAGCAATCGAAAACTATACGACTCTGGGATTGTTCAAAACGTTAAATCGTTCAACCGTTTAACCGTCGGCAAATTCGAAATGTGTCAAATTGGTTAAGACGCGGTTAAAAACGGTTTAAAAAAAAGAAAGCAGTGCACACTAATACATACATTCGCTCACACATACACGCCCTTAAAGAGTGATTAATTAAATCTATTTTTGTTCGATATCGGAATACAACAAAAGAAAAAATACAAATACAAAAATAACAAATGAAAAAAGTATATTATTCAATGTAATTAATTAAATACTTAAAACACAATTAGGAGACCAGCCCGCAAATTAATGCAAAAATTGTGCCAATTCTTATTGAATTGAATTGAATCGGGAATTGAATTGTGCGAGTTTCGAGTGCGAGTTACGATTCGTGTCTTGTCGTGCGTTTTAAGAATAATTATTAGTTAAAATTGAAAAGCAAATCTAAATTAAATGACAGTGCACAGTAATGAAACCGGTGTCTGTTTAGTAATGGTGCGTATTTAAAGTATAATTGTAGTATTTAAATAAGGATTAAAATAAGATTAAATTGAGTGAAAATTGACTTGAGTATATGGGATTATCAGTTGATTATTTAAAGTTCATTTAAGTAAAGTTCTAATGAGAAATTCAAAGGGATTCTTCAGCTTATTTGTTTGAAATGCAAATATATTTATTAATCATCACAAAAAAAGGGAAACACGCGCTTAAAATATCGTTATACGAAATGTCGAAAACGAGATCGAGATCGAGATCGAAATGAAGATGAGTTCCTTTAATTAATTTCAACTTGTTGTACAAGGTGTTAAATGCAACGATTGGACTTGACAGAGTCAGATCGTGGATCGCAGATAGAAGAGGAGAGAAATACATACATACATACATAAGTACATATTGTACTCGCATGCAGGCATTTTAAAAATAAATCGACAACAAGTAAAATAAAGTAAAGAAATTTCAAATCGATGTCTGCCAAATCCACTTTGAATCCCAAAATGTCAGCCATACATTTGTGCTACATTTGTTTGGCGTGCCAGAGAGTGTGTTTATATATATATATATATGTGTGTGTGTGTGTGTGTGTGTGTGTGTTTGTCGACACATGTATATGGATGCTAAACAGTACTCCCATATAACGGTGCATACAGTTGGTCAAGTAATTGTTTTGACAAAATAAAAAATTCCCATATTTGTTTTATTATTTTTAAAAATAGTTAAGCCCTCTGTTTAACTTTATTTCTATTTAAAGCTCATTCTAATAACAACATGCAACTATAATTAAATAAGTTTAACAATTTCAAGATTCAAGAAAAAGTATTTTAGTTTGCTTAATAAACTATAGTATAAAATATGCACATATTTGATGTTGTTTTTTTTAAATAGTTTTGAGCAATGGAACTCATTATTTATAATTTTTCTTAGCTTGTTTTAATAACCATAAGCAAATGCATATAACAAAATAATTTTAAAATGTAGCAAATCAAGAAAATATTTTTTCTTGCAACGTGAAATATGTGAAATTTAATTATTGTCGAAACAATTACTTGACTTACTGTAGATAGAAGCATATAGTATCTATATAGGAACTGCTGTTGCTCGATTGTATCTTATATGCACATGCACACACACTTAGATACATACTTAGCATGTCTTTCGATGTTTAAAATCAAAAAGGCCTTTACATACTTGCCTGGTAATCTGATCTACATGCTGGCAAATATGGCAAGTTAATGTTGCCTCTTTGCTCAAATGTAATCAATTCAACATATACTTGACACTTCAGCGCCAACACACACACACACACACACACACACACACACATACTCTAGCACAGACATTAATTACAAATAAGTAAAGCGGCAAGAACAGCAACAAAACGCTATGAAAAGAGCCCCATAAAATGCTTGCGATAAACAAAACAAAAACAAATAATGTGAAATGCAACTTGTAGAACAACAAAGAAAACTGAAACCGAAACTGAATCCGAAACCGAATACCGAAAATTCGAATTGAAGTCGCAGCGAAAAATGCAAAACGCTGTTTAGATCAAAATTCCACTGGGCGAGACAAGGACAGCTATAGTATGTGCATACAAATGTGTGTGTGTGTGTGGATATTCAACACTTTTGATCAATTCCCAACAAGAACAAGACGAACTTTAACTATTTGTTTATTCAAATACTTGTGCACCCATTTCGATGAACAGATTCATGTATCTGCTAAGAATTCAAAGCGAATTTATTTAAGCCTTGTACTTAAATTCTAATTCAGCCTCAAAAGTCGAATTGATAAAGCCGTGTCCGTCTGACCATCTGTATTAACACTTAAATCTCAGAGACTTTAAGAGCCAGATACAACAAACGTGGTATGTACTCGTACATAGACTTCTCGGTATTCTAAGATTATCAAGTTTGTTCAAGGAAATTTGCCAAGCCCCCAAAAAATCTAAATAATCTAATTTCAAGGACAATTTAAAAGATACATCATTTAGGTGCGGCATTAAATAAATTAATTTCTTCATTTTCATAAATAAATAATTAAAAAGAATATATTAACCACGAAATTTTCAATCGGGAGCAATACAGCAACATCTATTAAAAAAAACCATAATGTCCAAGCAATAAATTAAAAAATTTCGCCGTCAGCGCAAAAGCGTGTATTTTGTTATTGCAGTATTTTGCTTATGTGTTTGACTGGCGACAACACTGCAGCTATTTTACTGTAAGCTCGCTTGAGGTGCTTGTGCGTCTTGCTGGCGCCAATTACCAAAGTATAGCGGATAAGAGCAGCAGGATCAAAGATGTATATTTGACCAAATATGTATGTATATTGGTGTAGAGAAACAGATGACAGATTACCCCAGAATAGATGCCTCGAAAGTCTTAGTGGCTTAGCGTACAAGAATCCCGCTTCAGAATATATTAATTTTTTTAAAATAATATTTGTCTTATTTTTAATTTCAATTTGAAATTTGATTTTAAAACCCAATAAGTACAGGGTCTCTCACAGTCGGCTTCTCTCTATCCTACTAGTTTTAATTTTGAATTGTCCACACAAGTATCGTAGAGTTAAAGATGTGTCCAACGGACAACATGGCCGAGTAGCGAGTGATAAACATCGGGCGGCTGATTCAAAGGCGCCAACTGATAACCCAAACCCCACCTCCAACCCCTTTCCCACTCCGATTCCGATTCGGATTCCCTTTCCTCTTCCCATTCCCATTCCAACTAGCCAACATCGGGAGCCGGGCCCCATATGGGTCATAGAATTAATTTTTAATCGCGTATGGCCACTTGAGTTGTCACTTGGACGCAGTGCATCCGTCTATCTATCAGAGATTGAGCGAGAAAGAGAGAGTGTATGTGTATGGGTGTGTTTGTGTTTGTGTGTGTCTTGGCGATAAAAATCCAATCTTGCAGCCTTTCGATCATTTGTTAAAAATGGAAAAAAGAAGTAAAATGGGGAAAAGAGCGAGCGCCGCCGCAAAGACAAACGAAAAAAGAAACGAACGTACAGAAATCAAGAAAAGTTTACGAAAGCAAGCAAAGAGACGATAATAAATAAAGCTGGAACTTGTTTGTGTCTGCATGCCGCATGCCGCATGTAGCAAGCATGTGTGCGAATGTGTGCGTTGCAGTTGCAGTTGTTGTTGCAGTTGTTGTTGCAGTTGTTGTTGCAGTTGTTGGTTGACTAAAAGTGTTGACAAAAGTGCGCGATAGGCTTATATGCACACACAAGATACATGGACACAAGATCCACACTCACAGATACACACTCACACACAGATACGCTTAGGACAACGTTGTCGTTGTCGTTGTTGCCGCTCTTCGTTGCAAGCAATCGGCTGTGTAATTTAAATCAATGTTGTCAATCGAAAACATGATTTGTTGTTAATGGCGGCTCCACTTTGATGATCATGGCAAGAAGAACCTAGAAGAGCCTACGCCAGCTGAGAGAAGAGTAGGCTATTAAGAGGGGCCCGCTTGAGTAGGTACAGGGAACAGGAGGGGTCGGGGGGCGTATGTCTACAGAAGAGACGCGCTTATCGCATTGATAAGAGGGGCAACGATTTTAATTAAGTTTCCCCTACCCCCTTCCTTCTCTCGAGGCTACCAGGTACAGTAGGCATACATAAAACAAAATATATTCTAAAATTCAAGTATTAAATTCTTGATTTTATCATGTAGTTTTTAATATATAATTGTTAAGTTTGGAATCCGCAAT
This sequence comes from Drosophila kuntzei, assembly GCA_035042165.1. Classification (NCBI taxonomy): domain Eukaryota; kingdom Metazoa; phylum Arthropoda; class Insecta; order Diptera; family Drosophilidae; genus Drosophila; species Drosophila kuntzei. The sequence continues at coordinate 483,082 of JAWNLU010000372.1, read as the reverse complement.
AAAATGGTCGGAAAAGCCTAAATAGTTTGATTCAAGTAAACAACATGTTATAGAACCCGGATAATCAAAGATAAAAAATAAAACAAACGTACTTGAATCAAATATTACGCACTTTATTTAAGTATATTTAAGATAACCAACGTTTTGACATCGTTTGGGATTAATTTGGATCTCGGATTTTGTGTTTCTGCATTCTCATTTGTTGCACTCTTCTTCTTCTTCTCATTGAATTTTTTCCGTAACTCTTTCAGAATGCCGTTTCAACTCGCCTTGCTGCCTCATCGCCTACCACACCCTCCACAAACGCCGCACAGACGCCACATCCTCCACAGCCACCACAGTCGTCATCGACGTTGCCGCCGTTGCATTCATCGTCCGGCTCGAGCCACGGGCACGGCCTCGGCATCGGCTCCGGTCCGGGGCCAACGCTCACCGCCGCCGTTGTTGCCGCTGCCGCCGGCTTGCCGAGCAGCGTGCCCCTGCCATTGACCGTACCCGGTTCCGGCATGGTCACCTCAACCGTACCGCCGGGTGCCCGCTCCGGCTCCCCATGTGCCGCTGCCGTCACGCCCTACGGCTCGTCTTCGGCGGGAAACAGCGCTGGGGCTGGTCCATCATCGCTACCCGCCGTGGGAGTTGGACCTCCGCCGCCTGGAGGACCGCCGGCACCTGCGCCTGGCAACCCGAATCCAAATCGCTGCTGCGACACTGGACGCACCATCTACACGGATCCCGTTAGCGGACAGACAATTTGCTCCTGCCAATACGACATGTTGAACTATCAGCGTCTAGCTGCCGCCGGGGGACTTGTTCCTGGTCCGGGAGGCGTACCGCTCGGCGTTTATCCCGAGGGCATGTCGGCCTACCTCTCCGGCATTGCCGCCGATCAGCCACCATTCTACGCTAATCCGGTAAGTGAACGTGCCACATGCAACATGCAAACGCATTCCAAACACAATTCTTTCGTTGACGTTGTCAAAAAAGTAGGAAAAAAGACCAGAAAAAAATATATTGGAGTGCCCGTCTATGCAATACCCGTTACTGAATTTAGATATGTATTACATTTATGTTTGAATTCTTAATACCAACGATTTACAAAATAATGCATTCTGCGCTTTTAATTGCTTAAAACAGTCATAACTATCGTTATATTTATCCAATCTGGATACGATTAAATAATAATAATAATAATACAATAAAAATTTAACAAAACGTTCACTACCAAAAAAACGTTCTATCTTAAAAACTGTGACAGAGTTTTTGAGTTTTTCGGAGGTAAAAAGGAGCGTTTCTAATTTTCGAAAACAATGTGATGTTTGTGGACTTTGGTTACTGTAGCTCTTATAGTGTAGGGACCAGTCGATATTATTAAATTTCCAGGATGTCAAAAAATGGATCTACTCCACAATCTTAAAAGTCTGTGTGCCAAGTTTGGTTGCTCTAGCTCTTATAGTCTCTGAAATCTATATATAGTTTAGTTTCCTTTCTCCCATTGCAAAGAATGCAATATACCCTTTTAGTCTCTGAGTAACGGGTATTATAAGGAAAAAAGTCTGCAAAAAAGAAAAAGAAAAGGAAAACGAAACGTTCCTCAGCCTGTTCATAAGTCATGAGACTAAACAATGGTGCAATAAATTTCTGAATTTGTCCAACGTCCGTGCTGGGACCACCGTCATCGTCGTCGTCGTCGGTATGGTCGTTATTTGATCGTGTGCCAGGGCCACGCAGACAGACAGAGAGTGAAAGAGAGAGAGAGAGAGAACTTGGTACGCTGTGCTTCCGAACATGTGTTTAGAGTTTTGGCTTATTGGGGTTCTAGGCAAAGATTTGTCAAAGACTTTGGAGCCCAGTCTGGACACTGACACTATGATCATTGCCTGGTACCTGTGACGGTACCTCTGTCTGTCTCTGCCTGACCTTTTGAGACTGGGCAGGGTGATATTTCAAGTCGCATTATTGTGAGACTAAGCGACTCTGGTCATGGCCATGTCATATGCCTTCTTTTACAATGCCATCCTCCCGAAGAGTGCTCCGTTCTACGTTCTACGTTCTCCGTTCTTCATTCTCCATTCTCGATGATGTTACAGCATGTCCGGCGCTTCATTCATTCTGTCCATTGTTCGCCGAATTATTTCTAATAGCAGCGTGTAATTTGCTTTTGTTTGCAAACAATTCTATTTGGTTTCACTTCCCGGACCACATGCCGCGTCTAGGGTCAATTCAGTGCCTGGTCGAGGGTCAGGGACAGGAGTAGGGGTAGGGATGTATGTAGGACCCCCACTGTGACTTGGCCATACCAAAACAGACCGGATCTTGTGTGGCTTTCAGTTCGCTAGAATTCTAAACAATCTGAGAGCCCATTACTTGACAAATGCATCTGAGGACACTCAATTAGCACAATCTCTGATTCTTTATCTTCTTCTTCCTCAGACTTAACCTTATCCACTCGTAAGATCATAAAGAACTCTAATAGCTACAAACTAATCCAATAATATTTAATATCAACACTGAAGTAAACTCTTGGTGTACTTAATTTTTGCGTAAAGTTGCTCGCTATATTATGATGAATATTTACATTTTACAAATGTCATGGATTGATCTAAATATTCTCATATTTGTGGAGGAAATTCGATGATTCGATTGATGGCAAAAGTAATGATATATTATGATATTGATCAAATATTTTTGGTAATTTATAACATTTTGATATATGTAGATTCTAAAATTACAGCCGGTTTTCTTATTTACAAATTTCATGTATCAGTTGAAACAAAAAAAAAAGAAAAACTAAGAGAGAAGCCAGCTGAAAAGATAGTTATTTAGCCTGAACAAGAAACGATTGCTGTAATAAATTTTACATTTACATTTCGTGATAACATTATAATTCCCTCCACAAAGGGTATAGTTTCTTAAAGGGTTATATATAATATTAACATTGTTAAGAGTAAACATATCTTTATTGCTTATGTGTTGTTAAGTAAGGTTTGCATATCTCGTTCCAGTAGAATGTTTATGATATGAAAGCGCTTGCATCGCGTGCAGGTCGCAGTTTATGTCTAAAAGGATGTTCGGTAAAACAGCTCCAATTATTTATATAAAAACTGGAACTGTTGTCAAATTACTTCTCCACATTTTACATTTCATAACAAATCGTTGAAAATCGTTGAAAAATTATTGTATTGCACCTTGTATAGATCTTCTTTTTATTTATTGGCAACAGTAATTTCAAATAAAATTTCCAAATTAAAAATACAAAATTTAACAAAATCAAAAATTTAAAAGAAAAATATTAAAATTAGACAATTTAAACATAAAAAAAAATATTTAGAATTTAATATTCAAGTATTCTATTTTTTTTTAGATAAGTAATTATCAGATTTTCCTAGAATCGCGTAACTTTTATGAAATTTTTTAAGTGGAAATTGTTGTAAAAAAGTTATTCGACACTCAGTTCAACAAATCAGTGAAAACCTCATAACGAAATGTTTATTTATTCAATTTGATTAAAAAGCAACTCCATTTATGGGAATTGGTAAACTAGCTGTCTGCAAAACACGGGCAATGCCGCGCATCCATCAATTATGTAAATATTTACATCAAGTGTTTGAAATGGCCGCAATAATGACGAACGAACCGAGTGAAAATCGATCGTCGCACTTCCCATTGTAATTCCATTGTATTTATTTTTTATTTTTGATAATCGAATGAATATTAATATATGAATAATCGAATATATTTAGGGTATACATAAATATCGATTTGTACATTAAAGAAGCTTAGACAAAATCTCAGACAAAAGACAACCAGAGAGAAAAAAACCGGAGTCAGTCGCCAGTAGCTGTGGTTTTGCATAAATTTCGTTTTATTGCCGGTTTCTTATTGTTATTGAAGATACACACATGCATATGTATCTTTTATAAATATGTGTGTGTGTATCTATAGACTTATTAAAAAAGAAGTCGTCGCATTTGAAATTTATCGATTGGTGATTTAACACTGTCGCTCTCAAGTTGAAACTCGCCCACGCCAGCAATTTGATGTACGTATATTTTTATGCGTAAGTGTACATCACATGCTCATTTGTCTTAATATTGATTGAGGCATTTAAAAGGCAAAACAGTTTGAATTTTCCGCCTCACAGCTGCATAAATCATCCGGCGATCGTAATTAGTCAACTGCGGCATTTTCAAGAGCCGCCGGCGCTAAACTGGAGCAATATTTCTTAGTACTACAGAGGTATCATCTACATATATATATATATATAATGTATACATATATACATTTTGGGCCGGAGTTGTAAAAGTGTCGGCTCTGTGCGGTGGATTCATTACTTTGACACGAGCTGTCAAGCGGCTGTCATTTTGCCGCAGCACGGGCATATATTTCGTTGTCTTCAGGCTCGACGCATGCTAAATGGTGGATGATGGTTGTTGAAGGTGGATGTGACGCTGCCACAGACTGTGGATGTAGATGTAGATGTTGCACCAACGTCGCTGTCATTTCAAATGGCAAAAAGAAACATTTGAAGAGCGCCGCCTGCCAACAAATAGGCCAGGCAAGTTCAATTCCGCTCTGTTCTGTTCTGTTCTGTTCTGGCCGCGCCCGGTGTCGTTGAGGGCGTCGACTGCTACTTTTCGTACCTTATTAATAAATTTGTCAACACGCAACTGACAGCCTGTCCGCCTGTGATCCGCCCTCCACCTCCACCCCCGCCCTTGTCCCTTGTCCCCTGTCCCATGCCCCGTGCCCCGTGCCCCGTGCCCCTTGCCCCTGTCAGATGTCAGTTTATCTGTTTATCCTTGACGTTAGCGCATATGTTGCATCCTGACTTCAGCTGCTGCTCCAGCTCAATTAGACAATAGAAGAGTCCTGTTGCTTATATTACGATGAACTTGGTCCGAGTCTATTAACTTTTTATACTCACAGCACACAAAATTGCACAAGAGTATTATAACTAAGTGACAATTTACGGCAGGCATATAGGATATTTATTGATAAATATTTGAAGAATTATTAATCACCTAAACAAAAGTAAAGAACATTTATTTATTTATTATCCTAATTGCATTTAAAGTTCTTATTTCTGAGTTTTTGACATTTTTGAAATGATTAAAATACAAAATTAAAATTATTAATACATGTACATATATTTTTAAAAGTAAAAATTATAATAATAATTATAAAAACATAGTTAAAGAGTATCTAAACTTTGTAGTTAAAATATTTGTTCATTATTTTAATTATTTAATCAACATTTGGGTTTTATCACGCATTTTATTTGTGTAAATCGCAGATCTTAGAGATTAATCAAGCTGTAGGTTTAAATTTATTGAATTGGTTTTGAATTTAGTCTCTCTCTTTTAAATAAATTTATTTTTAAAATATAAATGTTGCAAAAATACGTCTAGTGAGTATCTTACAGTCGAGCTGATTAATTTTGCTTAAGAATATTGCCATGCCCCTTTCCGGCATATCAACAATTATTTTGTGTATATTTTAAAGATTTTTTAAAATATTTTTCTACCATTCATTTGAAGGCTTTGTTGCAATTCAATGAAGCTGTAGCAAAAATACAGCTGCTGAGTATCTTACTGTCGAGCACACCCGTCTCTAGAGTTTTTACTTGTTCCGACTCTCTAAGTGCCACAACATCATCAACAGCAACAGCAAGAGCAACAACAAGAGCAACATCAACATCAACATCAATGTCAACTGGCAACAACAATGCATGAGGCATGAAATTTCGCACTCGACAATAATCTTACTCGGGGGCACAAGAACACAAAGCCAACTACGCACAAGTGTTTGTGTGTGTGTGTGTGTGTGTATGTGGCATATCCATATCCATATCCACATCGACTGCCACTTTCCGTGTCCATGTGTCCATGTGTCCTGTGGGAGCTACAAAAACTTTTGCCGCTGGCAAAGTTGACTTGAAAATGTAACGAAAAAGGCAAACTACAAATCGAGTCAGTCGCTTGCACCAATGACGAGTAGAGTTGCCACCCTCCTGCACACAGACACACACGAAACAACCCTAACAAAAGCAACCGGAGCAGGAGCAGGAGCTGGAGCTGGAGAGGATTCTCTTACTCAGTACATGCACTGATTTGTCAACTTTCAAAATGTCGAAGTGTCGTTGTTGTCGTCGTTGTCGTTGTTGTGTTGTTGTTCATCTCGGGGGTTGTTGCCTGACTTTCCTAATGGGTAAGGTGACGTCTCCTGAAGCTGGTCTAAGTACTAAATACATTTACTCATGCTCCTCATCAATCTCTCACTCTCACTCTCTCTCTCTCTCTCTCTCTCTCTCTCTCTCTCAGTTTCTCTGTCGTTCTCGCATTGTTGTTTTTTGGCTCTAAGTGTTGTGGAAAGTTTTTGTGTTGTTGCCGTTGTTGTTTGGCTTTTTGGCAAAGTTGAAAATGTACGTTAACAGTAAATTTTGCACTTTTATACACACACACACACACAGAGAGTGAGAGAAAGAGAGAGAGGGAGGGAGAGGGAGAATGAGGGTGTCTACGAGAATGTTTGAATGGGGCTGCCTACAACAAACAAATTAGCAGTCATGGCAACGAACAACGGGCCAAACAAACAAGCAGCAAGAACCACACTTACAACTTTCACATAACAACAACAGAAGCAGCAGCTTCAGGCGCCACCTCGTCATACTCCTCCTGCTCCTGCTCCTGCTCCTCCTCATCCTCTCCAGCCACATCCATGTACAACTTTATAAGCGCCATACGCAATAACTGTCAAGTACGTGGAAACGTTTCCATCTCCTCCTGAGGGATTTGCTGGCGCTAGACGCTGCTCCAGACCAACTAAACTCAATGTCAAAGTCCTCCTCATCGGATTCAGATCGAGATTCCGTTTGAGAATCTGATTTTGATTCTGATTCTGATTCTGATTGTGATTCCGATTCTGATTCCATTCATTCTTAACTTCATCAACTCGCTGTTGAGTACAGACAGGAATGCGATGCGATGCGTAAACGTGCGTTTATTTTTAAATCGAAGCAGCAATTAATTAACTCGACCCGTCATTACGCGCATCATTCACATCGCATCGCATCAGGCGACAGACCACAGGCAAACCCGAAACACAGCGACTGCGACTGTGAGAGGAACTACGAGAGGAATTACGAGAGAGGGACAGGAACTGGGACAGGCGACAGGCGACAGTCACCACATCAAACCGAATCGAATCGCGATGTGTCGACCAATTGTCGGTGTTGGGTTATGTCCATGGGACATCCATTTAGTTTTGGCGTGAAGCACACACAGCGTTCCAGAATTTAGTTAACAATGAAAATCCAATGAATTTCCAACTCTTTTTTTTACACAAACTCATTAATTTAGTTGCCTTCATTCAGCTGGAAGCTGCGAAATCACAGTCTGCAATGCGTGAACCTGAACACTCCAAATAAAAAATATAAAAAGGGAACAACTGTTGTGTCTAATATACATATCTCTTTGGGTATACCTCCTCCAGGGTATTAAATATGTATTAAATTATTATTCGGCAGTTAATCAGCTTGAAATTTCAATTCACTATTCTTTTGATATTAACCTCTTTTGCTCCTAAAACTGACATCAGCATTTTATAGCTTCAGTTGAGAAGTAAAATTTAAGAATAAATAAAAAATTTAGATTATTTATCGCTAGTAAAATAATTTTAATTAAAGTAATTTAAAGATTTGTATCCTCTTTTCATACAAATTTTGAAACCATATACTTTTACAATATTTCTAAGCTACATATCTATCTTTTTGAGTGAATGTTTGTGGTTGTAATGAATGCATAACTTTGTATTATAATGTTGAGCTAGTTGGATGTAATGTTAGGATGTAATATAACCGACTAATGTTGTGGAGGAACAGGCTAGTTGTCAGTACTTGTACTTGTAGTTAAACTCGTATTCGAAGCTGTAATAATAAACGCAAAACGTAGTTGCACACTTGTCGAGTATTCATGTTGTATTCATATTTTGCATCACACGCAAAAATCTCGGGAGCTGTTAAACGGTAGCGAAGGAGGAGATGGAGGATGAGGTTGAGGAAGTGGAAGTGGAGACTGTAGAGAATTGCAGTCAGTTGCATACAAATGCTCCTACTGTAAGTGGTAGCAAACGCAACAATTTATAGGATGTTGCACTCGCATGTCCATGTCCGTGTCCGTGCCCATGTCCATGTCCGTGGGCAGCACGCACTATAACACGCTCCATTCGGCGACTGAGAGACAGACAGAGAGACAGAGAGACAAAGAGACTATGTAAAGACCATACAGATTTGGTAGAGTCTGTGGCGGATACTCTTGATGTTAATGCTAAACATGGAGCTGATGCTGTTGCACGTTTGATAGTTGAATGCGATTATTGTAAAAGTTGTAAAAATTGTATAAACCGGTTCAGCAAATACAACAACAACAACAACATCGACCTTTCCTGCTTCATTGAGGAATCGGATTCGGGAATCGGGATCGGGATCGGCATCGGGATCGGGTTTGGGATTGGGATTGTGCAACTGGTAATTGATCGCTCGGGTGCAAGTTGCGACCTTCCGATGCGCAGACTTATTTCCACATTCGGCAACTGTAATTTAATATTGTCTTGACTTGGCCAAAAGGTTGTAAAACGTTTTGCTAAATGACTTCTGCGAACTGCGAACTGCACGTTAACGTTCCTGTTCACGTTACGAATGCTTTCCTGTAGGACCTGTCCACAGCTAAAAAATAAAAAGATACAAAATAAAGGGCCAACAACGACAACAACAACAACAGATCTCTGTCGCCGTTTATCAGTCTATCGCTGACTTGACTTGGCTCAAAATATATAAGTAAAAAAAGAAGAAAAACAGAACTTACCACATGCTGAGCATGCGAACCTCTTCGACGAAGGTTTCCGCTAGTCGTGTTTTGTCCCGGAGCCGGCGATTTGGCGTTGATATTGCAACTGCAACAGCAACATTCTCGTATTTGTGGCGACACACAAAATATTTCCGATTTGCCAGCAGACAAACCGACCGTCGGTTGATGATAACAGACATTGCAACAACAACAGTAACAACAACAGTAACAACAACAGTAACAACAACGGCAACAACCACATGCGAACAACTTGGCAACTGTGTGATGATGAAAACAAGTCCCAAATTCAGCATGCGTTTCAAGATGTGTATCGATCGCAGAGTTTACATCATCGTCTTGACCTTTGACATAGTATTTTTACGGATAATACTCTCATACTTACTAAACAGCTGCTGCTCCCCCAACTCCCTTTGTAATCTGCTGTTGTCGTTATCACGCTTAAAACACGGCAACACAGCTGACATTAAACAACGACAACGACATCAACAACGACAACGACAACGAAATCGACAACAGCAGCAACAACATCTGTCGCTTTGAATTTAGACAAGACTAAATTACTAAATGTGTATATAAGTAATTGTCATGTAACACTTAATCAACATACATAGAGACATACATAAATACATACCTATGTACATACATACAAACATTTATGCACATCATTTTGTATGCGATTTTAATTCGCATCTGTTTCTAAATGCCAACTAAATGTGAATAATACTGTGTGTGTGAATGTGACATTTACGTGTATTCACTTGTATTCATATGTCGCTCATTATCAAAAATAAATTGAATCCCAATTGAATATAGCGAATAATAATCGCATATAGCGATTTCTGTCACGTCTTGTCCTCATGGTAGAGCATCGATTGCTGCTCTCTCTCTCGCTTATCATTGACTGAAGTTTACAGTAGTATAAATTCAGTAGAATCAAACAAAAATACATACATCAAACTAGCAGGATTTGCCCATACATTAAATGATAATAGAGCGACTTGCCTCTTATGTAAATAATCAATTTATTGCTTTATTCCTCTCACTTTCCATTGAATATGAATGGACTATGGTAGAAATTGAAGACGATCTTGCACATTGTTTTAATCTATATAAATCTGCTTACAAATACATTTATATACATATGTATATATTTAGTAGGATCTTCTCTGTTTCTATCCGTTCAATGATAACGCGAACTTACCTCTTGTGATGAGCATCAATTTATTGCTCTCTCGCTTATCGCTGACGGAAGCTGTACAGTGGGATGATTTATACAATTTTTGAAATCTCGTCATTAAGCTAAAAAGCTACATTTTCTATCATTCTATTCATTGATTGACAACAGGAATGCATCTCTTGTTAATGCAACAAAAAATATCAGTAATTCTATGTATATAATTAGTTTTTTAAAAAGTCAGGTAATTCGTTTGACATATTAAAAAAGTATTAATTTTATTTGTGAATATAGAACATTTTTTGATTTTTATTTTTTGCTTTTTTTCTTATTTTATTGCAATTACTTATGGTTCTTAGAACAAGTTAAGCAATATAAATAATAATGTCCATTCCATAAATATTTACAATTTTTCTCCTTGTCCAAAAAATTCCTTTATTAAATTTATATATTTGACTGGATTTTCTCTCTCATCTTTTCAAAATCTACTTGCTTAACAAGCGACATTTCCCACTGTCTATATTTTTGATAACAGCGAGAAGCAACAAAACTGAGCTAAAAATCGTAAAATGTGTACTAATCATTTGTTTAACATGATTTTTAAATAATTTCGGGTTCAAGGTCTTGCCTGTTTGGTCAGCTGGTTCAATTCCAAATTCATGTTTTTAAAGCACTTTCTTGAGATTATAGAAATTACGAGTATTTCTAATAGATTTGATTTTATTTATTTATTTGCAGGCTGGCATCGACTTGAAGGAGAATTTGGTAGCTGGTGGTGCACCTTGGCCATATCCCTCCATGTATCATCCATATGATGCGGCATTCGCTGGATATCCCTTCAATAGGTAAGAGTTGGAGCGTAAAATGAATAACAATAATTTGACATTGAGAGACGGGACAAAAGTGTGTGTGTTGTATTTGTTGTGTGTGGTGTGTGAGTCTTGGCGAGAACATGAACGGTGGTCCGACAGGCGATCAACGCCAACACATCAGTCTAAAGACGTGACCAGCAAATGAATCAATGAATGAATGAATCAAGTAGGGCGCGGCCAACAGTAGCACTCACTGGATGAAGGCACTCGACAATCAATTGTTACAAGTTGCGTACACTTAAAGTTGTTGCAGTTGCAGTTGCAGACAGAAAATTCGGCCAATTCGTTTAAAAAGTAAAAGCCAATATGCATATTGTTTATTGTATTTTATTGTATTTTCTATTATCATTAACGACAATTTATTTGCTTGTAATTGATCGCCGTCGGCAGAGTGGCTGCTTCCGCTGCTGGACATCGACAGCGACAGCGACAACGACAACGACAACGACAACGACATATATCGTAAATATCCAAACAAAGTTGTCGATTGAACAACATCGACAACATCCCGTCACGTCACGTTCCGTCAGGTAGAGTTCTCCTCTCTCTCTACCTGTAAATCTCTACCTCCCTCACACTCTCATTGACCTCCTCTGCTTGTTGCTCTTCTCATTGTTTCTGCTGTAATTGACACCCATAACAGAAATTTGAAAGTTGAGTCATGTCCATCGTTGTTGTTGCTGTTGTTGTTGTCTATCAATAATATTCACAATAAATCAATTTTGAGTTATTTTACTGTGACGTGCCGCCAGTTCTCCGGCTAGCGAATTCGATTTCGAATTCAGCAAGTTAACTCAACATCGACATCGATATCGAATTGTGGATGCCGTTGTTCAAGACAATAATGTAGGGGAACTAAAAAAGCCCTACCCTATTGTCAGTATGTTTAGGGGCGTGGGTGTGCATTGTTTTGACATCCACAAAAACGGCATCCACAACAACGGCATCCACATCGACTACAGGCAGCATCGAATCCACACGCGTTGATAGTGAAAATTAAAACAATTTATTCAACTGTCATGTGATCAAAGGCAGAAATGGCTGTCGACGCAGGTGTTTTGCACTCGGCGACACTTCGCTTTTCAAATTTAAATTAATTAATGCAACGCACACAGCAACGGCAGCAGCAGCAGCAGCGGCAGCAGCACCGACTGTGGCAGCAGCAACAGCGGCTGTGGCAGCGACCGTGGCAACAGAATGGGCATCAGTATCAGCCTGGAAAGGCTGTGCAGCTGGTCGGAAACTACAAATGGGACAGCAACACATGTATGGATTGGATGTACCTATGTATTGTATTTATATATGAACATGTACACGGACATACAGTCATACAGTCACGCACAAAAGTCTTGGACACTTGATAATTTCTCACTTTATTGCCTAATTAGTTGCACCCACTGTCAAAATTATCGAAGAAACATACACACATTTTTATGTTAGTTGATTCAACTAAGTAATACAAATTGAATTATTAATTAAAGTAGCATTAGTCTGCAAGTTTTATATTCTTGAGTGAGCATAACTCAGCAAATTTAATTAACAATGTATTCTCTATATTAGACTTCACGTATTTGAACAAACTTTGGCTAAGTCACTGCATTTCTTAACAGACATTTAATAAAAAAAGTGACAAAATTTAAATTATTCATGATTATCTATAATAAATCAATATTTAAATTGTCGCAAATATAGAAAAACATTTATAAAATTTAAAATTATTCCAGTTTGAGATTGATATCATAAAAGATATTTCCTGCTTTCTGTGAAGTTGTTTTCAAAGTTATTGGGTTTGATATTGGGAGCTTTTCAATTATTATAAATTGTTAACCACTCTATTATTGATCTCACAAACTGCAAATTTGTTTCGTTGATTAATTTAAAACTCTGAAGCTGGACAGAAAAAAGAAAGTTAAAATCATTTTAAATTTGTTAAAAAAAATTACACAAATACAAATTCTATTTAAAATTATTGTAAATTTGTTGCTAAAAGTATTGGAGGATTAAGTCATCAGAATTGCGAATACTTTTGTGAGTGACTGTATATAGCTGCTGTTCCGCTGTGCGCTCTCGCTCTCTCCCTTGCTATCTCCCTCGTTCTCCCGCTCATGTTGAGGATAACTGCCCACAAAAAGCGATAAAAGACAGTTGCTACGCCATGTCGCGTCCAATGCATATATGCATATTATCCTGGCCATATTCGAGCAGGAGCAGGAATAGGAGTAGGAGCAGGAGGAGCAGGTCGGGTCAGTTTGAAAATATGTTGCCAGACCGCAAACTGCACATGTGTACAAGCATTAATGTTGCAGGGACACAGACATGTCACAAGTTGGCCAATGGGTTTCATGGCTGGCAAATGTGTTTATTATGAACAAATGTTGCACAGTTGCAAGTGTGGCAAATATGGTTGGGGCACGCCCAATAATGCTCTGCTAATAGATACGCAACCAGTTGACCAGTTTAATATGCTACACATTTAAAAAGCCAACCAAAATGAGTTGGCTAACAACTGTCGCATGCCTCCAAGAGGAGTCACATTTTCAACACTCTCTTCTTAATAAAATTCCCACTCTAACCATTATATTTTTTTGTTGTTGTTGATAATTGCAGTTACGGCATGGATTTAAATGGAGCTAGACGAAAGAATGCCACACGGGAGACGACATCCACGTTGAAGGCTTGGCTCAATGAGCACAAAAAGAATCCATATCCCACAAAGGGGGAGAAAATAATGCTAGCAATTATCACAAAAATGACGCTCACTCAGGTTTCCACCTGGTTTGCAAATGCGAGAAGAAGACTGAAAAAGGAGAACAAAATGACATGGGAGCCAAGGAATCGTGTCGATGACGATGATGCCAATATCGATGATGATGACGATAATGATAAGAATACGGAAGATAATGATTTGTTAGGTAAGTCAGTCACAATATAACAATTATACTGAGTTTCTATATTAACTGGGAAACAGGAAAACTTGTTTCCTTGAAAGGAATGAGATGGAACCAAACAGACAAGCCTCCCCTTAGTTAAAGGAAAGAAGTTACCTACATTGATATTAAACGGAAGGGAGAAAAACGTACATTGTTGATAAAGAGAGAAGAATAAGTTCTGAGGGACATATGTACCCCCTTTATGTTAAAGAAACTTTTCAGATTTATATTAAACGGGTAGAAGAAAAACTTTCTAGGCTAGTTTCAACAGGTAGACCTCACATAAGCTATATGAAGTATGTTATTCTGATTAAAGTTTTATAAAGTGGATGACAACTTACGATAGAAAAGAAACTAGCTCAAACATTTTGAATTATTGTGATTGTATTGCATGCGGGAGAATGAACTAGGAGATGGAGAAGGAAAAGACTCAGACCGAGAACTTAGTTTGAGAAAGGCGAAGTTTCCTTCGAGTTATCAAAAAAAAGTTCTTCTTCTTTCTTGAGATTCTTACATCATTTATAGGAAATAAGTATTATTTTTACATATTAAGCGAGAAGGATAACAAAATTACTTGAGAAAAGGAAAGCTAATTCTTTTAGTAATGGGAAATAAGTATTTAATATGAACTGAAGCTAGTTCTAGCTTACCAGATTAATTATATAAAAGACATGCTCCTTAATTTTCTAGCAAATCTCACTAACTTTTGCATATCAAATTCCTTACTTGCAGATGCAAAAGACTCTGGACTGGGGTCAAATGACGACAAGGATCGCATGGGCAGACTGGGCGACATGATGACCGATCGTCCCGGCGAGAGCAACAACAGTGAATGGTCCGAATCGCGGCCAGGTTCGCCGAATGGTTCGCCCGATCTTTACGATCGTCCTGGCACGCATCCACTCTTCCATCCCGCCGCCCTGCATCACCATTTTAGGCCTCCGACAGGCTCTCCTCCGGATATTGCAGCTTACCATCATCATCAGCAGCAATTGCTGCAGCAACATCAGCAGGCACAACAGAATTCCCTGCAGACGGCAGTGGGCGGAACTGGAGGTAGTCTGACGGTGAAGCCAAGGATCTGGTCACTGGCCGACATGGCCAAGGATGGCAAGGAGTCGAACTCAGCTCCGAAAGAGAATTCTCCTGCAAGCGAGTTGCCTCCGACACAGCCCGGATTTTATGGTCATGCCGGTCAGCATCAGCATCCGTCTCCTGGCAAAATACTCTCTCCATTGGCGGCACGCATTCCCAACTATGCGCCCTATGTGCGTCCCGATCTCTATCGCGGCTTCTATGGACCCGCAGCAGCAGCTGCCGCCCATTTAAGTGCGCCCACGCAGGAGTTCCTGGAGCATCAACGGCACTTCGGGGCCAGCCTGGCTGCCCACAATGGACTCGGCATGAATCCGTTGCTGTGGAAGGCAGCGGTGTCCGGAGCAGCAACCGGTCAGCACTTTGCCCCGCTCAGTTTGACGACCACGAGCAATTTGGGTCAGGCACAGGTGGCACCACCTCCAGGTGCGTCGCCGTCTGCCTCGAGCTCCTCCTCTTCGATGGGTTGCGATGTGGTGCATATTCCCACCAGTGGAGTGCATACGACGGCACAGCATATGATTGGTCCCATTTCCAGCAATTCGACATCCTCGTCATCCTCCTCCAACTCGGGCAAGATCTCGCCTGGCGTCAATGTCACCTCGCTAAGCGGCAAGCCATGACCCTCATCGCTATCACTGTCTGCTTCAGCTTCTGCATCCGCATCCGCTTCCCCCGATCCGTACGCATTGCCGCCGGCGGTTGCAAATGGAACAACCGCTTCTCCGATCTCGGCATTCCGATCGCTCTCATTGATCGCCATACGGGAACATCACCTGCAACAACAACAACAACAGCAAGGACCTAAACTGGCATTGTTGAGGCCATAACCTGATGGATTGGATCAAGTATAGATCATCAGTTAAAGAGAGAGAGCATCGATCGGACAACTTTCGGACAATAATTTACATGTGATTATTCGGTATTTTGATTAACGCCGCTTACACCAAATAGCAAGAAATCATCCCGCTCAGAGGAGCAGCGGTACCATTGGCATTGACTTAAAGCAACCGCATCCGCAACCGCAAGGACTTTGTGCAATTTTTGTGGGAATGAAAAATCCTAAATCTAATTGATAATTGATAACTGATAATTGAAAATACATTAATTTTAATACATACAACTTATGCAATCAGAGCTTATAGGAAGTAAATTTGTAAGAGTTAGTGAAAAACGATCCCCCAATGACATCATCATCAGGACCATTTAACCCCCCCACACCCCCTGTCAAACTGATCACACAACATTTAATTCTTCGTTAATTTTAATTGGCCTTTGAATTCTGGGCTGATCAATGCGATAGAGATGATCCTTTTCTTTGGGTGGACATAGCACACACATATCAATGTCGAACACGCTCCAAAATCCCTCCTCCGCCCCTCTAATAATTAACCCCTTGGGCCCTTATCCAAACCAAATATGCAAATAAAATGCGAGCAATGATTGATTTAGTTGTTGTAGTTTTTGTTTTTATTGTCTTAAGTTATAACTTTGTTCCTGTCGTTTGTAAATTTAATTTATTATTATATTGTATTGTAATTGTACTGTACTCTGTATGTATTTATTTGATAAATTGGCAAACACACGTTTTACCTAAATATAATAGTGTACGAATATACGAGTATATATTAAATATTATATTTAATAATTATTGCTGTATTTTATGCACAATTCGTATGTAAGCTCGCATAATTTTAGCGCCCTAAGCGGATAGTGTAATATATAATACAACTGTATATAACTACATATATATAAATATATAAATAAAAACTGAAAACGATACATATAAAAAACAAAAATACCAGCGTTTTTTTATTTCTTTTTAGTGGACAGCCATTAGTTACCTAATACCAAAATTAAATTAATCAATCAAGATGAAAAAATACGGTTTTCGAATTAACTTCATGATAATATGATAAAGACATCCGTTAACATAGATATGTGCCGTTTTAACGAAGTAGTATCTACAGAAACACAGAAGTTTTACACACAGCAACTCAATAGAAAACTTTTGTTACCATGTTTGCTGTATGATTTTGTCTACAGATTTTAATGAAACTTGGTCAAAATATATTAGACATATCTCAACCTAGATATGATGAATTTAAAGAAGATACATATATGCAAAAATAATATAGGTTCCTACAAAAAAAGCTAATTTTTGGCCAGCCAAAAGTTTGGTTTAGAGTAGAGATGAAAATATAAGACATATCCTCAAATATAGTTTCATTATTTATTTATTTCTTTACTGATACAAAAAGTCGTTTATGTTATAGTCATCTGATCGGACTGAATTTAATATGTGTTCCTCAGTTTATAAAAAGTAAAATTAATACTAACATTTACATGGCAAAAAAGCCAAGACATAAGAAGAACAAATAACTGCGAATAAAATAGAAGAAAAGTTAATAATTTAAAATATATTTATAAGGAAAATCCGTAAATGCGATTGTATATCTGCAAGTTAAAGTTGAGGTAAGTAAGTATTTAGGTAAGTATTAAATAAATCGTTTAAATTTTAATGGTATAATCGAAAAGATATTAAACAAAACGAAATGAATCAGAGTTAAGTAATTATTTAAAATATAATAAGACGGTGATTAAATTTATATTTGTAATTGTAATCACTAATCGGGTACAATGTCAAGTCATTTTACAGTTTACAGTTTACAGTCGTTGATGATGGGCCTTGGTTCTCTTATTGCTGTCGTCATGTCATCGTCTTTGTCGTTGTTGTCGTCGTCGTCGTCGTCGTCGTCGTCTTCGACGTTGTTGTCGTCGACGTCATCGCAAGACAAACTCTTTTGGTTATTTCAAGGCGTACGATTTGGTGCACTGGCGACTTTCGACTGGCGAAAAAGCTGAAAAGCAAAAATTGCATTTTGCTGGAAACGTGTTTTCCTGTAGCACAGACCGGAAACAGCATTCGCAAACCTAAACAGAACCGAAAACAGACTGAGTCAAAGACATACGACGATGAGCATGAATGAAAGTACTAAGCTAGTGAAAAGAATTATCGACAGATAGACAGAGTTTATTAAACTCAGACAAATAAATTTATAAATGACATACAGACATAAGTTTATCTAAATCCCAACTTGTCAATGTCTAGTTAAGGTCTCAGTTAATTAAATTTAAAATGTATAGAAATTAGTGTCAAATTTAAAAAAGTTTCTATCAGACTATATAGAAACAGACCTTAGAATTTTATTCATATATCTATTTAATTAGCTGTTCTGAACACTTAACTAAAAATTTATTTATTAATTTAAGCTTTTATATGAGCTTCCATTCAAGTAAAAGAATATGCATACCTTTGCAAAAAAAAACAGAAAAGAAAGTAAATGCGATATTTTCATTAACATCGTTCATTTGTATAAATATTTTTACATTCTTAATACAGAGTATCTTTTAGTCCATCTGACCCGGCTTTAATTATTCTACCTGCATATACTCAGAACATTTTCTTTGACTTTTTAGTGAGCTGAAAGTGATTTCGTAAATGCACACTTTATTTAGATCTTTGTTCCGCCGACCAATCAATAAGAGTAATGCTATAAACCGATTAGTTGACTAGAGTTGTAAAGCAGCAGAGTTGCCACAAACTATTTACAACAACAACAAAAAAAAAAACGAAATAATAATAATAAGAATAAGAAAAAGAAAAAGTGAAGAATCAATAATTTGTATAAAAGAAAGTTGTGTGCCTACCGACTCTACATAATTAAATCATTGGACTGAAAAATACCAGACGATACTCTCCGCCGATTGACTTAATCTTGTGACAAACGTTATCCGTTCCAATTTCAAATGACGACAGAGTTTTAGCGGCGCTGACAATACACGCCCGACATTTTATGTTTAGGCCTTTGTTTGGAGTCACAATGAGGGACAAGAATCGACAAAGTGCTCGGCGCATGAAATAATAATTTACTTCATAAAAACAGACGTCAGCTTAATATTGGAGAGCTCTTTTTTCTACTGCTTCATTTTCTCTTCTTCTTTTACTGTTGTGCTACTGGTTTTTTTTTTATTCAAGACACCAGATTATGCTGCTTGTGTGGGATTGACAGACACCTTTGTTGGCATAAAACGTTGCCTTCTTCTTCCAATTTAAGCCGATGCGTTCACTTCAATTGGTAAATACATATATCGTGGTAACTCCTCAATCGTTTTTATAACTTTGTCACAATATTTCTATGGCATTTCTACCCTGAAATACGCTGAAAGACACACAAAATTGTTACTGATAATGTGCCGACATCGAAATTAAGCAAAGTACGCAGCAAACGAGACTGATCGACTAAAAGATACCCTACTCCAATTCATGCATTGTTTGTTCAATGTATGAACAACCGAGTTGATCTCAATTTGAATGTAGATAGTATTATCTTTAAACACACAATTTAATAAGAATTATGTTAATTTAAAACACTGCATTTAATATATGTACATCCATACACAGGTGACTTGAACTTGATAATCAAATCTGATGATAATGACACGTCATTAACACAGCCAAAGAATGAATTTCACAACAATGCTGGGAATAGTTTTTTTTTTCATTTTCAGTGGAGCAAGCAAATTGAAGCTTCCGTGTTTAAGCAACTGGAACCGACTCGAAAAAATACATGTGCAATTTTCGGGTCCTATACCAAAATTATTAGTTTATTAAATTTGTTTTAGCAGTCCGACAGAAACGGTCATTAAGCCGTTAAACCGTCTATATGAACGTATAGTTCACAGATATTATAAGATATGTGAGTAGATGTCGAAAATAAAAGATTTATATAAATACGTTTGATTTTTAAATTTGTATAATTTTGAATTTATTTTTAAGATAAAGCTTAGTTTAGAATAAATTATGGACACCACTCTAACAATAAAATTTTTTAAGAATAACAACATTCTTAAGCATTTAAAAGATTTTTTAGCACCTTTTTTAACACCAATAATTGTTAATAAGATTTAAAGAATTTTACCAACATTTAATTTGAGTCTACATTTTTAATACAACTGAAAAATATCCAGAATTCGAATCGTATTCTGTATACTCAATCCGGAACAATTTGATTCAGGAAAAAATTAAAGATTTCTATTATAATAGACTTTATGTTATACCAGGGATTAAAACCGAAACGAATATCGGTTTCAGTTACGGTTTCGGTATCGGTTTCGTAATGGTTATCGGTTTTTTGTAAGTTTCGGTTTAAAAATAACGGTATGCTTTCGGTTCACAAAAAAAAATAAAAAATTTCCGTTGACCAAAATAATAAGAACTAATTTATTGTCAATTTTTTTATAATTTGTCCTTTGAAAATTTCGATTATTTTGATTTAACTGATTTTTATTAACTTCGAACTGCCATAACTTTGTCAAAAGTTCATCAATTTCCATGCACAATGTAGGTTTGAGCATGATTTTACCTCTAAATTCGATCTGCATTTAAATTTTGTTCATTTCCAAAAATTCGAAAATTTTGAAATTTTTAGAAAATTTAGAAAATTTATTATTTCTCTAAAAATATCAAAATTTTCGAATTTTTGAAAATGAACAAAATTCAAATGCAGAACGAACTTAGAGGTAATATCATGCTCAAATTTACATTGCGCATGGAAATTGATTGAGTTTTGACAAAGTTATGGCAGTTCGAAGTTAATAAAAATCAGTCAAATCAAAATAATCGAAATTTTCAAAGGACAAATTATAAAAAAATTGACAATACATTAGTTCTTATTATTTTGGTCAACGGATTTTTTCAGTTACGGTTTCAGTTACGGTTACAAATTTTAATCGGTTTTTACCGGTTAAAGGTTACGGTTTCGGTTAAGGTTTTAATCCCAGTGTTATACATTTTATTTATTTAGTATATCTCTTCTTGAGTGCTTTCAGCAAAATAATTTAGTATTGCATAATGTTAATATTCTAGAAGAAGAAAATCAATTAAAAAAATAAATTGTAATTTACAAGCCACAGCCCAACAAACTCATGATTCACTAAATGTAACGATTATAAATGAATTTATCCTTTGAATATTACAATCTCTCCTATCTCCCAGACTACACACGCAAATGAGCCTTAATTAAAAGAAAGGAAAGGGCAATTGGCCATTATGGATATCATCTGAATAAAGAAGTCCAACAAGATAGTGTTGATGTGTCCTTTCAACAGAATTACTCTTCACACATTTGGGTACTCATACGAGTACTCGTGTTTATTTTGACACGTGTGCCCCCCTGCGTAATTCAGAAGACATTCACATCCGCGGTTGGCCTTTGATTTAAAAATTGTGTTGATGCAGCAAATTAAAAGATCAAAGTGAATTCAAGCGCATCCCAAAATGTACGTACTCGTAATAAGACACAAAACTAAAAGAAATATTCGCAAACAAAAAAAAGGTGATGTATGAGTATATTCATGAATACTTGCTACATCCGTAGTGCAATGACAAATGTGCGAGTTGATTGGATTGAGTAAAGAAAAAGAAAACAAAACCGATGAGAATAGTGCGTATGACAATGGATGCAAAAGGAATCACACTCTATAGAGTTTCGAGTACTCACATAATAAGTATGAGTGCAGCAGGAGATAATCTCGCTAGGTCGTGGTCTTCTGAACAACTTGAACATGTGAATCAATGAGGCACTCACATGTGGGTGAAGTGTTTGTTGTCAGGAAGGTACGAGTGCCACCTTTTGGTGCCAAAAGATACTTGCACCTCAACTCTCTGGGATGTGAGGCAAACAACGTTGCCAGTTCATGTTGTTGTAGTTGTTGTTGCCAGTTGCCAGTTGGTGTTGCCAGTTGGTGTTGTTGTTGTTGTTATTGTTGCAACCGGCAACCGAGATCGGTGTTACAGATAAAGGCACTTCGGATGTTTCTTATTGCATGTCGTGATTGTGTCAGTTTGTATGTTCCCACTGGCAGCACTTGGAAAAATTAAGCAGCAACCAATCATTGTTAAATATAATGCTTGCCCGTTTGTTTAAATTGAAAAGTTTTAAATTATCACGCCACAGCATCAAAACCAAATCATTCCAATTAAATGTGAATCCATTTCAGCACTCACCACAGTGGAGCACATACATAACATATGTATAGACTTACAGTGGTTTCGCTTTGCCAAATTAAAATTTGCTGAATTTAACAAGATCATTTTAATATTGTGAATACTCGTAGTACTCATTTACTATTAAATCCATTGGGACTCTATTTCAGCAGGCGCACAGTGGAACAAATGCAGACATTCATTGATATTCTATTACTTATGTTTACCAAATTCAAATTAACAAGATCACTTTGATAATATGAATACTCGTAGTACTCACTTACATATTATTCAAGGTACAAGAGGAAACATCTATCTTTAATCCTTAATACAGTGGGGAAAATGATGACTTACAGTGGTACTCTTTTTTAATTTCTCAATATTTAATATAATTTGAAATTCAATTAGCAGTGGAGAATTTTTAGATTTACAGTGGTAATATTATTTTATTCTTACTCAAAATTGAGATGAAATTAAATCATTATTATATTTTGGAAACTTAAAATAATTAAGAGGTTGACATTCAATGGACTATTCACCTATTATTTGGTACTTGCTAAAATCATTAAATATTACAATGGACGTAATTTGATTCAAAGATCGCACAGTGGAGCAAATATGATCTAGTATTCACACTTATTAATTGGTAGAGCTTTTCGTAACATAGTGAATACCATTCATTATAATGTTATGAATACTCGCACTAATCATTCACTATTCAAATTGGTGGCAAATAGTGTAGATTCCACCTGGGGATTTGAATTGTTGACAGTGATCGCGCCACATGAGATGACGATATGCACACGTATGTAGACAGAGAGTCGACATCGAGATCGTCATCGAGATCGGCATTGGGATCGGAATCGGGATAGGGATAGGGATAGGAATCGAGATCGGGATCGTTAAGTGGCTGCTTACCCATATCATCTCGTTGTCTGTCAGTTGACTATGCCGAGGTGTGCGTCAGATGCTTAATTTAAATTACTCGAGGGGCGGGAACGAACGGGACGGCAACGATGCCAGCAGCGAGAGAAGCGAGCAGCCAGAAGCGAGAAGCGAGAGAGAGAAGTGAGCTCAGCATGAGTAGCTGCGATTTGACACCTCGACTGACAGCTGAAATTGTGGAAAATTATTGAGCGCATTGGAACTGGAACCCAAGAGGGCGCCCATTAGATCCCTGCTCGCTTTTTTTTCTTTCTGTATCGTCTCTCTTTTCTTTTCTTCATTTCTTTAAATGATTGTATATAAAAACAGAACGTCTTTATTTTGAAAGCCCCTCGCGATGTACGCGTTGCATATTTGGAAGTTGTGAACAGGGAACATCGTGGCCAGACCTCTAATTTATTTCACATCAAATTGCCGTATAATTAAAATGTTCTTGCACTTGGTTGCTGTTTTTACGACTTCACAAACTAACAAATAATCATATATTTTGTAACCGTATCTGGCAATAATTTCCAAATGCAAAGTCGATTCTTAAATAAAGTCAATTTACGCCCAATTCATTGTAGAGTCTCGGATGGATTGTTGGGCGGGGAGAAGGATTTTCTGAGATCGACTAGAAGGAGGGGTGGACTTATAATATGAAAATAGATATCTAGTCTTAAAAAAATTAAATAATAACCTTACGAAAACTTTTCAAATAAGTTGATAATTTGATGTATTCAAAAAGTAACGTACTTCATTTTCAACATGACTCTCAAATATATTTTAATGGCATATTTCTGTTTTAAATGTCATAGAAGTCTGTTAACGGCCAAATAATTATAAAGTTTTCGGACGAATCGATTGTCAGGAAAAGAATTTGCTTACATTTCTTTCTAAGCTCATTAAGTAAACGGATATATGATTTAATTTAAAACTAATTTTTAAAAATCAAGTGGATTCCTAAAGTAAATTTCCAATCATTTCATAATACAATCAGATGGATCATTAGTTTTAAAAATGATGCACTTAAATCGAAAGTACTCAAGCAAAAGACACACATTCGAGTGGAGATTGTGAATCCCTTTTACTCCTTATAAAACTCACTCGATGACGGGGTTATTGAGTTGCCTTTTGAACATTAACTATAGCACGGCCAGAGCTCCTTTTAAGGGAACGCAGTACAATATGTTAACAATAATGAATTCAGAATCATGTCTTTTGTCGCCGAAAACATTTACCGCAACGAAATGAACATAAAACTGTCATATTTTCTGATGACTTTATATTTATGAAGGCCAAAAATGTTGATCGTAAAAACGAAAACAAATACAAAAACAAAAACAATAAAGAAACCAGTTGTTTTTCTCCAATGTGTACGAGTATATTTTCGAATTATCATTATGAATTCATATTCGGTGGAAGCGAAAGAATCCTCTGCAACTCTCGATGAAGGTACATCTCGACTGTCAGAACACACAGGCTGTACGTGCTTTACATTTTAAACGATTGGCAAGTCGTCCACACTAATTGATCGCTTCCGACCGTGGAACCCTTAGAGGCGATTGTCAAACTGGACCAAATGAAATGTAATGATGTCCTCCTGTCACTGTGACTAGATTATTTCCTTCCAACTGAATTGATGTTTGACATTTGTCAATGATTATTGTGTTCATATTTTTGGTAGCAACAGTTTTTATGATGTCCACGGAAATACTTTTACAGTCCTAACTGCAGGTATGTCTTCTTTTTTTTCCTTGCAACAAAACAAATGCAGTTCTTGAACTAATTGCTTATTACCATCATAAGCAGGATTTTGACCCATCTAATTTAAAGGTATATGCACATACATGCATATACACATGTCTTGCTTCGACTAGCAAACATTTTTCAGCTGACAAAGTTCTTTTTTTTTAGTGGCCTTATCAACAGGGCTCCTAAGTATTCGACAGAGCCACGAGTAATACGTGTCTGTTTTCGCTTCAGTCTGCTCATATCCGATTTCCCGTTGTAAGTCGAGTCTGTCGCAACCCGAGTGTATTCAATATGGACTGGTTATTCACTGTTGTTTAACACCGAATTCCGGAATATTTTCTTGGAACTTAATTTTCCCAAGCTTTTTGTGTAAGCGCTGTTACCTGAGAACAGGCAGCAGATACTCATACCAAGTAGACAGTTTTGAAACTTTATTATAATATGTATATGTAATAGATAGAAGGTCGTAAGTCCGACAATAATTATATATCTATATGTATATATACAATTCTTTGTCCTGACTGACTGACTAACACATCAACGTGTAGGCTAAACGGCTAAGCTGAGACAATTTCATCGTGCAATAAGACGGCGTTTTGTAAAATTTCACCTGCAAGTGTGTTTACCTGAGGTCAGAGGTCATGGAATTGCTTTGTATGAAAAACTTTTTTGTTCTTTAAGATATCCAACCCAAACTTACAGATTAGATGTTTGGGACTGTATGTAACATTCTGACCAAATTTGGTCAAAGTCGGATTACTATATCATAGAGCTGCCATAGGAACAATCTAATGCAAATTATCGTTTAGTATGAAAATTGTTCTTCTTTCGTAAGAAATATCAACCCAACTCATAATAAAGGTTACTTTGACTAAACTTTATCAACATTATTAACTAAATTTCATTACCGCGAGCGAAGCGAGCAGAGCGCACAGCCCCCTAGTGAATACATAAAATCTTCACTAGTATTCAAGTTGTTTCTATTCATTCGCAGCATTTAGGATTTATGTTTTTTAAGTAAAGTATTTATTAATATTTTATTATGTATTAATTATAATATTCTATTATTTATGAAAATTACATTTATTTTTTCACAAATTCTTTTATATTTTCTCATATCATATCATATTATATCAGTAATAAAAACGATTAAGATATTTCCACAACCTTTTACTGCAAAAGATTCCCTATAAACAAGAAGAATTTAATTGTGTAAAACAGTTATTGAAAAACAGTCAAAGTAAGTATATACTCTATAGGGTGGGGTATTGCCTCCCACTACCCGTTTCATTAGCAAAACATTAATTCCCATTCGAATTGGAAGTGCTTCAAACTTGTTTATGATTTGAAACTACGCGTGTACATAAAACACACTCATACAAATCCATTCATATTCACGCATTCGTACATTCGTGAGCGTGTTGAAAATTTGTAAAGGATTGTCCGGACGGTTGTTGCCACGCTTCTGGGGAAATGTTAAAATGGAACAATCTGCTACATTGTGTAAAGTGTACACTGTACACACTGAACACGGGCAACCACCGCGCATTCAGCATCAATAAAATCATAGCACGCCCCTCGGAAAATGTGAAAATGTGGAAAATGTTTCAAATAGTCGTCATACTTTGTGGGGCTGTCGAGAGTTACAAAAGGAACTGTGGAACAATTTAGGCGATGAAGAGGTAGAGGAAGAGGTAGATTTAGAGGTTCTCCGATAAAAGGACTTTTGAAAATAAATGGCCTCAAATATCAAATGATTATTGACGCTTTTTATGTTTTAATAATGTGAGAGAAATATTGTATATTAAGGGTTAAATGAACCACCCACGTCATAAACACTCGTCGCCTTTAACACAATAAAACTTTCAAATTCGTTTTAAAACGACACCGGCTGTTTCAAAATTTATGGCAATTTTCTTTTGTAACAGTTGTTAACTTCTAAAGAAAGCCGAATATACTTATAAATATATATGAATATGTCATGCTTAGACTTTTTTTACAAATTTTAAAAAGCTAGAAAAAGAGTTGCAAAAGGGGGACGAAGACCAGATGCCCTTGCAGAAGGCTCCATTTTATTGAAGATGTCAAATATCTTGGATTTTCTTGAACTGAATTTAGGAAAAACAAAATTTTTCTTATAAACAGAAATTAAATTAAACATCAAGTGACAATGCTTGGATACCCTTAGCTAGGGTATAAATACAAGAAAATATACCCTTTCCCGAGGTAAGCAAATGGATGCAATAACATGCACTGCTTGCTAACAAACACAAACTCTGCAAGCAGTACACTTGCAACCAAATTCATGCACTGCTTGCGATTATCCTCAATGCAATATAATCATCACTGCGGACGTCAGTCCGCGCTAGTGACGAAATCAGCACGAAGGGTGCGAAACGCGACTAGCAATATATGCATGGAAAATTGGCTATGACTGTCCGATCGGATTGAGTTATATACCGATCGAAAGGTATGACTTTAACTAACAAAAGTGCGTTCTAAGACTTTTGCACCTGCTTCATGGGATAAGTGGGTGTAAGTGGGAGGTGCAAAATTTTTATGATAGCAGCTTGTGGGGCCTTCGTATTAAAAATACGCGTCTAATGATACCTCGATCATTTTAATCCGACATTTAGTTCAAAAGATATATTAATTTGAAACTTTATCTTAAATCTAAAAATGGTTGTTTTACGACTTTAGCGGGAAATATCTAGTTTAGCGGGAAATAGCTAAAACCCGCTAAATTTGAATGTGTTTTATATGTCGTTAGAAAGATATTTTTGATGGCTTTTAGATGTGCCTTGAATATTTGTTTGCAAAGTGATCAGGTAAAATGCTACAGGTGAAAAAAGCTTTTTAGCTGACATTTTGGCGATTTACTAGAAAACGGCTCCAACGATTTTAATTATTTCAATATGTTGTAAAACATAAAATTTCGCGTCTCTTGATATATGACACATATCTTTAAGCGAAATGGTTTGGAAGATATTACCTGTTAACTGAATATATACATTTTACTATGTACCATATTTACCATACTAATTGGAAAATCAAGCTTTAGGACGAAAAACTTTTTTGTTTCTCAAGATATCTCAACCAATTTGACAGAATATGCATTTAAGTTGGTATTATACATCCTGACCAAAATTGGTTCAAATCGGTCCACTATATTATATAGCTGCCATTGAACCGATATGTCGAATATCATGTTTTAGCATGAAAAACTTTTTGTTTCCGAGATATCCCAACCAAACTGACAGAATAAGCATTATAGTTGGTTTTATACATCCTGACCAAAATTGGCTTAACTCGGTCCACTATAACATATAGCTGCCATGGAACGATCGGTCAAAAATCAAGCACTGCGAATTAAAATTACATTTAGGCATACAGAATCGAGATCCCTTTCGTCACTAGACTTTTACTTTGTATCTATTATTCTACAAAACATTTCTAATAAATAAATTAACTATTTATAATTACAAATCAAACCCGAGCAGTAATTGTTATTTATGATGATGTATTTAGACGGATGTTAAAATTACATTTATTAACGTTTGCATCAATAACAAATACTGAAGTGCGCATAAGTTTTCCATCAATGATTTCTACGTCTGTGATGTGCAACATATTAGCTAAAGGAAATAAATACATTTATCATTTCTCGCCAGGAACCAAGACAGACCACCCGTCGCCATTAGAG
Organism: Drosophila kuntzei; assembly: GCA_035042165.1. Classification (NCBI taxonomy): domain Eukaryota; kingdom Metazoa; phylum Arthropoda; class Insecta; order Diptera; family Drosophilidae; genus Drosophila; species Drosophila kuntzei. Next base: position 454,717 of record JAWNLU010000372.1, on the reverse strand, counting down.
AGCAACAAAGTAAGAGTATGAGTAAGAGTAAGAGTATGAATAAGAGTATATCCTGTAATTTAGTTTAGTGATGCGTCTGCGTCTTCTTTTGATAATAATGCTATTGCTACCGCTGTGGTCCTGCATGAAAGTCTTGTTTTCCTGTCGAAATTGCCACAATATCCTTTATGTCCATCGATATAATAGACAACACACAGTGCACACACACACAGTGTTTTTGTTAAACTCGTACTCGTATCGACGACTGGTTGTTGTTCGAGTATAAATCCCCCAGTGTCAGGCTCTGTGTGTCCGCCAAACTGTATTAAAACGAATACAAGAATAATACCCAAGTCATTTATCACTTGGCATATTGTCCGGCTCTGCGATTGGCGTAGTCCTGAACCCATTTCCCGCTTCAGTGCCACACATCTCCTCCTTACTTACTTACAACAAACATACAATCGAACATACAATCGTACCATCACATGCGTTTCGCACTATAATAATAAATAAATATCGAGCTCTCTTCGGCACGAGCAATGGTCCTCGATTGAATAGGATGACCTTTTCACTGTCATTTAATTTCGAGCATTGTCTATCCGCTCTGGGAACGGAAACCCCTAATCTAGCCATGATGTTATTCGAAGTGCTATCATTTTGTCGGCTGAGATATTGAGGGATGGAAATTGAATTGAGCGGTGGCGAAATATTTTCTATCAACGATGGAATTCATTGTCATTTCTCTTTCTTTCTTTCTTTAGTTTGGAACACATTTTGAGGTCAAAATATTTACGGTCAGCATTTATCTTCCTTTATAAGAAACTGCTGCAAGAGATCTTACCAAATTATTTTAATACCATTGCTGAGGATATTATTACTCTTTCAACAAAAGTGAAACGCATAGAAAATGTACATATATAGTGATCAAAGTGATAAGTTGAAGCGATATAGTCAGGTATTAGAATACATTTCTAAAGGAAAGCGCAATATAATATTTATTATGCTTGTAAAAATACAAAATACATGTAAACCACCCCTAAATTCCCGCAAACGTATTCCATAATGATGCTGCTAATATTTTGCCGGACTTAAAAGTGGTTTCGTGACTGTTTGACTTTCTGTGGGATAACGAAATTATAATATGACTGATTACCCCGTAGCATGCCTTCGATCTACCCACAAATCAATTCATGTTCATTCATAAACAAGCATAAAATATACATGATGTATCTGCAGCTGAGAGGGGTTGATTATACTGAGTTTAGAGAAAATCAGTAGCAAGCCATCGAAGTAGTAAATCGATAGTGTCCTTGATTCGAAGCTGAGCATAAAGGTTTATGTACAGTTAGTCAACTAAATATATTGACAAAATACAAAATGCATAGAATTTGAATTTGTTTTCTTCTTGTATTATACACAGTTGTTTGTGGTTTTTTAAAGAAGAAACAAAATAACAATAATTCATCGTGTTTAAATATTCTTAAAATAAAAAAATAAAAAATATGTTAATTTTTTATTTTGCAAAAACAATTAGTTGATTAACTGCACGTAGAGAATATCGAATTTGATTTCAAATAGTTTAACCAATCGATCATCGTAATAATGGGAACAGCTTTAATGGGAACAGAAATTATCCGCAACAATGTTCACTGCTTGCACTGATAGACTGCAATACAAACTGTTCGCATGGCAAGCAGTGTTAAATAAAATCTAACGTTTATTATTTGCAAAAGTGAAAATAGAATAATAATAACCTAAACATAATAATAACCACAACAAACTCAACAGTTTCACTCATTTAAGTAATTTCTTTAATACGTGTATAGAGAAAGAAAACTGGCAACGGTTCAACGGTTGCCACCACATTGTTGCTATGTATATTAAAACACGTGTTGACGCTACCGCAAATGCAACACGGCATTTACGAGTACGAGTTAACTCGCTGCAGTGGCATGCCCCAAAGGCTGATACTACGCGAACGTGTGGTGGTGGTGGTTAAGGATTCGCATATCGTGAAATTGCATTCGAGGCAACAAGCACACCGATGCTGGAGCTGCATCCTCATTAAAAACAAGGGAGGCGTAAATGTGGGTGTGCCCATCAGAAATTTCCATATTGAAATTGAATTTTGCGCGTCGCGACGCGACGTTTGTTGCGGTTTGCTGTGGGCGGTGCCGCTTTTCCGAGGCAGCTGCAACCGATTTAATGCAGACTATGCCCATACTTATGCAAAAATATAGACGCTGATGTCAATTTTCATTTCACTTGCACTTGCAATGACAAATAAAGCAACAGATAACTCAACCAGATCCAAAATAAACTTATGTATGTACATTCGCATTTTACATAAATACGAGTGTGTATGTACATACATATGTATGTATGTATGTTTGTATGTACAATGTTGGGTAGTGTTAAAAGCTCGGGATAATTTAATTAAAATTGTAAAATATTTGGCGGATTTTGCATAAGCTTGCAAAATCCCATTAATTCAGAAAGCAACCCATTGTTGACCGCAACACAATCAAAATATGCAAATTTATCGCATTAACTCGTGAAACTTCGAATGCTGCCAACGAATGGGATAACAGCGAAGAAAGCCAGCCCAATGCTGTTAGTAAACAAATACCAGAGCTATTTAATTGAGAAACGACCTCAAGCAACTTAACGGCCTACGCCCCAGCCAAAAATATAAGATACTCGTACTCAGTCTGCGGCTTGAATGGTGCGAGATCATAGTCCATGCTCCTTTAGACCGCGTTCTCCAAGCCAAATAATTTACATTTCTTTTATTTTTTTAATCTTTCGTCAACCCTAAGAAGCATTCAAAAAAGGGCAGCAATCCGCATGGAATAAGTTCGCTTTCATTAATTTTACGACTATGTTTGTTGCGAGTACTTTAACATAAGTACTTTTGCATAAGCATTAAATATTTTGTTTTAAATACATCATTTGATGTGAGATAACATTTAATCTTTGCTCCATTAGATGTGTAATTAAATTAATAGCAAACATTATTTAAATATTTAACAAAAGTATCAGAAAGGATAATTCCGATCGAAGGTTTTACCAAACCTAACAAAAGAAATAATACTGATCATTATACTGATCGAAATGCCGGAGTTATAAGGCTATTTACTTCCAGAGTTTGTCGTTAGACAAAATAAAGCATCTCTCAGGTAAATGCAAAAGTTAAATGAGTTTTCAGCCCAACTAAATTAAGAAATTGATTGCATTTAAAAACATTATGTACCATTTTATACATAAGGTTGGGTGTAATTCTTACATTTCACAATGTTGCTATTTATAACATTGATTTCATTTTTCCATCATTTTAAAATTCTTATAAATTGACAGATAAGAACATTTTCAAGCAAATATTTAAAAATTATTTTGTTGTTCATGGAATAAAATAAGAAAGGAGAAACAATTTTGTCTTTGATTAATCTTAATAAAAATACAACTCCTATTTAAAATTTTATTACCATATTTTATAATCTTTTAACAATTTACAGCTACTTATTATTATCAAACTATAGATTTTAATCTTAAGTTCCGAATCAATTGCTAGATGATCAACTATATCAAACTATAGATTTTAATCTTAAGTTCCGAATCAATTGCTAGATGATCAACTCCAAGTTCAAAATTCTTGCTCTTTGTTGTTGTTTTAATGAACCTTACTTATCAAATATATGTAAATATGTTTGAAGTAACTATTTTGTCTTAAACAGTTGTCTATTGCTCGATGGAAACAAACAGACAAATAAGAAATATGCAAATCTGTGTATATTCAACAATGGACTAACCGTTTAAGTAATTGAATATCCATTTTCTTCTGTTTACATTTCCACCAGCATCGTCGGACACTTTGGCTAAGAACACAATGATGTTGAAGTTGAAATCCCCTATTCTAGTCTCATTGGCATGTCCTGGGATACCGCAATTGAGCATTTGGCTGGCACATTAACAGCAATGGGAATGGGAATGGGAATGGGATGGGGGAAAGGGGATGGAACGACCGAAATACTTACCCATTAATGTGTACTGTGTCTGGTTTGGTCTCGTTTGGCGTGACAAAGAGTGGGCGTTACTCTCCAATCCAATTTTCGGATTTGACTCCATTTAGATGAATTGAAGGATTAGAATAGGCAAAAAGGTTTTTCGTTTTTCGAAAGCCAATAATGGCCATGGGGACAATTCAATTTCGCCTAGCATACTTACAAATTTAAAAAGGATTTGCAACGTTTTCGAAATTGATGATGTTTTCTAATTACATTTACATAACATTATTTTCTGTTAGATGCTCGTTATGCTTGATACGAAAATACGAACACATGTTTTTATACAGACTTGTAAAATGATACACACGAGTTTCTCATCTTGTTAGTATACCCTGTAAATTTGATAATCTGTTACTTTGCTTAAAAATCTATGTTAGATTTCTATCTGTACAGTTGTCTTATGCAATTAAGCAATACATGTTTAAATTACGCTATTTAACCGAGAGTACTCACCAGTGGATACCCTGCAATTGAATATAGTTAGCCTTTTGTATGCTAAAAAGTCTTTTCGTGAAGTATTATTTTTTTTATCTATTAACACTTTATTTTGATCTCATCACTCGAAAATGTACATTTTTTTCTATCCCAATCCATTGTAGATTTTGGAAATAAATAACTATTTCATGGTGAGAAAAATACCGAATGTCAATATACTCAATACAATATTTCTAAATTTGATTACAGGGTACAATTATTTATGATTGTGATGCATGAGCTTTACCCGATTGGTGTGAGCCGTCGAAGTCTGCCCAAAAAAAGGAAAAAATATGAAAAAAGAGTACGTCATACTGCGCAAGTTGTGTCTGACCTGCACAGCAGGCGCTGGCGGAATTCAGTTCTTATCTTATCCTCCTGTCGTGCTTGGGTACACAGAGAATATGTTCTTATTTGTGAAATTGCTTACTTGTACCGATCTCTGACTAACTAGTTTCTACCATGAATGCTGCTCCTGCTGCTGCTGCTGATGGTCTGTTGTCTTCTGTCTTCTGTCTGTTGTCCAAGTCCAAGTCCAAGTCGCAATGCCTTGTCATTGCAGTTATGTTGATAATGTATAACAACAATATATGAATGCAGAGACAATGAAACAAACAAGAGATTACTTGAAAAACTGTTGAAACTGTTGATGGCTTGGTGCTATCCTCGTACAAGTATCTTTGGGCCAACAACCAAGAGACCCCCTGGCGTCAAACACAGCCACATCCGATGTTATTTCACCTACGAAAGGATGTTTGCACTCCGATATCAAATCTTACATCTGACAAAATTATTTGTTTGTACCTCCTACAATATAACATGCCTCAAAAATCATAACAATCGAATCTGCAAAAATTCATATGGATATGATTATGTATGTATTGTAGCGTAAGGTGAGAAACCTTACTTTGGGTGGAGGATTCTGTTAAAAATTGTGCTTTTTTAACTGTTGCGTTTATTTATTTATTTAATTATTTATTTATTTGCTTTATTTATTTATTTATTTATTTATTTATTTATTTATTTATTTATTTATTTATTTATTATTTATTTATTTATTTATTTATTTATTTATTTATTTATTTATTTATTTATTTATTTATTTATTTATTTATTTATTTATTTATTTATTTATTTATTTATTTATTTATTTATTTATTTATTTATTTATTTATTTATTTATTTATTTATTTATTTATTTATTTATTTATTTATTTATTTATTTATTTATTTATCTTATTTATTTATTTGTTTATTTATTTATTTATTTATTTATTTATTTATTTATTTATTTATTTATTTATTTATTTATTTATTTATTTATTTATTTATTTATTTATTTATTTATTTATTTATTTATTTATTTATTTATTTATTTATTTATTTATTTATTTATTTATTTATTTATTTATTTATTTATTTATTTATTTATTTATTTATTTATTTATTTATTTATTTATTTATTTATTTATTTATTTATTTATTTATTTATTTATTTATTTATTTATTTATTTATTTATTTATTTATTTATTTATTTATTTATTTATTTATTTATTTACTTATTTATTTATCTATTTATTTATTTATTTATTTATTTATTTATTTATTTATTTATTTATTTATTTATTTATTTATTTATTTATTTATTTATTTATTTATTTATTTATTTATTTATTTATTTATTTATTTATTTATTTATTTATTTATTTATTTATTTATTTATTTATTTATTTATTTATTTATTTATTTATTTATTTATTTATTTATTTATTTATTTATTTATTTATTTATTTATTTATTTATTTATTTATCTATTTATTTATTTATTTATTTATTTATTTATTTATTTATTTATTTATTTATTTATTTATTTATTTATTTATTTATTTATTTATTTATTTATTTATTTATTTATTTATTTATTTATTTATTTATTTATTTATTTATTTATTTATTTATTTATTTATTTATTTATTTATTTATTTATTTATTTATTTATTTATTTATTTACTTATTTACTGAGCTATTTATTTATTTCCACAAGGCGAAAGGTCTTAAACATTTTTTTATAAAAAACGTTTTTTAAAAATTTATTTTTAAATTCTAGGTTTTGAACGCATTTCACAGATGAATGGTATCAAAATTAATATATGTATTTATCACAAAACTAAAATTTTTGTCAAAATATTTCGAGAACAGACATTTTTTTAACTGTGTACAAAAAATTATAAAAAGACAGAAAAGTAGAAATTGAAACAGTCTGCCTTGGAGTCCAGCACTATAACAACTTTAAATAAGAATAGTTAACACCCTAATAATTCCAGGGTATCAAAATCATATTTTGCTACAATTCCTTTATTTGCCGCCCAATCGATTGATGACGCTACCGAAGTTTATTTCATTTAAACCCCTTGGCTTCCTTTTAAAATCTCACCCAAACGAATTAAGACACGTGTATAAAAGTGACTTGATTTTAACACGGAAGAATTCCACCCTTCTTCTGACAACCCCCCACAATGAGAATCTCTCAGTGAGTCGATTCCATGCTGTGAGTTAATTCCTTTCGATGTGGTTATGAATTAGGCACAACTCATCATTTGCAGCATCTGGAAGTGTGTATTGCAGGGTGGGCGTTACCGGTTCGCCTTACCAAATATCGAATCAGACACACAAAGTTTGTGTTAACACCCGACCGTTACATAGCCGAAAGCCATTGCCATCAGGAAGAACAATATGGCACGTGACACGTCCTTTACTGCTGCCAAACGTCGCTATGTGACAACAAACAAATAAAACGTGCCGCCCATGCTCCCCTTTCGTTCCATATGATCCGAAGATGCTAAGTAAAAAACCATAATGTGCAGTATATGTCCGTACTCTTACCTACTCGTATGTAGGGTTCTTTTTTTCCTTACAATAAGATTTATTTCGCCATGAACTATAAACTTCATCTTACATACGATACAAACATTATCATAATATACTATGTTACAAGAATGAAGGTAGTAGGCCGGAAAGTCCATTAAATTTAATTAGAAGCTTTGATTTATCTTTGCAAATCAATAGCTTTTCAAACCTTCGTTAATGCGTTAAAAATAACATTGTATTATTAGCATGGGTCGTAACTGTTACAAGTTTAAAATGGCAATTTTTGTTATATTTATTGCTTTTTTTAATTTAAAATAAAAGTTACGGAATCAGAGGTATTTTAAAAATAAATAAAAATAACGTAACCCTTACATAAAAATTTAAATATAATTATTATTTTTGAATTTTAAAATTGATATTATAACAATTGTAAAATTACAATTTTGAGAATAGAAAATATTAACTTAAGTGTTATCCATTAAGCTGAAGGAACCGTCAGCAATTGTTACATATTTTCGGTCCTTGATTATTAGTTGGTGTAACATAGGACTTAAAAAATCAATGCTATTGTTATTTGCTATTCGCACTTTACAGAAAGAAAACAAACATATTTTAGAAGCAAAAGGTATTAATACAGAAGAAAACTTTTAGGAATTTTTCTATTTTACCTATATTATATATGTAGTCATCTCATTCTAAATATATTTGATGAGGAATTATGGAAAATTCCAACGAGGCTTCAAAAATGCTGAGTAGAGTTAGATTAAGTTTCTCACAAATCCGACTGACCTATGTAGATAAGCTCAAAGCCATTCCGTTCATGGTACACAAAGTAATTTCGAAATTATTAAAGATATTCCTGTTAAATAACATTATTTGATTCCCACTAATTAAGTGTTCTGGGAATTTTACGAACTACCAGTTTATTTAATGAGAACTTTTGTGTGATTGCACATAGAGCATTCTGTAATCAGAGGGGATGAGTGAGCACAGGGGTGATTGCTGATACCATGAAAGTCACATCAGTGATTCCCGGATTCCTTAAAAGCCGACGGGCAACGTTAGCGCGCTTGATGGGGGTTTTATGAAGGTAAACAAGGACCAACGTTCGCTATTTGTGTTTGTTTTTGCATCACTGTCAGTGCACTGAGCACTGACTTTGACACGTTTTCTGACTTAATTTTAGTTTATTGCTTTTTATGTGTGCGGTGAGAGAGAGAGAGAGAGGGAGTGAGAGAGAGATAGAAGGAGAGAGAAGCTATTCATATCATAGTCGGGCCACAGTTCGACTGCAGTTTATGTCCGACAAACAATTGGCGTTCTTAACTCGAGCGACGCCAAAGCGGCACGTGTTGCGGATGAGACCGGCACTGAAATGCCCACTGCGTACTGCTCCTTTGAAGTCGCCCACAACCCTCCCACTAGACTGCCCTTCTAACCACCCACATCCCTCGCGTCTGACTCTTCCGTTGACTTTGGTAATTGGCGGGGTCGTTGTTGATGCTAAGACGTGAAATAAGTCAGCCTCCGCAGGCAGACGACAACATCATCAGTTTGGGGTTGTTGTTGTTGTTGTTGGTGTTGTTGTTGGTGTTGTTGTTGGTGTTGTTGTTGGTGTTGTTGCAGGGTTACCAAAGTTCTCTCCACTTATGCATGTTGCAGATACCAAGTTTTGTGTTTACTCTTCTCACGCTTTGTGACTACCAAATGACGGATTGAAATACATATGTAAATATTTGTTTGTGGGCCGCTGGTCGCTTTTTATACTCGTTCTCGTACAATTCCCCCGGGTACCCTTATTAGATAGCAAGCACAAGTTGCCTGATTATAGACCTGTGATAATGATAATTGTTTTTTTTTCCTTTTTTATAATATATTCATCGATTCTGTTCTTTATTTCACGAAAAGAGACAAAGTCTGGCACGTGGCGTAGTTTATCGAAATGATAAGATGATAAGATGAATGAATGGATTAAATAAGTATATATCTACGCTAATATAGACATTATATGTGTATGAAACGAAGCTCTGCGGAGTTCTAACTTTAAGGAAACTAACTTAAGTTAATTTTTTTTTCTATTATAAAATTTTTTTTAATATTATATTTTCTATGATAGCTTTATCTTTATCTTTTAACTTTATCAGGAACCGAGAACGGCTTTTCAAGTACACCAACACACTTGGTAAGTTTGGCCAGGCCATCCTTCTATTGTCTATTGTCTGAAATTAAATTCCCGAACTTCCACGCCATCCCAATTGCCTAGTTGCTATTGGCTTTTTGGGATGTGCTGCAATACTACCAGAATTTCTTACCCTACTTACTTCTTTTAGTGGGTCACTTTGTTTTCTACCATTTCTGACAATTACACAATGTTAAGGTGTGACAATCACATAAAAACATTAAAAACATGTTATAAAAAAAAATAAATTATTGCTTTATGGTCGAGTAAACTTGTTTGATTTTCAAAACATATTTTCATAATTTTGAGAACATAGTACGTTTTCCACAAGTTGACTGCCGTTTGATCTTAAACCATTTTCCGATGATTCCCATGGTAACCAAGGATGCAAACCACCAAAATTTTAGTAAGAGTTAGGCTCGGTGGTTAGAAACATAGAGCAAGACTTGCGTTCGCGAACTGAACGAAACCCAAGGTTAAGCTTCGAACCTTGGTGAAATTTAACACAAAGAAATATTTTTATTGTTTTAATATTTTCCTAATTTTTGAAATCAATTAAATTTTTTACTAACAAATATTCGAATTTTGTAAAAAATCTAAATTAATTTGAAAGTTTATATATGACCAGGGATTAAAACCTTAACCGAAACCGTAACCTTTAACCGGTAATAACCGATTGAAATTTGTAACCGCAACTGAAACAGTAACCGAAAAAATATTTTTTCGCTGTACCGAAACCCATAAACCGAAACTCTTTAAACCGAAATAACCTTTTAGTAACCGATTGATTTATAAGGTACTGGCCGTCGCAGGTACTGATTACTTTGAACTGCCATAACTTTGTCAAAAGTCAATCAATTTTTATGCGGAATGTAAATTTGATTTTGAAAATTCGAATTTTTTCGAAAAAACTAAAAAAGATAAAGATAAAATTTCGAAAAAAAATAGATTTTGGAGGTAAAATCATGCCCAAATTTACATTGCGCATGGAAATTTATTGACTTTTGACAAAGTTACAGCATTTAAAGTTATCAAAAATCAGGAAAATCAAAATAATTTAAATTTTTAAACCAATCGAACCAAATTTATATGAGATCAAATTATAATAAAATCGACATTACACAGGATCATTCCAGTAACCAGATAACATTATTTTTCAGGCTTATAAAAGCATTAAGTCTATTTTCATGTAAAACAAGGAATAAAGCTACTTATTTTGGTCAACCGAAAACCTTAATTTCTTGTTTTTTTGTGAACCGTAACCATACCGGTATTTTTAAACCGAAACTTACAAAAAAGCGATAACCGTTACGAAACCGATACTCCAAGATTTTGCATAACCGATAACCTTAATTCGAGCATAACCGAAACCGTAACTGAAACCGATATTCGTTTCGGTTTTAATCCCTAATATGACTAATTATTTTATGATATTTATCAGGGAATCAAACCGAAACAAAAATAGGTTCCGGTTCAGGTACGTCCCGAAACAACTTTTTCTGTATAAGGCTATATTTCGGGTTTGTCCTTTCGGTTCCGGTATAAAACCGGTAAGTACCAGTACAACAAGTGAATTTTGAATAATTTTATAATTTTATTTTAAACTAATTATGAATATATAATAAATAAAAATGACAAACCATGCTGAAAATTACATTTCGCTTGAAGATCTGTTCAGTTTTGGAAGTTGGTCAAACTCTTGACCTAGCAACTTTACAATTCAAAATTTTTGTCCAATTTGTCATGAAAATTAAAGGTCTCAGAATCAAATTTAAGTTTCAAATTTAAATTTTAATTTAAAAAAAAAAAAAAGACATGACCAAACTCAACGGGGGAAACCCCTATTTCGAGTGCTAGGAATCGAACTGCATCATTACTTCTTTGAGTTACACCGATGGTTTCATGGAATATTTTTTTTTTAATTTTAAGGAAATTGTTTGGTTTCTATCTTTCTTGGTATTGTTTTTTGTAAACTTGCTTCAGCAAATTTACTCGGAATCTTTTAAGCTACAAGTTTTTTGAACAAGTCAAGCTTCTAAAATGGGGTCTTGGAGCTCTTTAATAAAAAATAATAATTTTTTTGTAACCTGTAGCTAAAGCTACTTGGTATAACACGAACTACATTTCGATTGACCTCTAAAAGTGCCAAAACCTCAGTTTAGAAGTTTGGCTTGTTCATAAAACTTGTAGCTTAAAAGATTCCAAGTAACTTTGCTGAAGCAAGTTTACCGAAAAAATCATACCATGGAACTTAGAGACCAAACATTATCCTTAAACTTAAAAAAAATGTTGTATGAAACCATCGTTGTAACTCAAAAAAGTAATGATGCAGTTTGATTCCCAGGACCCGAAATAGGGGGAAACTGTTGAGTTCGGTCATGTCTTGTCTTCGACTTGCAAAGTGTAATTACTAATTATGACTTAAGAAATTGATTAAAAATTGAAAGTCAAGATTTAAAAGTACCGATCACTAAATTATAAAAGTTATTTCGAAATATGTTATGGTTGTTAAAGTACATTATCTTAACCCCAATTTTTAAATCCGATTAAAAATGAGGTATATTCCCTAGACATTATTTTAAAATAAAGCTTGCTCTGACAATTTTTCAATAGGCACAGAAAGACAAGACTAATTGCTATTGAAATGGGCACTTGGATGGGACAGGACGATATCAACTCATCATCTACATCATGTCATGCATGTATACATCACAGGCTTCTCTCTGTTGTTGATATTTCTACAGTTTCAGTTAGTGAAAATGGGAAATAAATAAAAAGAATCATTAAATTTTCAACATCGTACTCGTACAGGCCGAGTGGCCATTCATAAGTGTTTACACAAGTCTTCAGTTTTAACTGAAAACATAATTTTCAGCTTGATGATGAATTTAAGTGGCAACCGGTACGAGAATTCTCTGATTCTGACATACAGAACGTTTCTATGCACCCGACAATATTTACTCAAAAAAGTTAATTAATTTAATGAAAGGTCTGCTAGGTCGTAATATTTATGCATATTTGTATGTAATGCAGCATAATTTGCTCCTCTGTGGAATAAGTGCATACCATTTGGAATTCCAATTTTTTGCAAAAATTGGAGGTGAGTTACTTTAAAAAAAATACTTTGGATAGTATAGCTTAAGATTAAATAGTAAATAAATTATAAATAATTAACTAAAAATTTTTAATTTTACAAATTGCCATTGACTTTTAAAATTCTTTTAACTAATTAATTTTTGGCTCCCTTCGCATTCGTCATACCTAATATATAATCGCATTCTGCGCCAAGTTTATACAAATTTTTTAAATTAAAAAAAGCTTGTCTATATCGACTACACTTAAAGTTTAGTTGAGTAATACTTAATATAAGCTCACTTTAAATAACTAACAAAATCGTAATAAATATTGCAAGATTAAAGTAAAACTCTTGGACTCTCAATGAAATAGTTACTTTACTTTTATTAAAAGCTGAAATACAAGGTAGGTTTTATAACATATGTGTATAATCAGTATATTGTCGAAACGTTCGATTGAAGTCCCAATAGTAAATCTTCATACCATAAGCATCCAGTACTCTCGATCTTCTGCTGCTTGCTAAATAAATTAAAGATAATTTTTGAAAATACATAAACACAAAAAGACGCCTGCTTTCTTAAAAGTAAAAGATACATATTTATTTATTATTTTTTTTACACGAAATCTTATAAAATAAATTAATATACTTCCTTTGGTAGCTTTATCAATATATAAATACGCACATACAGACATTTACATAAGTATCTGTATAGACACATGTATTGTATAAGGTTAAAAATATAATGGTAAAAAAATGTATACATTCGCCGCATTCAAATACTCGTACATACTATATGTAGTTTCATGAAATGTACATTTTTATAATATCTATGTATTTTATGTGTAAAGTTGCCTACACTTATCTTATGAGTACACACACAATATTTCCTTAATCCACAATATTTTCCGATAATTTATGTAGATCTGAATAGTTTATAATGGCGCGATGTAGGAACTCGTATTGTGCCTGCAAAAAATGATATGAAAGATTAACAACAATTTCTAGTAAAAAATTATATGTTTTTCAATTTAATTTCTTTTTTTGCAAATGAAATATTTTTGTCACAGCTATAAAGGTAGAGTCGTCGAAGATCTTTAATTATGGATCTGACAACTTTCTATGTCCAATCTCAAAATTATTTCAAACAAAAAATTTTAAATAAATTAAAAATATAGATAAGCAATACAATTAGTGAAGCCTAAAATACAGATAATATTTAAATTACTTACGAATGAATTTAGAAGTCCTGGTCGCTGAGATCGCAATTTCCTTGTTGTTGAACATATATCTACGCTCTTTTCGAATCGCAGATGCTGAACCAAAATGCACATAGCAACAAAAATTGAACTTCGATCAGTACCCAAGCTGAAAAAACAATTTGTTTGTATTTTAAACGGGATTCCATTAAATTTGAATGGTTAGCAGAGAATTACCTGCAATGAACTGCAAGGGGAGATCGGCAACCAATATTTTTATGGCTTTTGTAATGTTTGTGCGCTTGGTCAACAAGTTCAATTATTCCTCGACAGACTTCAGGAACTTCTCCATCAACCGTAGGCCACCCATTATATTGGAATTGCGTAACCTTGAGAGTATCATCTATTTTGCAATTTGTTACATAGAATTCACGCCGTGTGTAATACGGACAATTTTCACTGTGTACGTATTTTACGAGTATTTGATCGTATTGAATTTCATCATCTGCCCAATAACGTGGACACTTCCTTGGACCGTCACCAATCTGTAAGAGTAATGTTATTATAAAATTTCACTCTGAGACGATCTAATATTTTCTATTAAACATACTTCAGAAATCATTATAAGTGTGGACACACTTTGCTCTGAAATCATTCTCCAAAAGTCACCAATAGTACTTTCTAAAGGATCTTGTGCAATGATAAATGATTCAGTGTTATCATATCCTTCAATAAACGAAGCATTAATGTATGTGGAATTATCCCTCATTGGTATTGGACTTAAAATAACCTAGAATTGATATTGGATTTAATTAATCAGTAACTTATTTTTTTAAAACATTTTTATACTTACTCTATTACGGTCATATGGAATTACTTCATGGCTTCTGTTTTTCAGCATATTCTCTTCAACTTCGCCCACGCTGCAGGTCTTATTTATCTCATCAGTTGTGTTTATTAGTTTCTATATTTGAAAATAAATTAATTGATTACTAATTAGTGTGCAAGACTATTGCCTTTATAGTACAAACCTCAAATTCGGTTTCTAGCAAGCATTTTCCGTCATTAGGCTTAAACTTAAGGGATTCAATGGTCGATTGCATCAAAGCTAAAGGTATATCCGTGTTTCCATATGTGGCAGTGTCCAACAATGCACGATAAAGGAAAATGTATTGTTTCTAGAAAAAAATAGATAATTAACAGTTTATTAAAATTGTAGCAACTAAAAAAAATTATAATCTCACCAGTGATTGAACCAAGAAGTTACGTTGATGTCGTAAATCACACACGGTATTAAAGATTGAAACCATACTCTCTTCTTCCAATTGTTGTACCAGAGAGTCAAGAGCAACAAGGGTGCCAGTTCTGCCAACACCAGCACTGCAATGTACCAATATTGGACCCCTTTGCACCGAGTAGACGGAATTAATTTGTCGTATAAATTTAATGATACCATGAGGATGCTCTGGAGCCATAAAATCCTTCCAAGTTAGATAATGGTACTGAGTTATTTGTCGATGATCTTCCTCTTCACCAATTAGATTTGATTTTGTGACGTCTAAGGATCGTATAATGTAATCACCAGTTTTTCGTTCAGTTGTAAATTTAACTGAAATATCTCCAAATTGCTTGGAATCGAAAACCCTTTCGGGCCAATATTTCGCGCATTTCGATTTATTATACTCCTCCAGATTCG
This sequence comes from Drosophila kuntzei, assembly GCA_035042165.1. Classification (NCBI taxonomy): domain Eukaryota; kingdom Metazoa; phylum Arthropoda; class Insecta; order Diptera; family Drosophilidae; genus Drosophila; species Drosophila kuntzei. The sequence goes on along the minus strand of JAWNLU010000372.1, from coordinate 439,181 downwards.
TAAGCATAACGATAATCTCCAAATGTTGTTCCCATATCATTCGCCAAAAATCGTTTATGGTGGTTTCCATGGGACCTTGAGCGCAAATAAACTTTTTCCTTTCCTTATATCCAATCACAAAGTTAGCGTTAATATAGTCAGTACTTTGATTTCCATTAGTTGGAGATAATTTTACTCTAGTTTGATCATATGCCTTTATATCAGGATATCTATTTTTGCAAGCATTTTCCTTCATGTCACTATTTTTCGTAGTTCGATCGCTAAAACGATTGGGCAACATCTCGTATTCTCGTAGAAAACCATAATCTGTATCCTTGTGTCGGTTTTTATAGGCAGTAACTAAATCTAATTTATGTATAGGTCCTGTATCAAAGCCTTTCTGATTTCCAGAGCCGATAAATTGACTATGATTGTTGATTCGACGTCCAAAAAGTGCTCTGAAAATTAAATGAAAAGAATTAGCATAAAGTACTTAGCATTCAGTAAAGATAAATACCTCAACGAATCCCTTAGTGTTAGCGTATCTTCGTCAGGCATTGCGTTCTTAGTCTTATGATGATGAATAATCCATAGCGTTACAAAGATGACGATAAATCCAAATGAAATGGCTAGAACTTTAATGCCAGTATTCAAATAGAACTTTGTATCATCGAGGGTTTGAATTTGTTCAGCTTGAGTTGCAGGAGTAATTACATCAAAGTAATCACTATATGCCCTAAGAACAGTATCTTCGGATCGTACTAAATAAAAGAAATTATTCAATAAAATTGTTAACATTTCATTTTATCTTAGTCCTTACCAATAATTTCAATGAATCCAGTGTAGTTCGAGTTTATATCTATTTCCCCGTCCCATATGTCTGGATAGGTATGTGAAGGAACTTGATCTTGTTGATTCAATGGCATGTCAGTGCTTAAATTTGTATCCTCTCTTCCCATGGCAACTGTAGGATTACGTCGTCTACGTTTTCTGCTTTCCAGCATTTTAATCGAGTTTTCGGTTAGATTTCCAAGTTTATTTAGATCTTCTTTTTGAAGCAGAGCAGGGTCTGAAATAAAAAAAATTGCTGATTGTGAACCGAGCACAGATTTTATTGATAACACTTACCTATTTTTGCTATAGTGTCTTGCGTTTTAAAAAAGGGCGTGCCCTTTAGACATTTGCGGCATAAATCATCATTTTCAATGAGTTCATCACGCTTAGTGGTAAATCGCATTTCATCTCCCAAAAATATTTCCGATTTAAAGTATCGAGTGCTAAGCATTTCAGCTAAATATGCATGTTCTTGTGCTTTACTTATATTATTAAGTTCATGATACGTTGCTATATTTAACTTTTCCGGATGTGGTAGTTCTTTGTTTCCATTTATGATTTTAACCAAATAGAGTCGGTAGCAACATATAGGTCCATTTCTTTCGCTTATTTTGGGCAAGTATAGTTTCAAAACATATTTGGGACCATTTTTAACCTTCGTCCACATGGTTTTTCCTATATTTTCAGGCGAAGCGACAGGCATAAAGCAATTGGTTACCGCTGGTTCTCCAGTCTTTTTATGCCTTGTAATGGCAGAGACTGTTACAGTATAGTTTGTATTGGGACTGACGCCTTCGTAGATCGTTTTGTGACTGGGCTCATCAACTCTTCGAATTTTTGGTCCCCATTTTTCACTGTATTCATGTCCTCCTTGGTTGTATGTATAATTTCCTTCCAGGTTAATTAGATATGAAATTATTTTTCCATTTGGATTTTTGGGCACGTTCCAACTAATAGATATGGAATTGAGCCTGGAAATGTTTTGCTGATTACAATGAATTTTTAAATTCGTTGGTTTTGTTGAGACTCCATCCATCGTTGTCCCATTTACAATTTCTGACCATGGACCACATGACTTTGTTAGATCACTGCAAGCCCGAACCTGAAATTCATAGTCGGTTGCGGTTTTCAATTTATCAAACATATATGGCAAATTTCTAGAATTCTGTTGGTAAATGGCCTTTTCAATTAACTTTGGCACATCCCCAGATTCGGATACAGTTAATTCATAGTATTGAATGAATTCAATTAAATCCTGCGATGGTGGATTCCATCCAATCGTAATTGTCGATGCTGTGCTACCAGTTGTTTCCACTTTGGGTATAAAAGTTGGATCATGATCTAATGTGGTGACTGCTAACGGATATTTATTTGGTGATCCATCACCAATCGAGTTTTTTCCCGTGATCCGTAAATGGTAAGTTGTATTTGGTTTAAACGTGTCCAAGACATACGATGTATGGTTGCCATTTATATAGTGTTTATAATATTCGAAAGTCGGAGAACCTTCTTGTGAATACTGAATAAAGTATTTTTGAATTGGATCGTTTCCATCGTATGATGTCCAATTGAGGAATATTTTATTGGCGCCAACAGCCTTCACATAATCAATACTGATTTGAGGCACTTCCATGACAAGTAATGTGATTTCATTAGAAATGATCTCCTCGCCGCCAGATCCATATAAAACACATTTATAAGTTCCATTCTCCTTTTTGTATACTTCAGTAAATTCCAATGTAAAATTTAATCGTGTTTCGCCCAACTGAGTTATTCCGTAAAAGTTTTCTAAATCCGCAACATGGCTTCCATCTCTTAGCCATTTCAATTGCTTATTTGTCGTAGAATTTTGTGGATAAATATCAAATACACAGTACAATATGGCACTTTGTCCTATCTTTCGTTTAATTTTATCAACCGTACTTTGTATGACATTTGGTTGAAGGAATGCTTGCAAATTATATTCTATTGAATTGTTACTTTTAGGAAGTTTGCATGTGTAATTTCCAGTATCCAATATAATGACATCACGTATGTGAAGGACATTATTATATTTAGTTATACCATTGCTGCTGGCACTGGTGTTATCATCAGTTATAATATCAGCACTTATTGTAAATCTGTAAGTAATAAATAACAATAATATCAATGCGACTATTTATTATTTTAATTATAATATTGCGAGCTGTAATGAAAGACAATACTACTTATATACAACCTTCACTGAGAATGTTTTAAAAATTTAATTTTACTAAGTATTTCTAGCATTGCTTACCTGGTATCCACAGTATTAATGCTTTCATTATTAAATATCCAAGTAGCAGGTTCGTAATCAGATGAACATCCGAGGGAAGTGTTCGTCCCAATTTTCACCCATTCTGTAACAAAATTAAGAACAAAGAAGTTAGTAAAGTAATATATGAGCATAAATAAACAAATTTATGTAAAAATTAGTTGAACCTAACAGATCTTGTATTGTATATTTATTTTTAATTGTTCTGAAAACCATAAGCAACTACATATAATAAAATATGAAAAACACAAAAATAAACAAAGCAACCTATTTTTTAACAAAATAAAACAAGGGATTTTTTATTTGTCAAAATAAAATGAGTGGAAAACTATTCTACGCCGTCTATTGCAAAAGAATCTAATGGGCCACCGGGTGAGTAACTCAACTGTTGACGGGGGCCGGTCTGAGATACCCCCTCCCCATGACTATGTCATACATTTGCATTTATTAGTATACACTTGTTTGACCATTTTAAGGGTGAACTGCATACAAAGTACTAATCAAATAAATATCTCATTCTTCAACTATTGTATAAATATCCTTTATCATGAAACAAATAGGCGGTATGTGCACTCATTTATGTATGTACTTACACATATATGTACATACATAGGTAAATATTATACACATACTCCGTTTGTATCTCAGTCGATAAATTTGTGTATATGTACATATGTGTGTATATACAAAAAAAAATTAGAATGATTCAAATAACAAAGTCAAGACAAAATAAAGAGACTTGTATATATTTTCGTTAAACAATTGAAAATTAGTAGCATTGTGTTTATACCTCTAATAAATCCTTGCGCAAATACATTGGTAAATAAGAAAAGTAAAAGAGTCACAAAGCCATATATTCGGTGTTCGTAAAAACACGCCATCGCCTAATAACTATGTGAATCCTTTTCAGTATTCAAAAGGACACAATGAAGTCCCCTTCCTTTTTATCTATTTCACTGTTGTACACCTTTATAAAAACATATTAATTTATTTCTGGTACTAGTTTATTAAAAACTGGCTAGACTCTATTTGGCACAGGGTGTAAGAAGAGCAAAAAAAATATTCTCTACAGTTCCTAGATATTGCTAAAAAGTTCTTCAATTTGGGCACAAGAGGAATGGAACACTTTCAGCTGAATCTTATATATCGATAACGTACTCTTAAAATGTGTATGAATAAATATGAGTTCAATGCTTTTAATTAAGATTTTAGTATCTTTTGAAATTAGATTGTTTGCTTAGCCACCCATAAAATAAATAGAAATAAATTCCATAATGATGATTCACAACAAAAAAAATAATTTTCTACATTTATAATCGGAATGTATGAAGCTTCGATAGTTTTTAGAAATCAAGCACGCTTGTAATGGAATCGATGAAAGAAAATGCGACGCTATGTTGTATACGTATATTGTAGCAATAGATGCGGCGTTGTAGTTTATTAATTTTCGTTGCCGCAGCTTTTATTGTATTTATCTAAGTTTTGGCACAGTTCTAAATAAATAAAAATGAAGTTGGTGAGGTACGATAAGTATATTAATACAACAAATGTGATATTATAACCTACATAAAACTAGCATGTGTTATTTACATGTGTGATTATAAATTTGTATACACATACAATTGTATGTGTGTCTACATATGTACATACATCTATCAACATGCATTGCAGAATATGACGATAAAAACCCCGCGAAATGTTCAATATAATTATTGTAAAGTCTACTATAATATGAATAATACATTTCACTTTCTGCAGACAGAAAACAAAAACAAACTGCCATATGCATGATTATCAGACTTTTGTGAACTCTTTTAAATAAATATAATCAAATGTTACACTTTTGGTGTTGCCATTTATACCTTGATTCCAAATTTAAATATACTAAATATTTATATTTCAGATTCTTGATGAAGCTAAGTCACGAGACTGTAACAGTTGAATTGAAGAATGGCACTCAAATCCATGGGACAATTACTGGAGTCGATGTTGCCATGAATACCCACCTAAAAAGTGTAAAAATGACCATCAAGAATAGAGACCCAGTGCACTTGGAATCCCTAAGCATTCGTGGTAACAACATACGTTACTTTATATTGCCGGATAGTCTGCCATTAGAAACTCTCCTAATAGACGACACTCCAAAATCGAAATCAAAGAAGAAAGACAGCGGTCGTGTTGGAAATCGTGGACGAGGAAGAGGAAGTCGTGGACGTGGTGGTCCAAGGGGTCGTGGAAGAGGCCGGGCTCCTACCAGACGTTAAATATGTAATACACAATATAATAAAAACTACTGTACTGGATAACTTTCACGTGCACCTGGTACAATTAATATATATTAGTAACAGGCACGTAATGGGCTTTACAACGGCTCCCATCAGTCAACAAAGTGAAGAGAGTGCGTAGAACAATTTATTTTTATTTAGGTGTGCTCAAAAGCCCTAGCATTTGGTGTGAATTATAATAATTATTACATGGTAGGAAGTTGCTATTCGCTACATAAAAGTATAAATTTATATTAAATTGAAAATTTGTTGGGATGCAACGTCTAGCTACTAGGGATGCAGAAACATATTAGACTTGTATCAAATCGTTCGAATTAAGATCAATTGAACAAATCTTTAAAGTGAACGAACGAACCAAATCCCTGATTGTAGGTCATTTAGTTCAGTGACGCGAATCCCAATTTAGATCTTTCGATGATTCGAGCACTGTCGAATGTATTTTTCTACCACATACATATCTTATTATTAACAATCACTTTTCCTGATTGGAAGGAAAACTTGGACTGATAGAATACACACGTTCCTATTATGCATAAACGTAATGAAGCTTACAACGCAAATTTGCTTTATTTTGTAATGTTTTATTTATTGTTCCTATGATTTTGATTAAAATATGAATATAATTTTAATTTTGTGAGAATCATTTGCTTTTTATTTAATGCTGTTTTTAAACATAACGAGCGACAGTGCTCGAATCATCGAACGAGCTCTATTGGGATTTGGTCACTGAATTAAAATGGGAATCGAGTCACTGAACGGGCGAACACAAAAACTGAACTATTGACGATATGAAAGATTAGTTCGTTCATCAAAAATTGAACTACTGAACTAAATCCTCCAATTGAACTACGATGAACAACTCTAACATATGGTAAAATCTATGGTGCTATAACCGTAATAACTATCGCTTATCGATATCAATATATCGACTAAAGGCTGTATTGACAGCTCTGACATTCTATTGAGTTATTTAATGATATCAAAGAACGGTCACATTGATTTAATTCAGTCGTAGTTCTTGTTTTTGTTCAACATTTTAAGTTTTTGCGTTTGCTGTTGAATTTGGGTATTATGCCACCCCCAAGACCAAAGGGGATAGGATTTAATACAGGGGTCACACCAGCTAGGCCCAGTTCAAACACCCCCATGTCAGAAAGACAACAAATGGCTTTATTAATCCAAATGACAGCAACGTCCTCAACAGGTAAGCCAAATGTAAATATGTATGTCTCCAAGTACATACAACTTTCCTTGTAGCTGTGTAATTGCGTAAGTAGAAACTGTAGTTTTCCGCAGGAAAGTGTTTATCCCAAAACAATAAGTTTCATTGCAACGAAAAACATATGTTTTGTGGGCGTAATATTTACCATTCAACTACAAATGTACATACATACACATAAACATGTTGTATGTGTGTGTGCATATGTAAATTTCTTCATGTAGATACATATGTATGTATGTACTTACAATTTTCAGTGTGATCTTTTTCACGCCGTGAGTGGTAGAATTGTGCAAATGTTTGTAGCATGCAGTGGCGAGTAATTCATAAAGTATTCAAATCTTCTACGGATGAGCCTTCGTGTCCGTAAGAGCGTAAAAGTTACGCAGAAAACTGTTTTTCCATGGTGATAAGAAAGAAGCAGCATGAGCGCTGCGTTGTTTTTGCTTGTAAATTTGTGTTGTGTTGTGACTGAAATGCATATCCTGATAAAATTTTGTGAGTTTTCTGCCTATTACATACACTTGCACAAGATGTACTCTTTTTTACCTGCATTCAATAGTAGCATAAAAAAAATCACAATAGTTGCAATGCATTACCCTCCTTCCACGACAATGTTTAGATACATTTGAGCACATATTTTCCATGAGTAAATTTGTGTGTACATTTCTTGGGAATTGTACGATTATACAATATTAATATTATTAGCAATATTAAGAATTTAAAACTATGAATAATGTAATTTGGAAATAAAAATTAGGACTGATATTAGGAAATTGGCATACACAAAATATCCAATATTATTTTCTTATATTAATGAAATAAATATTTCCTAAATTTATTTTTTTGTTCTGAATGTGTTTTAGTTTCAGATTCCTAATTTTGGTACTCTGAATTTCCTAATTTATGATTACATTTACTCAATCTTTATTTTGATTTCTTAAAATGAATTCCCAATTTATATTTTTATAATCCTTAGATAAATTAAATATGTTCTATTTCTTTTAGAGACATCTCGTACGCATTCAAAGAAAAATGATAAAAAAGGAGATGCAGATGTTGACGAGCTCAATGTTACGGAAAAGCAACTAGAAGTTACTGAAGGTAAAGATAAGCCAGCAATCGATGATGGTACTTCGGATGGCAAAAATGTAGAACAAAATATAGTTCAAAGTGTCACAAGTACAAAGCGAAGCTATTCGGATATAGAGGAAGAGTTCGAGGATCATGGTGATGATGTGAAAAAGAAGAAAAGGAAAGATTTAGAGAGTGTGAAAGATGCGAAAAACCCTTCCATTAAGATATCTTCAAAGATTGATAAAAACTCCAAGTTAACATCTACAAAAAACTCACCATCAGGAAATAAATTGAGCGCAACTGTTGCTGATAAGGAGGTGGACGTAAATAAGGCCGTTGAGATTGAAAATGAAACAGAAGGAAGTGAAGATTATAAGAGCAATGATAGCCTTTATAATGGAGGTCTGAAAGTGCCACCATTGAAAATTGTGATTCCACAACAGAATTGCTCAATTGATACGGATGGAAACGTGCTGCGAACTGGAAAAGTAGCTGCATCCCGAAATGCAGCGCTGCCATATGTTGTCAGCTCTAATAGCGATTCTATTGATAATATATTATCGAATCAATGCCTTAGTCCTCATGAAAGTCCACAAAAAGTTAATATTGCTTGCTCCACAATTTTGGATGATAAAAATATAAAACTTTTCAATGACGAAAAGAATTTAAGGGTCTTGCGTAGTTCTTATCGAAGTGGCGTGACAAGCGCTGAACGCAGCTCCAACAACTCATCCCCGCAAATGCAAAGTAGTTCTCCATCTCCAGCATCGTCGAATCATGCTAATGATAATGCTGATATTAAGGTATCATATTCAAATATGACATCGAGCCCGATTCAACAAAATCAATTTGATCACGACGTTTTGCCAAACGTGCCGAGCCCTTCAACTTCTTCAACATCGTCGTCGAAGGAAATAATCTCATCCTCAAATGCTGACCTTCATCCGCGAAAAAGAAAAATAAGACCCAAAAATGCAAGTGATGACAATTCAAAGATATCCCAAGCTGATGCATCAATAGCCTCTGGCGAATCCCATCCACATGATTATCCCTTTACAAATGGATTTCAAATGTTTTTAAATATTCGACGACAAGTGGAAAAGAAATGGAAGAATTTATATCCAGTGAAACCACGTCCACCACAGGGATACAATGATTATCTCCTTACTAAACGATCATACCTACTAAATGATAATGTGGATACGCCAGAAATAGAAATACCGGACGCAATCCCCGAGAGTATGAGATCATTTTACCTAAAACAAGAAAAAGCCAGACGAGAATTGGTCGAAGAACATACAGTGGAGCGAGAAAAACTTTGTTTAAATGTTGAACAAGAAATAATTCGAGTACATTCAAAAGCGGCTAGAAGTATATCTGGTCAATGTGCACCATATTCCGTTTGTACATTCTTAAAAGATGATGAAATCTATAACATGATTACCCCAGAACAAGACGAAAAAGAAAAGAGTGCCCGCTGTCGATTTAATGGTCGATTGTTGCTAAGTTGGCTACAAGACGTTGACGATAAATGGGAGAAAATTAAGGTTAGCTCATAATTATAATTATTCTAATGCTGACACTTATAATATGTTGCATCTTTTCAGGAATCTATGGTTTTACGACAGCATAATGAAGCAGAAAGTCTTCATGCAGTACAAGTAATGGATTGGAATATATGCTTAAAACAAAACAAATTGTGTGACTATGTTTTTGAATCTACTGTAGACAAGAATCATGTACCCATCGTTCATGTCGGAGAGGATTTTGACACATTACCAGCATGAAATTGTACGGCAATTAATTTTAGTTACAATTTTTTATTTTTACACTATGATAAAACCTTGTATTAATTACTCGTAAAACTTGTAATATTCATTTTCCTAACGACACACATTTATTTATTGTATATTTTCTCAATAAACGTAAGCTAAGAACTGAGACAACATGATTGCAACTTTTTAGTAACTTTTGGGAAATTGAATATATTTAAATAATAATAATACATATATGTTTATGTTCATATGTAAGAAATAATAGTTAATGACTCATTCTGAAACACCCCACTCAAATTCCCTCGTCCAAATCCTTTCTGCTGAACTCAAATTCCAAGCTGAATCGACTGTCGAGCTCAACTAAAGCTTCATGCTAGTGGGATTTAATCTCTGAGATTGCAACTTGAGTGAACTCTTCTAATTGATCTCACATACACATATGTATGTATACACCGCTGCAGCGCGCTGTGAGCAATGTCTAAGTGTGTGTGTTATCAATTAAGAGAGCTCGTTCAAGTTATGATTTACAGAGAGTATAAATGCTTGATCCCGTTGGCAGGTGTGCCTGTCAATCGGCGAGGTATGGAGCTGAAGCAAGCAGGAAGGAGTTTGACGAAGAAATTTAGGTGTTGTTTCAGATAGATTTATTTATTATTATTTTTAATTTTTATATGTATTATTTTTATTATTTATTTAATAACAATGTGTTGGTATACGAACAAACATACGAATGATACAGGATTAGTTGACTATTAAAGAATATATTTAATTTATTTTGTAATCGCATTCAAAATATTTCGAGCATATTTGATCATCTCCTGAAACAAAAATAGAATGAATTAAAATTTAAAAGTGAGATGATGTTCGTATATAAACTTACTTCACAAGTCTCCGATAAAACTTTATTATTAATTATTAGCTTAAGAACTGCTGCGATCTCCTTTTGTTGTGATGCAGAAATTTTCCAATTGCTATTTAATGAAAGGGCGGATAATGCGAAAAGCGTAGCTTCAAGTTTATCGTCATATTCATCTTTAGCTTCAAGATTGCTTAAAAGGAGTTGGGCGGCATTTTGCTTGTTAACAAGATCTGCAAAGATGAATATATAATTAGTTATTTGTTTTTTCTTAAATCTCATTACAATTCTCACCTCGGAAAGAACTATCATTTGATGATAGAGATGCTATAAGGAATGCCGCCTTTATATAGACTGTGGCATGAGAAGAGGTTAAACAAAATAATAGTGTTTGAGTTCCATTTGTTCGCAGAAATTCTTTTAGTCCAGGTGGAAAATTTTGAATCAACGATGATACAGCGTATATAGAACCCCGAGCTAAGTCCTCATCAGCATCGTTCATGGTTGAAGTGAGTACGGGAATAATCTTCTCGTTTACAAAATAGTTTTGGCAAAACTCATTATTTTGTGCCATTTCTGCTACTATGTAAATAGATTGCGGTCGTAAGTCACGATTTGGTGTTCTAATATATTCCATTAACGTAGTTATTCCCCCAGTTTTAACAAAAGAATTTGCTGCATCAATATCATCAATATTATCTCGAATTATATCCAAACATTCCAATTTTTCTGCCGTACTGACAGATTTATTTTTTAAGTTGGCCAGTGCGTATTGAACATCATCGACTTTCATTGTCATCGACTGCAGTGCTCCTTGCAGGAATTCATTTCTCTGAAAAGGTATTTTTTTTTCAATAAATAATTGATTAAACTTCTTTGAATATATTGTTACATCAACATTTTAATACCTGGACATCCATTTCGCTAAGGTCTTCATTTGGCTGAGGAGCGCCTTCTTCCATATTTTCAACAGCTAATCTCAGCAATCCCTTCAAAAAGAATAAATTATTAACAAAATCTTTGTATTGATTATCATGTATTTATTATTACCTCCAAATTTTGTTTTCGCTTGGGAGGTAATCTGGCAGAATCCATTTTATATTTGTATTTTTAAACAAAATTTAAAGTAATTCGTATATTCGTATATTTTGATGATTGTAAATAAATAAAAACATGTGGGACCGCACAATTATTGGAATTTAGGGATGTAAAACTACACAAATGTATCGATATGTATCGAAAAATATCGACAAAATCGGATTCATTTCATATTGATATTTCGCGTTACTTTTTTCAAATGTTGTTAAAAATTAAAGATTTTGGCAAAAAGCCCTGCGTTCCCTTGGGAGTATCGTTTTAGTCTTGTCTGAAATACTTCCATTTAAATTTGACTTCACTGGAAAGTCCCATGTCAATTGAATTTGATGTTCCTTACCAACGTTTCAAATCAAATGTTAAGTTTATACTTCTACTACTTATATGTTATGTTTTTACAGCTGATTTGTGACTACATTGGATTAAGTGTTTGCTTTTGTACCAGATCGCCTGTAAAATAAACATAAAGATAAATAATATTGAATATTAAGGGCCGCAGTGAAACTGTACGGCTACAATAATGTTAAGAGACTTGATAACGTGGGTTTTAAATACTTACCTCGGAAAGTATTTGGAAAATTTGAACTCTGCCCAATTATCTGTTGCGTTGTTATCTGGTAATAATAATATAAACATGTATTTTTAGAATAACTAAATAAACAATTTGCATATGTATTATTTTAGGGGAAGTCGAGCTTGAAAACATTCCAATTAGAAAGGATGCGCTGCGGTCGTTTGGCTTACCGATTGAAGTATCGTCAGGGAGTATTGGTAAAATTAAGCTGCAAGTGCCGGTTCGTCAATTTAGAACGTCTCCGTGGTGCATATCCGTAGAAGGATTGTTTTGCGTCGTTTGCCCAAAGGACTTTGAGAACTGGGATGAAGCAAAAGAGAAACTTCTTGATTTAGAATATAAACAATCTGTTTTGGATACTGCAGAAGCCAATTGGCGGTCCGAAAAAGGAAAGCAAGTCGAATCCTATTACTTTTCGTCGTATAATAACTGGCTTAAATATGGCACAAACATGGCAACAAATATTATTGACAATATTGAGCTTAAAATATTCGATGTACACTTTCGATTCGAAGATATCGTGGACGTGGGCAATAGCAAAATTGCCGCTGGCATAAGAATCGGTTCCCTAACTGCACAGACCTGTAATTCTAACTGGACGACCGGTACAAATAAAACGATTAATAATGATATTAATTATAAAATCGTCGAATTAAAAGAATTATCGTTATACTGGGATATATTACACGATGATATTAAATGTCAGAAGTTCTCCAATCAAGAACTTCTAACTAATATGAACCCGACGTGTCAATTACGACCCCATGAATTTATAATAAAACCCATAAGTGCAACAGCTAGATGGAAACGTGAGAAATCGCCACAAGTTATTCGGTCTAAAGAAAAGCCAAGAGTCTCTTGCGATCTCTTAGTGCCTGAAGTTATAATTGTGCTGTCCAAGGTAAGTTAAACGTAAACGTATATTTCTGCATGTGATCTTTAAATTTAAATGGTTCATTGTATGAGGAACATAAAGTAAATATAATTTAGTTTGTGCAGAATGATTCAACTAAATCTTAATCTTTGACTTGCTTAAAAATGAAAGTAAGTTTATCATTCTGGTGATAAGACAGTCAATTCTAACTATCTCAATGCAGTGGACTTAAATAAATGATAAATGGGCATTCTTTAGAATTCAAAAAAAAAAAAAACAACGCTCTATTTTTAATATAATTTTCTTAATTACATTTCAGGCGCAGCATGTTCAAATACAGGATAAACTTGCCGGAATTCGCCAAATAAAGGAAATATCGCAGTATAGATTAAAACGACCAGCCTTCAGTATTTTGGAGAATCCTAAAGCGTGGTGGAAATATGTTCTCGTTTGTCACGGACGGGCGCTTAAAAAGAAAGATGAAAAATATCTAACACTTAAGGAGAACCTACGATATATGAGAATTTATCAAGCGGTAATTTTAAATCCCAACGAAAATTTGTCCACCGAGGACAAGGAGTTTAAGTCTTACATTGAAAGTGATAGAGCAGTTTCGGATTTAATCATTTTGCGCAGGATATGCTTTGAAAAAGTATTCACCAAAGGACTAGCTATTAAATCGTACAACGCCACAGGCAAACGTATGTTATTTCATTGGTTTCCAAACTGGATGGGATGGTACGGTACAAATACTGCAACCACTACGGAACAGGACGAAACCTTGCAAAATTTAGAAGACGATATTTTGGTTGCCTTGGAACATTCACTACAAAGTCAATCAAACCTAAAGTGCGACACTGTTTTTGGATACTTTACCATTGAACTTCTTAAAGGATTTGTCATCTTGCAAACAGAAGAAATCACGAAAAGTGAAAGCAAAGCATGTATAGAAATGCAGTTCAATAATCTATCATCTTTCCTTCAATTAAATCCTTTATTTACATCCTATGTGGTTGGAATATCTTTGGGAGAAGTTTATTTATTAGATAAAACAAATAATAATTCAAAGCATTGCCATTTAATAAAACCACAAACAGAACGATCATCCTTAGCACACCTATCGGATTTTAAAATGACATCCAGCTCCACAAATAAACAGGATCCTCTGTTTCAATTACAATATGAAAATGACGATCAGTTACAATATCGACTTTTAATCAAATCAAAGAGCTTGGATTTAATATATAATCCAGACGCCCTTGACTGGATCTTGAAATTCTTTACGAAATCTAATAATGTGCGTCCTATAATTGAAAATAAATATCAAACTGGTAAAGAAAACCACTTTCTCAATACTTGGAATCAACTTTTTCTTGGAAATGAGGTGAGTATTTATTAAAAATCTGCACTATCCGATACTCGCAACTGCTTACGTATATAAAAATCTATTGATAAATAAGAAAAAAGCTTAGATGAATTAGGAAATATCAACGCTGACGATTCAGCTTATACTTGTTGTTTCAATACTAAGTATGCTGATGACAGCCAGATACATATTTCATGGTGGAATTATGATAAACACTTTTATATTTTATTTAAATATTTAGTGTTTCCAAGTAATATACACATCATTCAATAATATGACCTTGAATTTTGATTAAAATAAATCAGGTGTGTTTGTCTGCAAAAGTTTCATAGAAAATCCCACTCAGACAAATATTTTTTATACTCATACGCTTGCCCATTATGAGTTCATACATTTGCACCACTTCATTACACTTTCACATTCTTTTTTATCAGATCGACTTCAAACTCAAATATGAACTTTGGCACGCCGAACTTATACCTTGTATATTGCTGAAATGTATATAAAGAATCAGCATAATACTAAAGTTATGATTTCGTTTTATTTTAAGCCGAATCGAAAAAGTTGGACTTTCGAAATTGAAGTGTTTGCACCACGTATAATATTTTTGGAAAACTACAAGATCAATAATTCGTTAATGGTTTTAATGGATTTTGGAAAATTTCAACTGGTTAAGACAGATTTTCAAAAGAAAAACTCAATATTTACATCAAAGACTGAAGAAACGTATACTACCGATAGCAATGGTGACGAAGAGGAAACATATTTGACACCATGTTCAACTCCTCCTGGATCAGAGAAAAGCGGCTCGGAATCTCCAACTATCCATGAGCATTTCTTCAAGGATCTTATCAATAAGAACAGTCAACTGGAATCCGTATTGCACAGTAAAATTTATAATACATACACGATAAATTTTACAAATCTACAAGTTCTAGTCTGCAAATACCAAGAGAGATGGGAAGCTAGTTTGAAGTCTTCATCGAATTTTCATTTGATTGATAAATTCAATATTACACTAACAATTAAGCAGCGTATTGTGTTTACATCTGATCCGGACTATCCTTCCTTTACGCTATTTGGAACATGTCCTATGATTTTAATTCACGGCAATGAGGAAAGAATTAAACATTTCTTAAATATAGTTTATCCAATTACAAATAGCTCACAGTTTAAGGAAAAAAAGATGCAAAAACCCGAAAGTAAACTAATTGCTGATAACTATAATGTTAATGGAAGTCATTTAGTGGTTCAGTTTGCAATTGGCCAACTAATAATAGAAATGCAATCAAAGGAGAAAAGCATTGCCGAACTACAAATTATAGGAGCTAGAGCTGGTATTATAACGACGGGAGGCAAATCAACCATAACAATGTCTGTCCATGGATTATTACTTGTAGATGCCATTCAGTCATTCGGTCCAGACTTTGAGTTGTTGGTGGCCAGCCATCGAAATGTTGGGTAACTAATTCTATCATTTACAATTCATAATTACTCTGAATTAATGTAATACTTTTCTTTCAGAATGGATAGTTTTTCTGGAAGTCTTAAACATAGTACAGCCTGTTCACCGGTTACACCCAGTTCCCCTGATCCAGCAGATTTTCACAGGCCAACCAGTCCGCACATAATAAAAAAAGCAGTGCAAAATATTCAAAGCGGTATTTACATTTGATATTCTTTTACATTTTTAAAATGACTATACAATTCGAATACAAATGAATGTAACTGAAAGAGAATGCCGGTGATACTTTAATTTTATTTTAATTAAACATACATTTCAGAATCAACAACGGAATACTTTGAAGAAACGGAATTGAATGCATTAATTAACATTGATATTGTTATTATTGCTCCAAATGCTAATAACTTAAACTACGTACATACTACGAAAATTTCATTTAATAGTTTGGAAATTATTGGTATGTGTATGAAAATCAAATTGTTTCAGAATATTTATAATTTTTGCTTAACATACAACTGTATTATCTTTCAGCTAACCAAGAGACAATACTTGAATTATTAAATTTTGCGGAACGAATTTTCCATGGGCAACAAATAATGAAAAACGTTAGCAACAAAAACGTTAAAGAGACTGCGTTGGAGTTAAGCGATTCCGAAGGATCACTCAATCACAATCATAATGAAATCATTTTCGATTTCTTTCGGTTAAATGTTTTGATATTGTATACGGTAAGACGTGATAAAAATGATATTGCCCGAAAAGTTGGTACGCTTACAATAAGCGAAGCGAAAATAAATATTTCGATGCAATCGAGCTTAAATATAATTGGATCTTTGGGAGGAATACAAATCATCGATATTACGCCGCAAGGTATTCGACATCAGCGAATTCTTTCAATTGGAAAAGATCCGGAACCAGAATTAAACCGGCAATCAGTGCTCAATCAACTCTCCAATGAAATTTATTTAAATAATTCCGATGATGACAAAAGTGAGCAAATTGATGCTTTAAGTTTTACAACACAATGGAGTAATAATACAGCGATAAGTCTACAATTGAGAATGGCGTCTGTTTCGTATACTCACAATCCTCGGTTCTTACATGATTTCAATTTTTGTATTACAAATTTTAAACAAGGATTGAAGTAAGTAATTTATCTTATTCACATTTACAGATATAAAATAACATAATAATCATAATCAATTTTTCTTATTCAGGGAGTTTTTAACATCAATTGGTAATAAAGCCACATATATAGCCAAAGAATTTGTACAGCAAATAAAAGATGTTAATGCTCAGACAAAACCAGAAGAGTCAAACAAGTCTAATGATGAAAATTCCAGGATCTCGTGAGTTGTGCCAAAAGAATTAGTTTATAGTTTGTATATTACCAATACTTTATTTAACAAATTCTTTTTTCATGCAGACTTGATGTTATTATAAACAGTCCCATTATCGTTCTTCCTGTATCGAATGATAGTAAAGAAGTTTTCATTGCTAATTTGGGAAAGATTTGCTGTCGAAATGATATTGATGAATCGCTAGAAAATGTATCTAAAGATGTTTTAGTTAAATATTTAATAGAAGTAAAAAATATTAATTTATTCTCGTTAAATATTAATGAGCAAAATGAAGATTGGGCATTCACTTTCCCCATAGCAAGCAGAATGTATGCGAATAAACAAAAAGCTTTTCCAATACTACACGATACTGCAATATCTTTAAAGCTGAATCTTGAATATGGTGATGCAAATGTCGAAGAGAGGAAAATTGAATCACTATCGGTAAGTATACAAATTATATATAAATATATTTAAAAATTAACATTGCTTTCATTTTAGGTCAATGGAAGCATGGTGGAAACTCTGAAAGTCACACTTTATCGAAAGCAATATAAGAATATGTTAGAGGCTATTAAAAATGCCACAAACTTTTCGGATGGCAATGAGAACATAAAACCAAAGATACAAAACTCAAATATAACGAGTTCCACTGACTCCATTAATGATGTACAGCGATTAAGTACAACTGTTAAATTCTCAGTCCCTGTACTTGAAATTAATCTTCAAAATGAAAGCCATGAGCCCTTAGTAAATGTTACTTTTAAAGACTTTTTTGTTAAACATCGTATTAGAGGCAACGAAGAAGATGTTAAAGTCATATTAAACTCAGTGCTAATGGAGGACTTGAAGTCGGATTTGTCATCCCCATTTAGAAATATGGTAACATCCATAAACCTGGAAAACAGTTATCGTCGGAAAAAACAATCATCATCATCGTGCCCGGACTTACCAAGTTTCTGTAGCAAACATAAGTCGATATCAACATCAGTTCCCACCAACCTGTGCGAATATATAAAGCTGAAAAATACTGAAAAGCAACTCAAGTCTAAATTATGCAACAAAAAAGACTTAAGCGATCAAAAGAAGCACAATTTGGTTATTTATAGATCACATAGCAAACGCTTACTTCAACAGGCTTCCAAAACCAAAATTGATAGCCAAAATTCCATAGAGTTTAATTGTTTGAACTTAACAATTTGTGTAGACAGATGGTATACAATATTTGACTTCTTTGGCTTAATTACTGAACCAGAAAGACCACATCATTTGATTGAGAATAAAGATATTGTTCCAGAAAGTGAGTAACTCTTTATATGCAGTACATTAATTATCATATTAATCGATTTAATTTGTAGGCGTTTCGGAATTTTGCAGCAAACTTAATGTTTCCATTAGATCTTTAAACTTTAACCTGACCCGCAATGAAGCTGTTCTAACTAAAATAAATGTATCGAATGCAACATTTTCTATAATTCAAGAGGCTTCTTTCAAAGCTATTGAAGGTTGCTTGGGATCAATTACGGTCTATGATCTTACCAAATTTGGATGTGTATATAAAGAAAGATTTTTAACCAGTGGCTCAGAGGCTTTAAATTTTGTTTATAAAAGGTAGGCAGCAATTTAAGTAACTTTCCATGTTTCTGTTATTAAAATTCGTTATAATTGATTTCAGAAAACTTACTGATCTGGAACCTTTAAATAGCACTAATGCCGATGCAGTACTATGGATTAATATGTCATCTGTTCACTATATTCATACCAAACGCTTTGTAGTCGAACTTCATTTGTTTATCAAAGATTTATTACAACTGCAAACGGTAAAGTATTTACTATTTGAGGTATACCTTAAAGTATAATATAATGTAATATTTATTTATGGAATTTAATATATGTACATGTACATGTACATAAATAATTCTAAACATTTGAATAAATTAGTTTAATATGTTTTTATTTATTTGCAGCCCGTGATCAGGAAACTAAAAAAGCATAACGTGGATAAGGATCGAAGTGAACAGCCGTCTAAGATAAAGCTTTGCATTCAAGCCGCTTCACCAATAATTGTTCTTCCATCTTGCTATAATAGTAATCATGTTTTAATTGCTTACCTTGGGCAGTTTACCTTGAAGAACAGTTTTCATTTTGCCAGTGATAAGTGCATCATAAGTAAAAAAGGAATAACGCCAAATCCAGATGAAATGTTGGACGTCATGCGTATTGATTTAGTCAATATCAATTTCTTTTCCGCTGAACGAAGTATTCAGAAATTGGAAACCAACTATGATAAGGAAGTCTTTATAAGTATTGCAAATACAATCTTCATAAAGGGCAATAGAATATTCAAGGAGTCGTGCTATCTGAATGTTCAAGTGGAGCGAAATCTGACAATGGCGATCACTCGAGTTTGTCCGGACATAAGTGTAAAAGGAACATTCTCAAGATTAAATGCAACACTAAATATTCAAAATTATAAGCTTATTAGAGGACTTTTAAGCAACAATATTGGAGAGCAAATAGATGATGTTTATAACAATTCCTTAAGCAATACTTTTACATCAATGGAAACATTTTCGGCATTGAATTTATTTGCCAAGACTGAAGACTCGACAAGGGTTATGACTTTGCTTTCGATAAGGATTCTTCTGGAGGATGTTTCAATTTTACTTGTTCTTAACACGAATACAATGCCCGATTTTGTTTTGGAACCTTTGGCATGCATTCACTTTATACGATCTCAGCTAGAAATTGATATGTTCAGCGATGGTGCACAGGATATTGATTTGATATCCAGCCACATATTGATTGTTGACGAACGACCCAGCGAGGGTAAACATAATGCAAATAATGTTTTCAGAAACATTTTACAACCGTCTAAGAAATGCTCGCCTCCAAAACATTCAGCACAAGTTGAAATTCATTGCAGAAAACGTGTAAATTTATGCAAGTATACAATAATGTTAAACGATATGAGAGTAATTGGAATTCTGGACTTTTTAGAACATTTGAAGAAGTTTTTGGAGGAAGACTCATTACCCGTATTACCAGTAAATCCGAAATCAAATCAACCGTTGCAAATCGATCAAGGAAATTCTCAAGCGTCGGACACGTCTGTGGTAGAATACATTATAAATGTTACAGACTCCGAGATTATTTTTGTAGAACAGTGTAACCGATTGGATTCGAATGCTATCATATTAAAGAGTACAACGGTCATCTCATACAAACCCAATAACAGTTGTGTACCCCTGTCCATAAATATAAATCATTTGGAAATCTTTTCCTGCATATTAGACGCTGAGGATGAAAGTGCGCTATCGATCATTGATCCATTTACATTGAATATAGAACTGAGAAATAATTGCTTAAATATTGTGGTACAAAAGCAATTAAATATACGATTATCGTATATCGATATGAAACTGTTTTTGAGAATGATAAGCACGATACCAAACCAAACATCAAATCCACAGAATGCGCTGTCCAAATCGAATTCGGAGTTTGAAAAAATCGCTCCTCTACTTGCAATGGGATTTGAAATAACTAATTGCTGGTATGCCATGGAATTAAACAATTGGAAACTCAATGACGCCGCTCTATGGTTATCACAACAAAAGCGGAACACGACCCAAAACCCGGCATTGGAACTGAAAACCGCTGTACTGGATGCCAATTGCATATCCATGTGCGTGATCGATGATTGCATGGATGCGGATGTGCCCCTCCTAGAGATATCTCTAACAAAGGTCTTACTCAAATATAAATTTCAAGGAAATGCAATTGAAATGGATAACCTGAGTACCAATAATTCAGCTGAGGGTGATCTGGACACCGAAGTTACGCTCAACTACTACAACCGACGATTGAGTGGATGGGAACCTCTGGCTGAGATCTGGCAATGTACTGCTAAATGGAAATACAAGAGACTTAATTTTGATAAGAGGAAACGATTCGAAATCTTTGTAAATAGTAAACAATTGCTTAAGATAAATGTTACCTCAACGTTGATTGAGCTAATTCATATGGTTTCCAAGAATTGGACAAGCGATTTCCATTCCCTGGACAATGTGAAAAATACAAATTTCCGACAACGATCACCATTCGTTCCATTTGCCTTACAGAACCTTACGGGATCAGCACTTCTCTTTAAACCAATCTACGCTCAGCTGGGGGATTTAACATGTTCGGAATTGCATCAATTGGAAATCATTAAGAACTGGATTACCGTCGAACCGAATGAAATCAAGACCTTTGATTTTAGTCAAAAGAGTAAGCTGAGGCACATCGACTCACATCTATTGAATTTGCATCAGGTTCTAGTTCAAATCCATGGTTGGACATTGATTGGACCGATTTCCATAGATAAAGTTGGCATCTACTTTCGAACAACAATATTGGATTCGCATTATGAAAAGAAAACTCGTATTATCTTTGATATTTCTCTAATGGGATCTGCACAGAAGCTAATTAAAGTCATGTCCCCCCTGAGAATAATCAACAAATTGGATCATGAAATTTTCTTGAAAAAGGTATTGAATAAAAATCAATTTGATGCGATTTCAGCGATAAGCACGATTACACCCAATGATCAGCAATGTGTGCCACTTAAGTTCCTTGATGCATCATTATATATCTCCCATGTTCCCAATGATGGCAAGAGATCCACGCATAACGCGGAAGCCGATGAAGTAGGATTCAGTAATGAAGAGATAACTTGGAAAGATTCCGGAAGTGATAGTCCATCAAATCTGTATACCTGCTACGACGTTAATAAGAGTATATTATATACCCTTATCAATATAAGCAAGGAAATGTATCCTTACAAGGAAAAGAATATGCCGGGAAATGCGATTACACTCTTATCCCCGCTAATGCTGAAGAACATGCTCTGCTGTGATTTAATTTTCAATATTAACGGATGCAGTATTGGCCGTATAAATGCCTTCCAAAGCAAGAATATATATAATATAAATATTTGCGAATCATTTAACTTAAGCATCACGTTGGATAATTTCCAAGTCTCCGGCCAACTTAAGATTCCAACTAATCACAATGGCGTTGTTGAACCAAAATTAAAATTAATCGATTCAAAGAATAGAGAATTACATCTCCACATATCGATTCAATGCTTTAAGGGAAAGGGAATAGAAATATATATAAGTGCACCCATTTGGATTATTAATAAGACTGGCCTTCCACTCATCTTTAAACAAGAAGGTGCTAACAATATTGGTGCAGGACAATTTGAGGAGCATGAAACAGCTCGCCAAGTTTCTCCATTAATGTTCTCATTTTCCGATCAGGACGGATCACCTTCCTTGGAAGTGCGACTGGGCAACTCCTTTGGGGCCAACAATCAGGTAAGTTGAAACATAAATAAAAATAACAAATTTTCTAACTTTTTTATTCTTTTTAGTGGTGCAAAGGTTTTCCATTGATCAAGAATATAACACACCGAGAGTTGCGCACGGAAGGTGGACCTGGATGCTATACAATTGGTATAAGTGTTCGACGTGGACGAGGATTCTATTCGAACACGACCTTTGTGACAATGTCTCCTCGTTTCCATCTCTATAATAAAAGCGGGCACCAGCTGGAGTTCTCACAGAAATGTAATATCGTACAGAATGTAAGTGTTCCAATCATAATTATTTATTATCAATATAAACAATTATTTTTATTTTTTAGGAATATGCTCATTCATCTCATATAATTTCGGCGCCGATTGATTGTAATTTTCAGTTTCATTGGGCAAACTGGGATCGGGAACCTCTGATATGTGTGAGAATTGCAGATGTTGAGTGTTGTTGCTGGTCGAAAGGAATTCCAATTAGTGATGAGCAGAGTTTGTATATCAACATAAGGAATGAATGGTGCGAAATGTATTTCTTGAGGTTGGAAATCATATCTAGAGATGCGACGCTTATACTTTTATTCACTGATGCCCGAAGTTTACCACCTCCAATTAGAATTGACAACTTCTCAGAGGTTGTTGTGAATTTTTCGCAAAAGAATTCTAGGCCCATCTGGTCAACGCCAGTTCGATCACAGTCATCATTGTCATATGTTTTGGACGATCCCTTGGGAACACAAACATTGCTTATGGAAGCTCCAGGCGGAAACATTATTGAATTTCCAATTGATTTATCAAATAGTAGTAAAACATTAACTTATTCAAACTTTATATATATAGCATTTCATAACACCTTTGATCAGTTCAAAAGGGATGGTGATAAGCCAGATGACAAATACCAACAGTTAGTCTTAGGTGTCTATGATAAAAAAGTGATTATTGTGGAAAAGAATTCCGGAGATCGCTCACAATTGTGGCTTATGAATTCTAATGGGCAATTGGAACATGAAGGATCCACACCTCCGATCCAATCGAATGAAGGTAGCGCTGTCCGAATGGTGTTAGACTTAGACAAGCCTCCAAATCCAACAGAATTCACTCCTCTGGTAGTTCGTACGCCCAATAAACAAAGAGTCACCACACAGACTTGGAGATTTGAGAATGGACGACTTATGTGTCACGCAAATATGTGCGTTCAGGTAAGGAATTGTCTTTCCTTTATCGTATTGAAATCTACTTACACATTCTTTTTATTAAAGTCTTATAATGGAAAAATGGGTTTAAAGGCTGGCACGCAGGCAGTTTTGGGATGTATTAAACATAATTCAAAAAGTACGGATACAATACCCATCCAACAACACCTTGTTGCCCAAAAGCTGAGACCTGGTTCAGGACAACTGGAAATATCTACTAAAATGGATGGACCAATTCGCACTGTGCAAATTTGTGATATTAAGCTAAAGCCAAATGAGATTATTTTGGCACCGGATTTACTATGGACTCATGCGTCCTTCAACAACAGGCAGCTTAT
The DNA here is from genome assembly GCA_035042165.1 of Drosophila kuntzei. Lineage (NCBI taxonomy): Eukaryota > Metazoa > Arthropoda > Insecta > Diptera > Drosophilidae > Drosophila > Drosophila kuntzei. The sequence continues at coordinate 415,265 of JAWNLU010000372.1, read as the reverse complement.
TGATAGGATTGAGGGAAAACCGCAAGCCGTAAACGAATTTCAGGTATGATTTTTATATAAAACTTTACAACCATTTAATAATAGGTTTTATTACAGATAAATATTGAACTTCCTAAAGGAATTGGTGTATCAATTATAAGTCTAAAACCCTGCGAGGAAATTGTATATGTTAGCCTGGACAACATAATTGCAGAAGTTATTGATAGTAATATGGAAAAGTCAATTGATCTTAATGTAGCATATATCCAGATTGATAATCAATTAATGGATGCTGCCAGCCAAGTGACTTTGCATAGTTGTATCCCAACTGACGACGTTCAAAAGAATGCGTTGCTCTTGAAAGTGAAAATGTTGCCCAGTCCAAATAAGAACGCATTGATATTTAAGCACTTCACTCTGGATATAAAGCCGTGCATTATGTATCTGGAAGAGAAGCTCATACTGAAAATTGCTGCTTTTCTTGGATATGGCAGAGAGAGCAAACAGAATTCTTTTCTGCCCTCTGATTATGAAGATTTTGTAAAAAAATCCTTGGAAAATGATATGAAAAGATACTACTTTGAATATTTTAGAATCGAGCCGACTCAGGTTCGTTTATCAGCATTCACATCGTCCAAGTTACCGGAAGAATTGCAAAATACGAAAAAGGCTTTGGGCTTGACGCTCATTAAATTTGAAGATGCTTTGATAGAGCTAGATTATTTTTCGGATAAGTATCATTTTGAAACAATTGATATTTATCTGAGAGCGATAAAGAAACATTATATTAATCAAATCAAATGGCACGCCGCGTCGATATTGGGAAGTGTTGATTTCCTGGGAAATCCACTGGGATTTGCAAATGATCTGTCCGAGGGCGTATCTGGACTTATTTTCGAAGGTTCTGTCAAAAGTCTGGTTAAAAATGTTACCCATGGTATTTCCAATTCCACGGCAAAGTTAACAGAAACATTATCAGATAGTTTAGGTAAAGTTGTACTGGATGATCATGATAACGAGACAAGACAACGAATCTTAGAGCTACAATCAAATACATCCGGCGGTCACCTTGCAGCGGGTATTAAGGGCTTTGGATTTGGCTTGCTCGGTGGAGTTACAAGCATTGTTCGACATACATACGATGGAGCACAAGCTGATGGCGTTCCCGGTTTTCTCAGTGGCTTGGGAAAAGGATTAGTGGGTACTGTGACGAAACCTATAATTGGAATGCTGGACTTGGCATCGGAAACAGCAAGTGCGGTTCGTGAAACAAGCAGAGATACACATCGAACTTCACCAAATCGAAAACGTTTACCCCGATGCATAACTGGAGCTCCTGGCGGACTTTTGCCTTCATATTCTAGTCGTCAAAGTAAAGGCCAACAATATCTTTACTTAATAAATCGCAAAAACTTTATGGAAAAGATAATATTTTATGAGCCAAACATATGGAGTGATAAAGAGGCGAGATTACGCCTTCTGGTTTCCACCGAATATGTTCGCATGTTTTCTTTATGCGATGGAAACCCAACCGTAATGTTTGAGGGTCACCTCAGAGACATACTTTCATGTCATCATTTGTCTACAAACACGGGAATTACTCCGTCTGCAAGCAAAGCTTCATCAAGCTACTACATAGAAATATCAATAAACTCGCCAAAAATCACACGACCACGAATTCGATGTCGAACTGAGGAATGCGCTGAAGCTGTTTCCAGATGTGTAAGTTAAAACTAAAGTATTTTATCCTGCCCATTATTAATGATCTCTATCAATTTATTTTCAGATAAATTACGCAAAAAGTGTTTTCGATGAACGTGAATTGTCGCTCATAAAATATTATTAATGCTAATAATAATAAATTATTTTTTCTTTTGTATATATTTAAAGACGATTGTTTTGTACGATCTAGAGAGAGAGAGGTGTCGGAAAGGTGCGTAGAAGAAATCAAATAAATACTACTGTTCAGACTGAGACAATTCATTGAGTTAATTGAAAGAGCCAATAACTTGTTAATTATATTTGGTTTTTTTTTATTAAAGAGCCGTTTCCATAAATTGCGGAACTTTGTCTATTTACTAAATTAAGCTTGAGTTAACTGAGTCAGTTCTCTCAATATACGGTTAAAATGTATAATTGTAAAGCTATTTAAAAAGTCTTTCAGAACATAAACAGCTTTATTTAAATAGAATGCGGTTAAAATTGAACTCCGTCTCATTGAGAAAATTAACCCAATTAATATTAAGGAATGAATAAATATATTTAATGTTCGAGTTAGCGTATGTATAAAAAGCACATTGATTTCGCAAACACTGCACGGCGAAGAATGTGCTTAAGGCTTGATGGATTTCTGAAAATTCAAAAAAATAGATATTAAGGTTAGATATGTTGGTATAAATTTATGCTTGATATTATAACTTACCTCATCAGAAAACTCCATGTCATCCCTCATCTGTTTTAAACGTCGCTTTTCGGTCGATGTGAGAAGTTGTGCAACTTTTGTTTGTTTAGCCAAATCGTAGGCCTCTTTTTTACTACGCATTGCGCAGTCTTCAAGAGTTTCGGCCGCTTCGAACATGCCCTGTCGCCTATAAAGTGCCCCAAGGTTCTTCAATGTTGTTGTAACGGTAGGTGAATCAACTTTAGCAGCTTTATGCCATCCACCATACTCTCCATATGGTGTATTCTCGCGATTATCATATTTGTGCTCCTCACGTTCTTCTGCCACCTACAATAAAGACAATCATTAATGAGTATACTTAAACGTGAAAAATCTTTGAATTCGAAGATCGCTGGGATGTTGCAGTTCATCATCGTTTCTATAATAATCTTGGTGCGGAATTAAGAGTAGTACCTGTGCCAAGTTAGGTAGTTATTTATTGTTTCAACCGTTTATCGAAAGTACTACCCCAACTTCAATAAAAAATAATAATCAAAACCTTCAAATGAATTCATAATTATATATTACCTGCCAAATGGGCTTATTTTTGCTGTCGATAGCTCCAAATTCACGCTCATGGGCTCTTGTCAATACTTGCTTGTAGAGGATTTCGGCTTCTGCATATCTGCCCTGTTTTAGATAGCATCCGGCCAAATTGTTTTTAGTCTTGGCCACGTTGGGATCATCTGGACCAAGCTTTGCTTCATATATATCAAGAGCGCGTTGATAGTACTTTTCCACTTCATCATATTTGCCTTGATTTTGGCAAAGCAATGCCAGGTTATTCAGCTGCTTAGCAACATCTGGATGATCTTTGCCTAATACCTTTTCACGAATTTCAAGAGCACGCTTGCAGAGTGGTTCAGCATCCTTGTATTTACCACGTTTACCGTAAAGGACGGCCAAGTTGTTCAAGGTTGCTGCTACGGCTGGATGATTTTCTCCCAATGTTTTGCCACGAATGGACAAAGCATCGTTCAATAAGTTCGCAGCCTCTTTGTATTTATTCTGTTGCGTAAGACAAATTGTGCATTAGATAGTTGCTTTTTTTAGTTGCTGATTATATTCATACTCACTTGATCACGATAAACAAGTGCCAAAATATTCAACATTGTTGCAACATCTGGATGATCGTGACCACTAGTCTTCTCGAGATCCTCAAGAGCTTGCTTGCAAAGTGGAACTGCAACTTCATATCTAAAAGAAAACATAATAGAATATATTTATGGCATAAAATAATAATAGAATGTTAATAATATATAACGAATACAATACCTGCCCTGTGATGCATACTGAATGACCAGGTTATGAAGTGTCCTCAGTCGAGCTGGAATTTCATAGCCAGATGTTTGATTTGCAAATTGGCTTGGAGGAGTCGGAGACATATTGTTTCTATCTTCATTTTCTTCATCTGGGAAAAGTTCAACCACAGGATCCGTACGTGTCTTTTCGCACGATTCGTCTTGATCCTGATTGTCATCATACTTTTTAACCGATGCCATAAATTCAAGATGTTTCTTTTCCTCTTCTAGCTGGGCCACCAATTGCTCGGATGCCTGGAACTTCTGTTGAGTATTGGCAAGCTCATCTCGTAGCCAAGCATTTTCCTGATGGAGACGGCGCACTTGTGTCTTAAGTTTCTGTTTTTCAGCTTCAATGTTTTGCAAGTGGGAAGTCAAGGCCATCATCACTTGTGCTTCGCTCAGTCCAAGCTCAATATTTTCAATATTCTTTCGCAATATATCCGATTTCTCATTATCCTTTTGAACCTCCGATATACCATTCATTATGGAAACATGTTCAACGCGCAATGCCTCCAAGCCTTGTAAAACGGTTTTCGTATTGCTTATAATTTCGTCTTGCGACATTTGTGTCATTTTGCCGATTTGTTCGATTTTCTGACTGTAAATGAAAAGTTTAAATTGTTATTGAAGTTTGCAATGTAATTCATAGCTTTCTATAACAATTTGCTCGTTTTTTTCCGCATATGTGTATGACTAATTATTGTTAAGAATGCCGATTATCCTGGATGTTCAAGGTTTTTCATGCTTTATAAGTAGAATGAATTGATTATAGCTGTTTGAGAATATTTATATGTTTCTTACATTCTATAATTTTTAATAGCTTTTGAAACAATCATTTTCACAAAACTCGTGTCGTCTAAGAAATAATTTCACATACATAAATCGATAAAGAGAAATATTGCGCATGCGCTTGCTTACTCCACAGGCTGTATCAAATTTCAATGGAATATCCTTAATAATATTTAATCATAAATAAGGGCATACTTTAACTTATCATTTAATACAGTTTCATTTATCTAATGCTTAAGCTTATACTGTTCACCATTGAAAGCTTCGGATAATCTATATCTATATAAATAATAGAATAAAGAAAATATATTGAATTTTCAGTATATGGGATACATGTACATATCTAGCAAGTGTTAAAAATTCTGAAATACTTTCCAAGTTTATTCAATTTTATTATGATATACTGACTCTTCTTAACATTCAACATGCAAAAAGCCCAATAACGATTGTGTCCAAGTGAAGCAGTGGAGCATTTCGTGAACAGCATTAGAGGCCAACTCGACTTTAATTTTGTACCATGAAAGTCGTTTGCCTACAACACAAGTACACATGCCACTGAGTCAGCTGCTGCTGCTTCGTTTGCACTGAACATAAAAACACATTTCTAATAATAAGAAACTCGACAGTGAGTAACATTCCGTTATGTGCATGGTATATGCAGACATTGGTGTACGTATAGTTGCGGAGCTGACTGTAAATCATGTGTGTATGTACCTACATACGTACACAATATGTATGCAACTATCTTTTGCACAATGCAATAAAGGAACACATGCATTATGTATGAAGCGCGTACACTGCACTTTTCTATTATACCTGTATATGCAGGTAGAAATCACAACAAAATTGTCTTCAACACAGTTTATGCATACGCTCGTATGAGCATACATATACATATGTATGTATTAGTCATTTAGTAATGAGCATACAATTAGTTAATACCACTTTTAGACAAAAATAAACATTTCTTATGGTACATGTCTATGTAAATACGAATGCTCACTGTCCGCATGTTATAAAGAGCACAAAAATAAAAATGTATTTACGTCCAAATATTTATGTACATGACTTACTTATGAATGACAATGTACCCACCATATACAAATGTTTATGACGAAAGAACTTTCAACACACATACAAATGTACATAGTTACTTACATCTATATGAATTAAAATGTACAATTGTAAGTACATAATAATACAGATGCTAAATACGTATACACATTTTGCAGTATTGCCGTTGTTGTACATACATATTCACCACCCATGCAAATAATAAAAACTTACATGCAGAAACACAACTAATAAAAAAATTTAAAAGATACAGATTATTTCTAATAATTTGAAGTATCGAATAGAGTTATTAAAGTATTATATGTAGCTGTGAAACAAATCTTCTCTCTGGAACGTTGAAATGGTACACTTTTCACTGCATATTGAGCTAAGTACGCAGGTCAATCCCAAGCAAAAATGAAACAACTCTGCTAACAAACTAACATGAAATATAAATATTCTTAATTTTTGATGGTTATAAAACTTTAATTTTATTAAATACAAAATTCATTTTTTTTATATATACATTTTTATTATACCAATTTCTTTCGCCTGATCAATTTTTCTCATTGTTTCTTAATGGAAGCAATTTAAATATTTAACCATAAAACTTCAGTTTCAGAAAATTGTATAATTATCATAGCTAAAATCTCCGTTTGATATATACATATATATATTTTATCATAAGAAAATATATTTAGTTGTTCAGCAAGCTCATGTTAACTAAAGTACTTTCGTGTCTTATGCAGGAATCGTCAAGGCAGGTAAATTACAGGTGATTGCTATAGTAAACTAAGTTAATGTTGAATAAATAACATGAAATAATTAAAGAGCAGTCGTTAATTTCTAGCTCTTGCAGCCAATTTGTATTTTTGTTCATGTCTTTAGTTGTTTACGAGCGACACTTCCACTTTACCGGATGCGAAAGTTGAATTATTTTGTGTTTCGAAATTCGCAATAAATTAGATGTGAATAAAATGTAAATTTTTGTATTTAGGTATTACAAATATATTTAAGCTAATAACAATTAATCACTGTCATTATCATTTAATATGGCTGACATAACCTCCGCAAACTGTTCTGCTTTATTTAAAATTTCATCTCTAGTTAAGTTGGTATCGCTCCGTAAATTTTGAGCAGTAATAAGCAAGTTCTCAAAATCATTCAGTTGATTTTCCAGTTCTTCAGTATTGTTTGAATACTTGCAATTTGAACCTATCAATGAAATATAAATTATTAATCAACTATGAATATATATTATATCATGTTTGAAGAGATAAACGGATATGATACTTACTGATTTTTATATTTGACCATACACAATTTTTTAGCCCCTCCAGAATCTCTGCATAACTTATCTCTTGAGTGTCTTCTGTTTTCTCGGTATCTTCTTTTAGTGTTACAATATCAAATAATACATCCGTATGATCCTTAAGTTCTTCAATTGTTAATTCATTTGCTTCGCCAGTAAATGATGTTGTAACCAGGAACCCAATTTGGATTTCATTAACTTTTATAAAGTCATTTATTCCGGAAAGACATTTAATAAAGGATCTCTGAAATGTAATACCGCATGAAAATTAAGTACATATGTAAGCTGTAAAATCGATCAATTTAAATAAAATCAAGTTGAATTAGCAAATATAATCTACTATAACAATTTTTACAATCTCATAAAGACTTAGAAAGCTTATCTGCCATAACCATCTGTGTGATGCACGTTCATATATTATTTTCATATGCAATATTCTATTTATAACGAATAACTTACATCACTTGGCTCGAAATAAATTATTAAAGCCTCAGTGAGCTTTTTGATTTCAGTTGGAACACACTCAAATTTTCCTTCAAAAGGAATTAAAGATATGCTGGTACTATAATATTTTGTACTAATGTCACACTTAAAACTGTTTATGACCGTTGATTCGTACGAATTACTTGCTACCACTTTTGGTTGATTCAGTTCTGATAGTATATCTGAAAAGAAAAATTGTATCAGAGAACATTATTTATGTTTATAGATAACAAATAAATAAAAAAAATAAGTTAAATTGAATAATTAAAGTTTAATATGAGCGCTTATTGCCTTGAAATCTTAGCAATTGAAAATGATCTGCTTTTATTATACAACTGCCATATATCATATAGAATTCTTAGATATTCCATATATTTTATAAGAACACAAAGAAATCAAACCAAAATTTTGGATTAGCTGTCTTATGAGCTTGTTAATTATGAACAGAGTGCAACGACGGGCAGACGTACAGATAGATAGACATAATTTTCAAGAATACTTCACATTATACTTATATTAGGCACTCGGATAGGTAGAAATGGTATATAGTGTTTACATTTCATTTTTGTATATTAGCCTCAGCAAAAAGCTTTCCCCTCCATCATGAATCACATAAAAAACATTTTGTTCAGTGTCTTCCGAACACATTGTTTACAAACTCATGTACATACGAAAATTAGCATGACTATACCCACATTTGTACAATATATAACACTTACTTTCGGTAATTTCCATTGGAGAAAGCATTCCATAAGATAATATTAAAACGGCTGGATCCATTTCGGTACAAACTGTGCTATTTCTAAAAGACCGAATTAGTAAACAAAAAAATTTATTGGATTCCGTAGAGCAATAGTTCTTATATCGAACTAGTCACTTAAACGATAAGTTTAAAATGATAACCTAGGTATCGTCGATGTTTTGCTTTTAATGAATATACAATGGACAAAATTATTTATTTTTCATCTGTAATATCATAAAAAAAAATACATTGAACTTGGCATATACGCTAATTATTTTATATTATGCTTACTATATAAAGTATTTTCCTAACATAAGGAAAACCGAATTATCGATATCCTTTTGGATTTCGTTATCGAATTATTTGAGTAAGATTGAGTTCATTTAGTATTATTAATCGAGTGAACTAGTTAATTAAACCAATAACCTCAGTTGGTGCTGCAAAAACCTCCTTCGTTTTTAGTACAAATTTTATATTGATAGAAACATGCCTCCCAGTAAACTTGACAGCCTCTACCGGCGAATGCTCATAACAAGATTTTTTGAGAAGGGATGGGGAAAGCCTGAAAACTTACATAGGTAAGTTAAGTACATATGTATGTTGTGTATGTTCACAAATGTGGGTCGTGATGTGTCTTTCATATCCTTTACGTAATGGGCCAATGACAATACATTTTATTTATATTAGCTTAATTTCTAATATATTTAACTAATTTAAGTCTACCCCATTGAAACTAGGAAATATAGAACATAAAGTTGTTTTTACCCAATCTTGCAACAACAAAACTTGGTGCTGATAATATCCCATATTGTTTTAGCGATAATCTAATGTTTACATTGTTGCGATATTTAAAACATATCGTATTTAAATTATGGGTATTCCCTTATGGATTTAAGTTTTACTAAACGATAGAAACAATTTAAAATTAAATACACTAATATCTATATTAAAAATGAAGAATAATATTTAATTCCGTTTATCGTTTGTTATCCCTTTGTTTTAATCATGAATTCCACTTTGTTACAGGAATGTATCATAATATTTTCTTGCACATAATTGAACGATTCGAAGTTTGTATAAATTACACATGGTTGCTTGTTAAATTATCATTTTATTGACGGATTGTTGGCTTAAAGTTAAATTTAATATATTTCATGTATTATCAGCCTCGGTGCCTTTTGTGTACGGCAATATGGATAGCATTCTCCACTTCGTCAGTTGCTACCCATCCAGCTTGCAAGGCCTTGACAATCGATAGCACAGCTGAAAGGACGCGAGTTAGTTCTTAGATCGATAAATCCGGAAAAGATTTATATAATACATTTCACGGAATAAAAAAATAGTTAATCTCTAATTGGACATAATATAAACAATTTTTTGTTTGCCCATGCATTTTTCGAGTTTAGCCGATTTCTTGCATAAAACAGTTTTCTACCCAATTTCCCTCTTGAGGGTGTTCTCGCGCTTGAACGACTAAAGCAATCGATATTTCGGATGGCGCGAGGACTTTTCCAAACGAACTCGGCATATCCGAGTTATCTAGTAAGTACTCGTAATAATATCTCTATTTTTGCATTTTCAGAGTATTTCAGTTTAGAAAAATTATTTCCTGCAGAGAAACATGCTTTAAACTGGTTCCACGCGACTATCCCGTAGAGATAACAAAAAAGAAAAAATATTCAGATTCAACTTTAATAGAGGGAAATTTCACAACTCCACTAGAGCTACATCTACCTGGGGTCGTTCCTGAAGCAGCACAGAAAGCATACTTTCAGTTATTAATTCCTAATAAGTGGATTAACGAAGATCATAAACCGATCTGCATTCATTTGGCAGGAACTGGAGATCATGTGAGTATTATCAGTTCTTACACTTAAAAATATGTAGTAAATTGCTTATGAATTTTTGTATTTTAAGTTTTTCTGGCGTCGAAGAAATTTTATTGCAAAGCCTTTGTTGAAAGATGCAAACATTGGATCTATAATACTAGAAAATCCATTTTATGGATTACGAAAACCGGATGATCAAATGTACGTCGAAAAAGAAACTAGAATGTTATAATTTGTTCTAGACTTATAAGATATCTTCTAAGTTTTCACATCATAATTAGTTTTATTTCATAATTTGTATAATAAGCGTTTATAAATATATTTTCAGACGATCTAATTTGCGTAATGTATCTGATATATTTGTTATGGGCGGGTGCCTAATACTTGAATGTCTTGTTCTCTTGCATTGGTGTGAAAGAAACGGATTTGGTCCTCTTGGTGTCACTGGATTGTCAATGGGTGGTCATGTAAGTGAAAAATATGAATTACATACTGAAAAGTAATATTTATATTAAATTCTTTCTTAAGATGGCCTCGTTAGCGGCTACAAACTGGCCAAAGCCTCTAGTCCTCGTTCCGTGTTTATCATGGTCTACCGCATCTGCTGTTTTTACCACTGTAAGTAATATATCTATAACATTAGGTATATAAATCGTTAGGGCTACAAGTTGTAATTCTTTTTAAGGAATTTACAGTGCAGATATACCTTTTGATTTTTCAAGAAAAATTATTTTTGATTTCTTGTATTTAATTTACATTAATTTGTTTTAGGGAGTAATGAGCCAGTCTATTAACTGGGATATGCTGGAAACGCAGTATTATTCGGATGGTCAATATAGAGAACGTCTATCAAAAATGGTTACTATTATTGACGATGCCTTTGCGGCAGGTCAGAAGTTTATTCAGAATTTTAATCAGTCTCTGCATGAGCTTAAAGAAGATATTGATGATACAAGAAAAATTCAATCACAACAAAGCGAAACTGATGGAAATAATTATAAAACACAAAACAATTCAGCAGAGAATGCTAATAACTCAATATTCCTATTGAAATCGCTAGAAAATAAATCGCTGAATTCAAACAATATGCAATTGCCATATAAAGATATCCTTAGTAAAAATATTGCTAACGATTCAGAAGTATCTATGTGCCAGCCGAAACCGATGGATCGTTCAACATTAACGAAACTTATGACATATATTTTACCTTTATCCGCTCAAAATAGAAATAAAAAAATTGATATTACAAAAACAAATTGGTGGGAGCGAGAGGCTTTACAATTTATGCGAGGAATGATGGATGAGTGTACACATTTAAGAAACTTCTCAGTACCATTTGATACCTCCCTAATAATAGCAGTTTGTGCTAGAGACGATGCATACGTTCCGAGAGAAGGATGTTCGAGTCTTGAAGATATTTGGCCTGGAGCTGAAGTAAGGTATTTAGATGCTGGCCATGTAAGCGCTTATGTTTTACATCAAAAATTATTCAGGTACATTAATTGTTTATCAATACTCGTATAATGATAATAAAATACTTTAAATTCTTTCAGGTCATGTATAATAGAAGCCTTCGATAGAGCTAAAAAGGTCTATGGAAATGCGAATTATAAAGACTTGAAAGCAGCTATTAAATAAATGTGAGAAAGAATAACAAACCATATTTGATTGATTATCGAGCGAGTATCTCGTAACGTGTATCTTGGAGATGCAGATCATCATAATTTGAAACCAAATATTGGAGTTATAAATTAATATCTAGTTGGTAGAGAATTGTCAAGTTTAGGATGGCCTCAAAAAAATAAGTTAGAAAGTTCGGTTTGTTTATTTGGACAACTTTTAAAAATTGATACTCTAACATCTGGAAGTTCAACAAGGTCATTTTAAAAATATTTTAAATATTGTGTAATAATATTATTATGGAAAAGTATAAACAATCTTTGACGTATGTTACTCCAGCACCAATCTAACAAATTATACACTTATATTAAATTGTATATTAATTTAAAGTAAACAAAAAACTATATTTTATTTTGCGTCATGTTTAGTACTCTGTTTTTTGATAATGTTCCTTTCGGAAGGCAGATAACTTCATACGTTGAGATTGAAGTGCCTGTTCCATTTCTAATACTTTAACTTGTATATCCATGTCCATTGTTTTAAGCTGGGATGGTGTTAATTTACAAAACTCGATTTCTTGCTGTTGCTCCGTTCGTGCATTGCCATCTTTTACAGTTGCAACGACAACTCCAGTTGCTTTTGTTACGTTTCGCGAAGCGATTGTCAAATTAGTCAAATTTTGACTATCATGATGGGCTTTGACCTTACTGGCAATAACCAGTTGAACAGTGCACGCAGCAATTTCCTGGGCAGCTACAATAAGTTGAAAATTTTGGCCAGATTCATTGTTAATTGCCGTATTGGCGGCGTCAACAAGATAATTGGCAGCCTTAGCCACACTCTTTGATGCCGAAATCAAACCGTCCGACCATTGGCTATTACGTTTGTAGAATTCATTTTCTGTAGCATTGCCTAAGTGGTGGAATTTTATTATTAGTAAATTTGTTATGTTCTCACTAATATATTTGTAATACCTTTCTGGGAAGAAACAATTTCTTGTTGAAGCACACGGGATTTTAGAATTAATACTTTTATACACTCCATTAAGCTAGTACAGGCCTCCAATATTTTTTCATTCACTTCCAGTTTGATTTTACTATCCTTTTCACGGGATTTGGAAAGTAAGTCAATAATTTTAGATGCAGCTTCCTCAATAGCGGCGTCCATTTCTTTTAGTTCAATTTGAATAAGTTTATCCAGGTCAACGCTGTTTTCATAATTGTTCATTACTCCGCGAACAAGTCCATTTAATTCAGATAACTTATTTTGTATCCTTTGCACAACGCTATTAATTTCTGGATTATTGGCATCCTTTTGCACAAGCTCGAACAGTTCAGATAACTCTGGGCATATTGAACGTACTTTGTTTAAAATATCTGAAACAGAATACAATTTGATTATTCAACGTTAGCTACTACAGTAGTTTAATTCAATAAGATACTCACCTTGACCTTTTTCAATCTCTGTTGTAGATTTATAGATCATGTCACAATAATCATACAGTTCTATAAAATAATATCCTAAATATAAAATGTCATGCAACTTTTCAGTTCTTCCGTCTGTTGATATTTGGTCAGTAGATAATAATTTTCCCAGCAAAGCCTCAGCTTTTGAGGATATTTTAAGCACCCCTTCTAAAGGTTCTTGGATCGTATCATTTAATTTAGAAGAGCACATTTCTTTCACAGTCTGAATAGTTAAATTCCTCATTATCTGTAAGGCGTCCTGACATTGTGTATTCAGATTTGATAGGAATTCGTTCTTTTCCGATGCACTGACTAAATCTTCTTCGCGTTGCATCAATTTAGATTGTACTTCACTTAAAACTTTCTCCGATAGTACTTTTTCTTCGTGTAGTCTAGATGACGATGTTTCGGCCACCTATAAATATCATACCTTGGGTATTAAAATATCAAATATATAGCATCCACAAAGTGTATACCTGTAGAGCAGTTTCCGTTTGTTGCAGCTTGCTTTCAGTTTCCCCTAACTTGCCTCGCAAGACTTCCGTGTCCTTTTGAAGAGTTTCTTCTAATTCTTTGATTTTATTTGATAGTTGAGAACATTTATCTTCATGCGTTTTAAGATTTTCAACGAATTCCTTTTCTTTTAAATTTAATGTAGCTTGTACATCATTTAAAAGTTTCTCCGATAATATTTTTTCTTCGTTTAATCTTGTTAAAGATGTTTCGGTTTCCTTTAAATATGATATAATATTAATAAAAAATGTATTTGTAAATAGAAATATAAAATTAATTACCTTTAGAGCATTTTCCTTTTGTTGAAGCTTGTTTTCGGATTCAACTAAGGTGGCGCTTAAGGCTTGGGAATCCTTTTGAAGCGTTTCTTCTAATACTTTATTTTTTGTTGAAAGTTCAGAATATTTCTCTTCGTACGCCTTAAGGTTTTCAACAATTTCCTTTTCTTTTTCACTCAGTGAACTCTCTGCTTCAGCAAGCTTTTGCTCTTTCTCTAGCAAAACTAACTTAACATTGCTCAGCTCAGTTTCACTTTCTTTTAGAACATTTACCATTGAATGTACCTCAAGATTTTCATTTTCCTTTTTCTGTATTATAGCCTCATATTTTACTTTCATTTCTTTTCCAACAGTTTCAAGGTTTGATGAATGATTTTTCTGATTTTCAATTTCTTGCAAAAGCTTTACTGTATTCTCTTTATCTGTTGTAATATTTTCATTTAATTTTAAGATTTCGTTGTTAAGATCCTTTATCTGCTCTAACAATTCCGCATTCATTTGTTTTTCTTTGTTTAAAGATTTGGAATATTCACTATGCTGGATAAACGATGGTAATTTATTAGTATTATATAAAAATAATTTAATTATATAACGCCTTACCTGACGAAGTAAATTTATATGTTCATCTCTGATTTGTGTATACATAAGTTTAAGCTTATTAAACTTTTCGGAAGATAACTTTTGTTTCTCCTCCTCTTCGAACACTTTTTCTGTAAAAAAATTGTTAAATTAATTAAGCAATATAATTTAATTATATATAGACGAACTTACGAATTAAAATTGGATTATTTGTCAATTGAAGCTCCAATTCATCTTTTTGCATGCGCATATTTGTGCACATTTCTTTCGATGATTCCAAATCATTACATAAGGCAGTGTTACTTCTTTGCAGCTCCACAATATTATGCTTATAAGTCTGTTCCAATCCACTAAAGTGACTGATGCTAGCATCAAGTTTGGCTTTCAGCTGCTGTATAGTGTCCTCTTTATCTTCTAGCATATTTTCTAGAACATTAATGCGTTCACTTAAAACGTGATCCTGTTCAACAATATTGCCAGCGGAATTAGTATCAACAAGATCTTCTACAACTGGATCTGGATCTGGCTCTGATTGAACATGTACTACGGGTGGAATATAGCTGCCAAAATCAACCTGCGACTTAAAATTTGGACTCTGCTCTGGCAATTGTGGAACTGTAATAAGATCGTGGAAATACTGCAATGGCCTAACATTTTCGTAAAACAGTTTCAATCTAGCAAATATACCACAGAACCTTTCCCTATGACCGCCAAGTACATCATTGGGCAACTTTTCATGAAGCTTAAACATAAGTCTGACACTGATATCATACAATGGGTTTGAATCTTGTATAAGAGTAATTAATGGTGCTAATCTACATTGTCCAGGTTGCGTCATCGACGATATGCGATACGTATTAATTGAATTAAATACAGCGACTTGTAGTGCAATTATATCATCCAAATAATCGAAGATTTCTACACACAGTTGAAAGCTAAAATAAATAAAAAGATAATAAATTAACTTATATAAAAATAATGTAGTACTCAAATTAGAATATTTCAAATAGGGGATACCCTTGACCCATATTTGAAAGTATTAGATTTGAAATCACAACGGGTACAGGGTATAAAAATTCAAATTAGTATTATAATATTTACTGCATACTAGTAATTTAAGTCCTTATCGGCGATCGTTGCAATCTCAGCAAATGTTATCAATAGTGATCCGGGATACATTCGATTCTTGTCATGGAAATTTAGTTTAGTTACTAAAAGCTTGCTATAAGCCTTTATACAATAGCCAATGTCATCTTGCAGATGACCCCATAACTTTCCGATTTCTAAAATCATATTTGAATGTTTCTGGGATTGTTGAAGAGCACATTTATGTCCTTCTCTTAGAACTTTATGCAGTAGATGACAGAATTTCCATGCCGTAAACCTATTTTCCATAATGGGCTGTCGTGTTATAATTGCCCAAAAGCTTCTAGCTTCCTTCGATTTGTGTATTATTATGATAATTGAGCGAGCATGTTTCGACTTTAGTGGCGTTTCCATTCCCTTAAGGGCCTTGCTTACACTTATGTTCTATAAATAAAAGAAAAGGGAAGTTGAGAATATAGTTACTTGACAAACTGTATATAAATATCAATACCAGATCAGTTTCATTTGGTTAAATTAAATTAGAATGGAATTGCTCTAACACAATTCTGATGGAATAAATGAAACCAATATGTAAGTATAAGGAATTTAAGGTACTAGGTTCCCATATTATTGTTTACGGTAATCAATTTAAATCAGAGATTAAAGATAAGCATCATCCTGCTCCAAGGAAAATAAACTTTCCACCTCACTTTTCGATCTTCCCGCAGGAAGCATAATATGTATACAAAAAAAACTTATTTTAGTAGGCAGTCAAAGTGTTTAATGTTTAAACTTTAAAAACAGGTCTTATCTTATTCCCACAGCAAAAATAAACGGATTTTATAATTTAAAGTAATTACATGAAACATAACAAATAAAGTAAATCTAAAAACATGGAGATGGATGCAATTTTAATTCTTAATTCCTTTTCAAATATATTTAAACAAAAAAATACATTATTATAATAAAATCGAATAGAATTTAGTGAAAATATTTAGTAATTTTTACAATAACTATTGGGGTGCCAATCCATTTTTGATTCACTGTACATATTGCTCCAGTATTTGTGAATGGATGTGTAATGAATTTCAATTTGAGCGCATGATTGCATTGTTTTGCATTGTTGGTGCAAGTCTCTTGTGTATGAATGTATTCCATTTATATGGCTGTATGTACATTTGTAATTTAATAAACAAAAATGCACGTACACTCCCATAAATGAATGAGTGCAAATTGTTTGCTTCAGTTGTTTAGTTAATGAATAATGCAATTAATGTATGTGTTTGTGTATTCACATACAAACATATGTAAGCAATATAGTTTAATTACATACAAGTGTTTATATATACAATATAGTATGTACATATGTAAGTACATATATATGATGTATTTGAGTTGTTACAGATGTATAAATCTGTACATACCAAGTGAAAGAAGTCCTTCTCTGCATTAGTTGTCATTTTGGCTTACAAAATTTACTTTACGAACTGTACTGCGAGTGAATCACACTTAGATACAAATGAATGCATGAGTATCGTATGTGTGTGTGCCAACTGAAAAACAAAAATACATTTAAAACATTAATTATCTTATCAGAAGTGTATTCATTTCTACTCGTTTGCACAAGCATTGTATATACAATATATACATATGCATGTATATATATACAATAAATTTTGTTATTAATTTATCGATATTCACGATATTTAATTTACTATTGTTGCGTACAGTAATATCATGTCAAGATATCGATAATTTTAGAAATGATGGAACTGAAACACGATGGAAAAAACGAACTTTTCGGAATATATGCATTTGGAGTACTTTTCGCGAAATTAAGTCATGAAATGGTTCTAATTTATTTTTTATTAACACCATTTCAAGAATTCGACTAACTCACTAAAGCTTACTATGAATTATGATTCTTTGCATTAAATGTTTATCCGTCGAATTATCGAATTTGTTTATCAGTTTATTGAAATTACATGAATCATCAATGCATATTCTATAGTAATTAATTGCAAAGCAATTGCCATTAATTGTTGTAAGTTTTGCTGACTCATTTATCTAAAACATACAAACCTGCCTCTTTTATCTCATAAGTTCGTCGTGTCTTTTGATTTTGCGAACATGTTCAATGAACAACATGTTGTAAACAAACTCTTATCCTAATCGGAACGACTTGATCATCGCTGGTTCCGGTGTTAAAAATGGATGGCGCACAATTCAAATGTGAACTTATTTTTAGTTCATTTAAATTTGATGATACTTTTAAATTCGAAAATAGGTTATCATTCTTATCAGGGTTTGTAGTTAGTTCGTCACCTATCGGGGGAAGAATTCTTGAAAAAAATCTAACAAAAATTCTACAGAAAGTGGCAAAATTAAATGGTAGGGTGATTTAACAATGTGATGGGCGCTGGGCATCTTGTGAATAGGTGTTAATAGTATTTAGTGTTCACTAGTTGTTTCACTCATTGCATATTTTTACACTTCTAGTGTATATATTTACATATACAGATACAGGTACATATATATTGTATTTCATTAGCTGTATTGTCTACTTTGCATTGCATTTACATGATAGCAATAAAATTGTCTGATTAGTCTTTTTAGTTTAACTACAATATAAACACTATATTACAGGTATTAAATAAACGCAAATAATTGTGAATTTAATGTGGAAAGAAATATGTTGAAAATAAATATCCTTAGGAGATATTATGTCCTTAGTTCCTTAAATAAGTGAAGTCCTTTCAACTGATCGATCCTTTCAAGAGAAGAAGTTTTAAAGTTTAAAAGTATAATGTTACGCTGAAACATAAAATTAAATGTACATAAGACTGTGACCAAAATTCGCTGTAACTTTTAGTGCCCCAAATAACTTAACCTATTTTAAGAAGCATTACGTAAGCTGAGTAAACCATCAATTTGCTAATAATGTTATTTTTAGTAGCCCCAATTTATTGACCTTTTAGCTGATTGCTTTCAAACCAACTAGATACTGTAGATGTTCCGTTTACCTTGGATAATAGGAATTTATTTAGAATTCTTAATGGACCGGGAGATCCTTACTTTAGCTTGTCAATATAAAAAAGTAGTTGAATTTCAAAAATTTGATTCTAAATTAACATTTATATTAAATATATTAATATTTTAAATGCAAAACTAAAACGCTAAAATTATTATAGACGATGGGGCATTCAACAAAATAAATTTGCTAAAACTTTTATAGCTAGGATTCAAAAAAGTTCAGACAAAAACCAATCAAATAAAAATGTCCTTATAAAAATCCATTATTTTTTTAACGGGTAGCAAAATGGCGGATGAAGAAGATCCTTGGGGGTTCGATGATGGCGGTGATGCTGGTGATGCAAAAACTTCACAAGCTGCTTCCACTGATGCTGCCCCATCAAAAGCGGAAAGCGTAAAGTCAGAGGCCCGATCCGAAGCAGTTCCGGCAGCGGATGGTGCTGTGGAACCGGATCAAGAAAATATTGTCGAGGCTGATATTGAAATTAAGGCACCCCCACCACCACCCGAAGATGATGGGTATAGGAAACCAGTTCAGCTATATCGTCATTGGGTCAGGTAGGGCTAAAATCGAAAAACGATATCCTGGTTGAAAGAAGAATCTTGGTTACATTTTTCATGATTAAAACTTTCTAATTTATTTTTTTATTATACTACTTTTCAATAATTAAAGGCCGAAGTTTCTGCAGTACAAATACATGTACAATTACAGAACCAATTATTATGACGATGTAATTGATTATCTTGACAAAAAGCAGGTTGGAGTTACTCGGGATATCCCCAGACCGCAAACTTGGGCAGAACGTGTGCTTCGGACACGAGATAACAAGTACGAAAATTAATACGAAATTAAAAGAAAATAAATATTTATAAATAATATTTTTTTCAATTTTATTTTTCAGTGGAAGCGACATTGATTCTTTTGTTCCTACAAAGCGGAATAAACAATTAACTCAAACATTGGCTGCATCAATTCGAACTTATAATTACCATACTAAAGCATATATTAATCAGAAATATGCAAGTGTTCTTTAAATTGATTATAAAACTGCCAACAGATTGAGAACTTAAAAGATATGTTTGATTATTATCATAGGATGTGGACATAGGAATTTTGTATATACAAATGTACATATAAATAGTAATTACATTCATAATTTGATAGCCCAAATTGTATTTGAAAACATATCGTAAATTATAAATTTCAATATTTCAATTCAAGCTATTATTTAATAAACACTAAGAAGACACTGTTAATAGACTAAGAATTTTTTAAGTTATCGGTGTATTTGTTTATTCTTCTTTCCCTTTTCCAACTCACGACCAAAAATAATTAAGTAAGTGATAATTTTACAACAACAAGATCTAAAAGTACAAATTACCATTGAGCAATATATAATAACTGTGCAATAAACTCTATAAATAAATCATATAATACAAACGAAAATATTTTGTCAATATCTTATGTAATTTACACTATCCAAATGGGAAAAGTATCTGACTACAAGATACCCTGTACTTGGTTCTTGAGATACTTTAATAACAATGGTTAAACACAATCTTATAGCTTTGAAATTACTCGAGATAAACAACAGACTGAGAAACTCAAGTGTCCCATTTTCAATGGGCACAGGGTATATTTAATAAACTAAATTAGAGTGGAAATGATTCTATTGGAAAGATCGTAAGCACTTGGTCGTATTATCATTGTCAATTTAAAGCGAGTAATCTTATTGTGACCTTATTACGCATACGAGTCTATACTCTTATTCGTACATGTGCCTTGGATTTATTCACTCTAATTTTAGTTGTTGCCCCGTATGGATAACCATAATTTTTAATTCAAAACTAGACACTTGTACTATCATGTACTGTATTACAACGAGCTCTCTCAAGTTTTGTTTGCTGATATTTATTATTCAGAGGACAACTAATGTTGAAGCAAAGACCACTTGGTAAATATAAATTAAAAAATAAACAAAGATAATTAAATTTAAATTATTTTATATAATTAAAACCATGTTTAATTTTTTAAAGCTCTAAGAATGATATACATGCTCTGATTCTCGCTCGGGGTGGTAGCAAAGGGATTGAATACAAGAATTTAGTAAAAATTGATGGATTGTCTTTACTATCACGTACTATACTGACAATACGAAATTCTAGTTGTTTTGAACATATTTGGGTTTCTACAGATGACGAAAAAATTGCACTTGAAGCTACCAAATGTGAGTAAGCAAAATAGTTTTGAAGATATGGGTGAAGGGTATCTCGTAGTCGAGCGATCTAACCTATTCCTATTTATTTCTGTACATTTTTTCAGATGGGGCTCTTGTGCATAACCGACCTGCGAAATATGCTATGGATAAATCATCATCCATTGAGGCCGTTCAGGAATTTCTAAATGTCCACAAGACAATAGACAATTTTTCTTTATTTCAATGCACTTCGGTTTTTTTAAGAGAAAAATATATTAAGGAAGCGGTAGACAAATTGGACTCACATGACTGTGTTTTTGCTGTGAAAAGGTATGTTGAATATTTATTATAAATGTACCACAAGTTCTAAATTGTTTTTATATTATTTTTAGATCCCATTACTTGCGTTGGAAAATGGTAAATGGTAAAGTATTGCCCGTTGATTTTAATGCAGAAGCCCGACCTAGACGGCAAGACTGGCCAGGAGATTTGGTAGAAGCAGGAATGTTTTATTTTTCAAAAAGAAAGCTGGCCATGAGAGGAATATTTCAAAATGAAATGTAAGTGGAGAAAACCTATTAAGATCAACTATTAACGTATTGAATAAATAACTAGGTGTTCTATTGTTGAAATCGCACCAGAAGATGGCTTGGAAATCGATTCCAGTCGAGACCTAACCGTTGCACGCTGTATTATAACTGCTGGTTTATAGGGAATAAATACATTAAATGTCTAACTGGCGGGCTTTCGTTTGAATTTAAATTGCAAGACGGTCATGAGAAATAGTATATCGTTTAAGATCGTTAACTACTTCAAATTTTGACATCGAATCGATATTGTAACCGCAGTTACATTTGAATTTCAGATGATTCAAATAACATGATTATTTTATAATGATATACTGTTTAAATTTGCAATTAATAAATATATTTTAATAATTATTCTGTAGCTACCTATATGGTTTTAGTAAATGATTAATTAATAAATATATGTATCAAAGTGCCCACACAACTCTTGTGCTATTTTTGTAATCATTTATTTATTCCATTCATATCTGAAAGAGAACAAAGGCATAGGCATTTATAATTGCAATCATAGGGTATAAAAGTCAATGAGAATGCTGGACCAGTAGCTTTTCTTGTATTTATTCCCCAAGGGTAAAGATCTATGGAATAACAACTATTCCAAATATGTTAACGTTGATATTTTACTTATTACTTCAAACTGCATACTCAGAGTTCCAGGACGGTAGAGTTAAACAAAATATTTTTAATAAATTATGGTATTTATGATGAAATGTTTTTCGTAGGCAACAATGCGCACATAAGTCAAATTTCTGGAGTTCCAAATGACTTTAAAGAGAACGCAGAACCATTTACGAAAATTGGATCAAAGTATTATATGATCGAGAAACAATATCCTGCGAATTGGTTTGCAGCTGCAATGAAGTGTCGGGAAATGGGTGGCAACTTGGCAAATGTTCAGAGTAATGGGGACTTACAAGCCTTGGATGCGTTTTTGGACAAGTCAAAGCGATATTGGTTGGATTTAACAGACCTTGCTGTTGAATCTCAATTTCGTTCCTTAACAACCGGAAAACTGAAAGACACATATCCGCTATGGAAATCTGGGGAACCCAATAATTTAAGAAACCTGGAACATTGTGTTCATCTATTTCATAATACTAACCAATTTGTTATCAACGATTGCGCATGTGATAAAGAATATCTATATATTTGCGAATCAAATTATCCCAGGACGATAACGTTTGTTACTTGGTAAATTTAATATTTATTACCATATTTTATTTAAATAATAAATAAATTTGATAATTAATTTAATCAATTTGAATTTTTA
The DNA here is from genome assembly GCA_035042165.1 of Drosophila kuntzei. Lineage (NCBI taxonomy): Eukaryota > Metazoa > Arthropoda > Insecta > Diptera > Drosophilidae > Drosophila > Drosophila kuntzei. The sequence goes on along the minus strand of JAWNLU010000372.1, from coordinate 392,704 downwards.
ATATTTAATTTTCAACAAGTAGAAAGGTCGCCAAAAACCACACATTTAACTAAATTAATATTTAAAACACACAATTAATGTGACTCAAAATCGAGTTAATTTTACATTTGAGTTACATTTTTATAACGTTTTTGTTGAGGAATTTGTTATAGGGTTGCGATTAAACCTGAAAAATGTAAAGCAGTCGACTGAACAAATTTTACAACTAAATTAAAAGTATAATATTAAAATTAATTATATATAAATATATTTAAAAAGTATAAAGCAATGAATTTAAAATTGAAAAGTAAAAAAAAAATTTAATAGTAATTTATTTATTTAAGCTCTTGCAGTGAATACTTATGAATAATCTCAAAAAATATAAATTTTTTAAAGAGGAAAGTTGGCAACCCTGATATTATGTATATAAGTCGGTAAATCAAGAAGAAACTTAGTATTTATTATGCGATTGCACTGTTGTTATTAATTCATTTAAAATGAATTCAAAAATATTATCGCTTAGTTTTTATAGTTCCTTTTATCTGACTGTGATTCATGCCTCTTTATTTTCGCATCCAAAAGGTAATGCTTTACAAATTCGTAAACTATTTTTAACCAAACTCATTTTAATTAGAGCCATTTACCAAGTTGGAGCTAAGTCAGGCATATGGAATTTCAAATGATTTTCATGCGGAGACACAACCGTTTCAAAGAGTCCTCGATAAATATTATTATATTGAGAAAGAAACAAAACTAAATTGGTTTGCAGCCATGCATAAATGTCGCGAATTGGGAGGAGATTTGGCGAATTTTCAGAACGACGAGGAATTGGATGCGGTACTTAACGAATTGGACAAAAACAAATGCTTTTGGATTGATTTAAATGATCTTGCTGTGAGACGTAAGTTTCATTCAATAACTACGGGACATCCTTTCGGATTCGTAAGGTGGGGCAAGGTTGAACCCAATAACTTGGGAGGCAATGAACACTGCGTACAGTTGGTGGCCTACGATCGGAGAACCTTCACCATGAATGACAACAAGTGTCGTCGTCTTTGTTTTTTCATTTGTGAAACTAAGTTGCCCCTCCAAACAAACATTGTGGTTTGGTAAAAGCTTTAACTACTCGAACTTTCCTTGGACAAATAAGTTTATTGTTTATAAAAAGCGTTAGATTAGACGAGATTTGCTTTGTCCTGAATACCTTATTATAATTAATTAAATACACTTCTCTTAAATATTAAAGCGATTTTGATTTGCATTCAGAAGCTTTCAGATAAATAAATAAAGTGGAACACTGTTTAAATATATATTTTTTTAATGTTTTTTGTTTTTGTTTCAATGATTTATTAAGCTTATACACATATTTGCACGCAAGTTAAAAGATTATTTGACAAGCGTGCAGTTAATATCCCTTTCTTGAATTAGAATTTAGCTTTATAACAAACAAAACTATCAATTAATAATTTTTGCTAATATTGTTGTTGTGTATGCGGAAACACTTTATATACATAAAGTTATATCTATGTATATTTAGGTATGTATGTAGATCATTTCCATTGTTTGTCAATATTTAAATCGAAAACAATTGCGTTTTTTTAATTAAAAACAAGAAATGACTTCAATTCATTTATAAATGAGCTGTGCAAAATTATTGTGGCTTTAGAAGTACGTACAATTGGACATTATTCATAAAAAAATATATAAATATATATATCTATAATATAAGTATACACACATACATATTTAAAATTAAGCAAGCAAACTATTAACGTGACATCAGTTTCAATAATTATTATACCAAAGCAGTCTACAATATTTGTTCGTTAATACATTTAGCAGCACATTTGAGTTGGCATTAAATTGGCATCATTTTTTAAAATAGTTGAATGAATTTTTAAAAACTTTCGATTCTTGTTTTTATTGTAGAATATGCCACTATATTTAAGAACATCGTTTGCTTAACAGGAACCAAGTGTAAACATATATCATTCTCTTTTATTCGCTATAATAAATTTGGCAAATCCAATTGTTTATCAATTTAATTACAATTCTTTTTTTCTTTTTTTTGTGTAAAAAACGTATTTTTGGAATTTAGTTTTCTAATCAGCAATATTTGTTATTTATAAAAAACTCACATTATTATAATGTATTAGTTGTTTTGATTTTTTTTGTTCATGGTTTATGCATAAATTATTAACAAATCACAGTAAAAAGCAACAATGCTAAAAATGTTCGTTCCGTATGCTACAATGAATACGAGTGTGAATATGAGTATTTTATGAATATTATTTATTACAGACTAATTCGATTTTTATGGCTTGAGTTTACTCGTATTAGCTGCGATTGATATGTAACTGTAGCTCAAATAAAATTCAATAGAAAGCAATAAGCATTAATATAAATGAATATAACAGAATTGTCAATGAGATTCGTATGAATACTCGCACATGATTTAATTAAACATCTAATATTCAGCAAGAGAAAACAATTGGAATGTTTGGATACAAAATAGTGGACAATCAATAAAGATAACACTTAAAGTTAAAACTAAGAAATGCACAGAAAATAACAAAATAATAATAATAATAACAAAAGTCGTGTATAAAGATTGGATAACGAAACGCTCTCAGTTACATAGAGCAGCTATCTATAAACTTTAGTTTGATCTATGAAATGTATATATGGAAAAGGGGAGCTTGGAATATGAGGGAATATAATTAGAAATTGTGTTCAATTAATGCGTTCACAATATTACAATAATTACAATAAAGATGACATTAAACAGTTACCAGATACACGTTTGGTTCACACGTGACAGATATTAGCATTAAATTCTTCACTTTAATATTAAAAAAAACTTCAATTTCATGGCATTGCTTGAAAACCATATTACTATTTCTCAAGATTAATGTGACGTGTAAACGCTGCTTTGCAGTTTAGTTAAGTTTACACGTAACAGATATCGAACAAAGTAACAAAATATGTATTACATTTGCTATTTAGTACGAAGAATATACAAATTGTACGTAATATCTGGTACACGTGTAAACCTTCTAGCATTACAATTACAATTATTGATAGTTGTTACGAGTTTACAGTTAATCATTATAAATATATACCTGGGGGGTTAGTTATATACACATTTAGATGGTAGGCATTAAAAGTAGCGCTCAAAAAATATACACACATCCACGCAGGCACACACGAATACACAATTAGAGATTTTACAGAATACACAGAATATGGGGCATAGGAGTACATCAATATTTGGGTGTTAATCTTCAGTTTATTCATTATTCAGCTGCCGATGGCGATGCAACAATCAGCTGCCTGCCTCGAAACGTGGCTTCGCCGCATTCGCGTCCGAATTGCTGGCATTATTTCCCAATTCCTGCAGCTCAATCTCGCTAAGCAGCGCCCAGTTTTCACTATCGCTGTGCACGTGCAGACGCAGCTCCTTGATGGCACCAATCTTCGGATCGAGCAGGCCTTCAGCCACGCCCAGGCTATCAAAAGCGCCCACCACAAGATACCCATCCGTTGTGGTATTGTATGTGCTCCAAACGGATGAATTCTCGCTCAGGCTATCGGCGGGTAACAGTTCCACGGTCGTGTTGTAGAAACGATCCGACGGATGCTCCGAGTTGCCGCTGCGAAACAAATAGCGACGCAGCAGCGTTGGTTGCTCAAAGATGAACTGCACCAAATCGCCAGGCTGTGGGAGGAGACCCCAGAAATAGGATTCACCGCGATACGCGCGCTTCAGCACAAAATTTTTATATGGCGCGATATTTGATTTAACCGTAGCAGGAGGATTGTGTGTGTGTGCAAAAAATGTGGGCACTTTGTTGCCAAACTGTTTGTCCTTTAGCTTTTGTACTTTGCCCTTTAGTGAGGAGCTGGTGCCAATGTGCTGGAACAGAGATTTGCGAAAGTGTTGCCAGTATTTGGCCTTCTCCTGATTGCAATGCTTCTGATCCTTATCCGTTCGACAGACTTTCGATTCAATAAAGTACGTGAGCAGCCAATCAACGGGCTTATCATTGTAGAACATTTGAAAGTAGGTTATCAAATAGGGTAGCTCAGCACTCTTGAACATTTTGCCAATGAAACCAAGCTGACAAAAGTCCAAGACAAACCAGGCCGGCTGATCTGGCTTCGTTAAAGCACTCTTGATCAGTGCAAACTTCTTCATGGTGGTGATAAACTGCCGCTTGGTCAATATATCATCCTCCAGTTGCACGTAGAAGGTGCCCTTGGAATGGGCATAGGCCATAAGATAGGCAAAATCCAGATTTTGCTTGCTACGCCATTTCACACGCTCCAAGGGATCGTTTAGCGTGATGCGCAGTCGCTCAAAGTTTGGATAATAACTGGGCGCTGGCGCAATAATGTCTATAAGTCCACTCTCCACATGCGTTTCAAAACTCGTCTCAATTTGTTTGGCTATCAGCTGCACAGCATCCAAGTCCGTTTCGCCAATGTAGACAATGATGAGCGTCTCATTTTGTTCCTCCTCGTTCATGTTCTCAATGAGATTGTGCAGTGTGCCAAGCAGATAGGATTGCTTTTCGCGTCGAACTGTTGGAATGCCCAGTACAATACTCACATCGCTTCGTCCTTTACTCTGCAGATAAGCGGGACGCAGGGAGCCTGCATCGTCTAGCAAATGAGGCAGGAAATGATAGGCATTCGGTAGTCGTATATTCTGCACAGGCACAAAGCCACGTGTCGCTCCAGATCCGCCAGTTTTCAACACATGCGATGCATTGCGGAGCAACTGACGTGCTTCTGGACTCAGTGCATCCAGGAAATTAGCCACTGACTGCGGCGGTGGACTTACATTGGTAACATTACTGCCATTGTTATACTGTAGCTGACCCAAGTACTGTGAGAGCAGGGAGACATCCTCCTGGCGTGCACGATACATGGATTCCAGGTACTGCAGCCGCATATGACACTCGGCCAGGCGTTGCGTCAGCGACTGTTCGGTGGATAGTTCTGGACCCAAGATCATCAATATCACAATGCAGGGCGCCAGTATGAGCACCGTGGCAATTAACATGCAATTCCTTTGACGTATTTTAAACATATTGTTGTCTGATTCGTTGCTAGGTCTTTAATCAATTCGTTTGCAATGAAACTGAAAGCGAAAAACGTTTTACGTTGATTAATAAAATAACTATCAAGATAAGGGTAAAGCATACCAATATTTATCATTTCCACTTATCGATATTGTTAGATGTGATGCGGAAACAAATTTTGATTTGTTTACGATGCGACCAACTCCGACTTTAATATGGTCTGCAATTGAAAAAATTAAGTGCAATGAGATATTTATAAAACTATTAGTTTGGTTGGTCGAGAAATAGTTGGTCAAAGCTGAAAAATGTAAATTGGGCTTTAACAATAAGATATTAATTATTATTTATAGACTTGGCTGATAAATGAGTATTATTAAAGACTACACTATTAACAATATAATACATAATTATAGACAGCTGAGAAATTATAATTATTAGAAAAAAAGACACACTAAACTATTAACTTTATAATATAAAAGAGATTCAGCTGTTTTAGCATTGAAAATTAGAGTGCGAAATAGCACAGCTAACGACAGTACAAAAATAATACTCATTTAATGGAAAATTATATAACGAACTTAACTTTTAACAATAGAATAAACAATTGATTCAGTTGTTTCAGCCTTTTGTACAGACAATAAAGACAGAATACTCATTAAATAATAAATTATATAATGGACACATTGTGAAAACTGTTTACAAATTGAACTGCATTGCTGTTGACTGAACTATCGTCTATACTATAGGGTCCTGATTATAACAACTGCTCATCAACTCATCAACTCAGTTTTTAGTTAAGTTATTCCGTTTACCAGTGTTAATTTTGTTGCTCGACTTTGTTGTGCAATTCGTCGTCACATCGCCGCTTAGCTGAACTGATGGCTGTCGTCTCCACAATCCACATTATTACGGCACGTTTTAGTGACTAATATAAGTGGGTTGCCCACCCATATTGGACAGTTTTCCTGCTGCTGGGAGGGACGGGACGGGGTTTAACAAGTCTGGCAGTGGAAATCGTTGTTTTTGTTGGTTCACCCTCAGCCGAGAACGTTGTTATTAACGTCTTTTGTGGGGCAGCTGTCGCTATTCTCGCCGTATGACCTGCAAGCAACAATGGTTGTATAATATATGTACATATATAAGAATGTGCGAAAAAAATAAAATAGAAATCTATTTACATGGCCAAGCGCCAAATGCTTGCAATTTGTTCCTCTTCTCGTTGTTGCTGTTGTAATTGTTGTTATTGTCGAATCGTTTGTTCTATCGTCGGTGGGGTTTTGCGAGTGCTAAAACAAAAAACAGACAAACAATATCAAAACATGTAAATAAATGAGCTAATTCACGTTAATGAGCTAAAACCCCTTTGTACACAATTTCAAATGTTTATACTAACTATCAATTTATCTTAGAATAAACGATTAAAACAACCCAAGCATACATATTTGTTAATTAATTATATATATTCATAGTATCATGAGTGTATTTAGATTAAACGTGAATTCGAGTCAAAGTACAAAAAGATTTTATGCGCAGAATTTGAGTTAGTTTAAAACTTTTAGACCTGCTTTTGAACTAGTCAGTAAAATGTAATAAATTAATTATAACATTATCGATTATATTGCATCTATAAAATCAAGTTCAAACTGATTCAAGTCGGTTGTCAAGTAAATGTTATGACAAAATAATAAAAAGTAACTGATTTTAATTTTTAAAAACAATTAAACCCTATGGATCTTCTTAATTTTTATTATTTTTATTTATTTATTTATTTTAACTAAGTGAAAACAATTACTCGACTAACTGTACATATAAACAAGGTGCTTGCTAGCGCTATATTTATAAATTACAGATAATATCATTTTATCGCTTAGCTAAGTGTGAACATTAACGTTTCCAATGCATATTTGAGAAATAAACAACAACAAAAAGAGGGGAAGAGAGAGGGACGGCGGCGAGCAAACATAAATAAATAAACAACATTAGCAAAAGCGCCCAGTGCCACACACACACACACACACACATGAACACACGCAATAACGTACTTTCTACCCGCTCTCCCCTTTATGTATGTATGTATTTCACTGCTGTTCATACTCACTGCACGTAATATTCAGTTAATTGCGTCGGCTTGACAAATAACGCACAATCAGTGCGCATTTTACGCAACTTTTATTTAAACGACACACCAATTGCGCTAATAGGAACTGATTAAGTGAGAAAACAATACGGTAGTTTTTAAATTTGTATTGTATGTTTTGTGGGTGGTGTCTTCGTCATTTGCTACTTTTTTTTTGCTGCCATACGCTTTGCAAATTTCTATGCACTCGTTGATCAGTTGGTTACATTTTCGTTACAGTTGGTCAGTTTTTTATGTAAATACACTTGCCAATTATTGCAATACTCGCGGTATTTTATGCATTAGTGAGAAAAGTTAAATAAACTTCTCCGTGAGCAAAAATAACAACAATGAGCAGCAGTCAATCAGTGTTGCGAAGTCCGCGTTTTTCCCGTCAGATCTGGCGTATGTCAATCGCGCTCTAGCTTTTTTTAAGTTAATATAACTACTATAAATATTTCATATTATTACCACTAGATTAATGTTGTATATAGCTGTATTATAATATATAAAATATAAAGTCAACCTAAAAAGTATTAAAACTTCTTATCTGGCTTTCTTCTGGATTTCCCAGCATCTTCTAGCTATTTTTTAATGTTGATATAGCCTTTTTAGGCGTTGATGAGTTGGCAACACTGCATTCAATGAGCAGTTCAAGTGTTGAGAAACGCTAATTTAGCGACGAGTGTTATCATTTGCGCTATCGAAATATCGAATGTTCTGCATTGTATCACACTATCGATAATTGCGAAACATAAATACGCCACCTATGGTATAAATAAAAAGGTCGGCCAGATCAAATAATGGCAACGGTGCGTAATTCAAATTTTTTAGTTAATTTAATTTTATCTGAAATCCCACAAGAATCGAATAAAAATTCAGCAAACGTTTTTTAAATTCTACTTTTTTAAAAAGTCCGAAAGATCCTTTAAAGAAAAACCTATCTTTTACTATCTTTTTACGAATTCCAATGTCTGGCAATGTTAAAGAAAATCCCCTTTGCAAAAAATGAGCATGGAGCCTTTTCCGGGACCCAAGGTTGCCACACCGTTTTCTGAGAACCAAGTGCTTTCGTTATTTTTTTTTTTTTGGCTGAAAAATATTTAATTGTAGAAAATGACAATATATTTAACGCTATTAAATGGCACAGGCTATGTTTTCAATGCAGATGGTAAGAAAGTATCTACTGTGTTAAGTACAATAATATCAATGCAATTTCCGTAGACTACATGGAACTGCGCACAAAACATAGACTCATGGGTGCTCCCGTGGGCACAGCCAACAGCAAAGGTTGGAGCTCCAGTGAAGCCGGTAAGCACATTTTTAATCAAAATGATTATTATAAGTTATGATAAATCGTGTTAATCTTGCAGCGCTGCCAGTGGAGTTGACTAAATGGGAAACGCAGTGGCTTATTGAGGCAGGAATTGCGGTTTTAATCAGCAAATCTGCAGCTTTAACTGCGCCGCCAACACCCGAAATGTTGCAAGATTATAAAACGGAATTTGAGGCAAGTTTATTGGCCCAAAAATCAGCCTTGAAGGCAGAAAAACTAAGGGAAACTGAACGTCATGTGGATAAAATATTAATTGGGAAGCGCAACAAGTTATTGAAGCAAGGGAAAAGCAAAGAGGGTGAGTGTTTATTTATGGGGTATCTAGGGTGTTTACACTTACAATTTTCTTCCTTAACAGCCGCTGCTCTAACAACTGACGATGTGCTCCAAGAAATGTCCAATAATTTCGTATTTGAACGTCAGAATGCCCTCGTGGAGTTGGCCTGCTCGCATGTCACAAACCACTGTACGAATATCTCAACTTATTAACCTTTTATAATTGTGTTAACTGTTTTTGCTTATTTTGCAGTCGCTCAAGTCTGTACTGAATCCGTTTATGATACGAAATCGATTAAATATCGTGTCTTTTGTGATTTGTGGCGACGTGAAAAGTTTGTCACGTCTGGCGAAGCTTTTGGAGCTGACTTTCTGGTTTATCCTGGGGATCCATTACTCTATCATGCCTCGCATATTGTTATTATACTAGAATCACCTGCTATACGTCCTCTGGAGTTGATTTGCAAGGTGCGTCTATCTGTAACCGTTAACAAGGACTGCGTTTTTGCCTATGAGGAAAGTGACGGCAATATCGTTTATCAAACGGTTGAATGGTGCAAATAATTGCAGGTGAGTATCGACCTTTAAAATAGCATACATCTAGAATCAAACATTTATTAACAAAAAAAAAGGGAGAAAGAAAGAAAGAGATCTCTAATAAGATTACTTATTGTATTCATAAAGCCTAGATTTATTTCTATAAAATCATACATCATCATTTTAATGTTCTAATCTAAAGTTGCAATCAGGTCAGCAGGCTGCTTTGATTATAAATCCGATTTCTATATTTCATCTAAAACACTTTTATATCAAATATGTATTGATTAAATAGCTAAGTAAGATTATAAGCATGATAGATATGTTATTTCTTTGTCAAAACAATTACTTGAATAATTTTAAAGAGGGTATTTTATCTTTCATACGTTTACATTGGTTTTCAATACGACTTTAACAAACTGGTCACACTGTCGAGACTCTGCCGCTGCAGAGCGAGCGCAGATCTCTTCTTGTAGTTGTTGTTCCAATTTCAGAAGATTTCGTTTTGTGGAAATTGGATACAATAACACAGAGCATTGCATGACTTTAGAGTCCAAAGTTTGGACTCTTCATGTCCGTCTCTCTATTTGTACATGTGTGCGTTATGCGTATATGTGTGTCAGTGAGTGCGCTCACTCACACAGACATTGATACAATGCTTTTGTGGGAAAGCGAAATAATATAAATGAAACTCTTGGACAGTGTTTGGTCCGCTATTCGAAATTTCTTGGAGTACGCGCGACCGGCGCTATCCTCTCCTCTCAACAGTGTCAAACCTCTCCGTTTTGTATCTCAGCAGCAGCAGCAGGAGAGGGAAACTGCTGTCGCCACTCGGCAGCAGTCACAGGTTAAAATTTGTATGTAAAAATGAGTTTATTATTGCGACGACATTCACAACGTAGAGATGTTTTGTTCCGTCTCACGGAAAAAGTTTCATAAAGCGATTTTAATTCGTGAATATTGGCTGCAAAATGAGGTTATAATTCGATTGGCCCCCAAATCACTAAACAAATTCAAAAGTGTAAACAAGCAACATAAAATACATACATACACATACGTATATGTACATATGTATATGTCTATATAAATATGTATGTACATATGTCTGTTTGCGTATTCGTTTTCAACAAATTTTTAGCATGTTTCGTGTACTGCTTTGAGAAGCATTTGGTTTTTTTTTTTAAATAGACTTCGACAAAACTGAAACAAGAACAAATACGATAATAAGGTTGAAAGCGCGGGGCAATGTGACGGAGGGGAGTTGGCCGCGAGGCCAGGCAATGTCGTGCCGTTCGAATTTCAGCGAGTCAGCCAATCGCACTGTGGTTCCCAAGTCATTTGATTACCGCCATCTCCATTCATGACAATTTCGTTTCAGTGCTTGTACATTGCGGTCTACTGTGCGCTGCGCTCACACTAGTCAGATTGTCGCTGCCCCATGCTTCTCTTCACCACCCAGATCCACCCAATGCCTCTCGCTCAGCATTGCCAGCCACAAAATACGCTCACTGCTTTAATGCTGATTGGACTTTTAAAGCAGCATTAACATTTCTCGTGTCCAGCATCAAAATCAAAACAGAGAAAATTGTAATCTTGCGTTGTTTGTTCTTTTTTTCGGCTCTACTCACACGCCGCTCACTTAGTTTATTACTTCTCAGAGTATGTTGACGCCACCATGGATAGAACTCTCCCTGGTATTATTACTCTCCCTGCCAGCAGCGAATCCAAACAGTGCGTCTCTGCTCTTAAGCGGGACTTGATCTGCATAAAAATAGGGTCGAGCTGTCTCTGGGATGCATATCAAAAGTAACAGGTGATTGCCTGAACTCGCTCAAAGAGCACACCGAATGTATAGCGGGTGGAGAATTTGTAAGAGAGAACCGGCTTTTAGCAGGATCTGTAGATAGGAAGATTTAAGCAGGCTGAGTAACTTATCACTGATAACACTGATCAGAATTATAAGTAGACTCTGTTAATTTTTAACTTTTTATATTATTAATTATTTATTAATAATTTTTAAAATAATATTTACAATTTCAATTGTATTTTTCTTTGAACCCATATAAAATTTTTAAAAAATGTGCTATGCTGGAAAAAATACTCTTGCATTTGCGTTTCACTTAAATTTATTTTCGTCTGGTAACGCTGTTAGTCAACTGTACTTTCAAGAGCGCGCACTGCCAGCCATCTCTCTCACTCTCATGCGCTCACCGCAGCAACAGTGTCACCCACACTCGCACACATACGTTCACGTACAAGCACACACACAGGCAAATGTGAAACCACCACCAAAAAGCGGTTCTGCGCGCATGATCAGAAATTTTCTCCGTATAGAGACTAAAACTCGTCATACGACGCGACCGCCGCGCCGCGCTGGCAGAACGTAATTCGATCGAATACTCAGAGCTCAGTTCGAGTTATTCAACGTTGGCGAGCAGCAGCAGCAGCAAAAAAGAAAACCAAGAGCGGCAGCCAAGAAGGGAAAGCAAACCGAACCGAGTATAAAATAGCAGCCAGCAGATTTTTCTTTTGCGCTCCGGTGAGAAGATAATTTCAACATGCATAAAATTGTTCGCTCCGGGAGCGACAGCGTGTAAACAAACAAAATAACAACACAATAGTGAATGAAATTCTAGTTATAAAACAAATGCAAAGGCAAAAACTAAATGCGTGGCGTTAACTGTACAAAAGTAAAAAAAAAACAGACGGGAAAAAAGAAAAAAAAATGGAAAAACCCGAACAAAATATGCATATTGTTATATCTGTGTGTGACAGTGTGTGTGTGTTGGCGCGCTATTTTTATTTGAAATTCAAAGAACAGAATTTTATTTGTTGCCAGTTGCTTAGATGTGTGTTTTTTTCCAAGTCTAAAGTCATGCATTTCCATACGTTCCATACGACTATCGGTCTGAGTGGGGGGCGGGCGGGCGGACGGCCCACATTTCATATACGAGCTACGAGCTGTAAAACTTGCTCTCTTGTTGTCTCGCTCTCGCGCGCTCACATCACAAAGTTGCCCACTGTTTTGGAGCAGGAGTGAGGGGCGCGCATGTCAGTGCTCCCCCTGCCTTCTCACACACACACACAAACACACATGAATAAACGAAAACTTTTTCTCGCGAGAGAGCGAGAGCACATGAGTTGTGTGCCTGAATATTTGTCTGCCATCTGCTTATGCTCTTTACTCTTTTTTCAGGGGGGCAACGATAAGAAGCAGCGCGCCATTCAGTCGTCGTGAAAGCTCGTGAACGTGGAGCCGTAGTGGAGCAGTAGCAGCAGCATTTGTAGCTGCCATTTATTAGAAATTTCTTGTTGGTACGTTGCAACAAAAACAGCCTCGTCGTGTTGGCCACAAACAGCAATCAATACAATTACAACGCTGGAGAACAACTGTTGGATTTGGACACGACAGCCCTAATGTCGTTGCCAATGAATTCGCTGTACTCGCTCACCTGGGGCGATTATGGCACATCTCTGGTATCGGCCATACAATTGTTGCGCTGCCATGGCGACCTCGTCGATTGTACGCTGGCAGCCGGTGGACGCAGTTTTCCGGCCCACAAAATAGTACTATGTGCCGCCTCTCCATTTCTGTTGGATTTGCTAAAGGTGAGTACGCGGCGAGAGCTTTTTTTTACCTTTCCCCACCACATACATAACCTCAACTTCAGCATTTTATTTGATGGCATGTGTGCTGTGCTGCCTTCGCGTACAGTTTGTAAACAGAGAAACCAACGTCGTTGTCCGCCTTGCCAAATAGGTTCATATCTGTGTGTGCGTGTGTGTGTGTGGAGCAGCTTTGACTACTCCCGAGTGCACGTCTCCAACTCAATGTGCATGTGAGCATTGCGTGCTCTGTGACTGTGTCTGTGTATGTGTGAGTTGAAGACGTGTGCACTCGCGCTCTATTCCTGGGTTGGATACATTTGACGCTCTGTTTTACGCTCAGCAGTAAAAGCAATAGGAGCAACCATCGCCATCTCTCCTACTTTCTGTTTAGTTAGCTAGAGATTTTTGTGTAAGTTTTCAATTGCCAATTGAGTTGAATGAGTTGCGCACTCTGGGCGCTGTCGCTGACGCTGGCACTGTTGTAACCACATCCCCATCCGTTGCCCTTAGCCGCACATTGCTTATCAACTTGTTTGTTATAAAAGAAAAAAAAAACTTTAAGCTTTTAGGTAAGAGAGAGAAAGAGAGGGAGAGCGAATGAGCACAACGGTCTGTCATAAAGACAAAGAGGTAGAGGAGAAGAGGAGCAAAAGTTGCGCCAACTTTCAGTTTGAATGTGTTAGAGCGAGCGCAAACGAGAGCGCCAAGTGACGGGGCTGCCTGACTGCCTCTTACTTGCTACTCTTGTTGTTGCTGTTGCTGTAGCTGTTGTTGGGTGCACACGAGCGCGACCTCTTTTTGCTAATGTATGTGAGCGAGTGTGTGTATCGGTGAATGTACAGTTGATATTGGCTATGGGGCATGCTAAAAAGGGGAGCAGCCTAACAAAAGTTTTGATAAAAGTGACCATTTTATTATACGAATTCCAAAAAACAGATTTCAGGCTATATAAAATATACACATACACACATTTTCGGTTGAATTCCTATTTATTTGAGTATTTTAATCTCTCTATATATAAGTTTTTTATAAATAAGTTCAACTGTATTGTGTTTGTGTTTGTCATAAACAAGTTCTACTGTTCAATGTACAGAACTCATATCAAAAAGATATACATACCGACTTACTATGCACATACAAGTATATAAAATATTTTCTGTATATACTTTGCCTTTTTGTGATTTTTTTTTTTTTATATATTTCTTTTACTGCATTGAACATATTCATTTTCATTTGCATGTGCAGTACTGTACTTGTTTGTATTTTATTTGAAATTTAAAATTTGCAATATTTACTGTTGATCAGCGCCAATCAGATATTCACTGTTGTTTGTTGTCCACATGTCAAATCGGACCAAAACAGAGCGAAGAGGAGAGCGTAGAACACCTGACGCTGGCATCTGACTGGCATCGACTTTACGCTTATGCTCGCTCCCCGTTCAAAAAGTAAACAGAGCGTAATTTTCAAAACGTCGCTCAGAGTCGATTTTGTCGGCGGGAAATGTCAAAAATTGGTTTTATGTGTGAACTCTGCAAGAGTCGCAGTCTCAGTCTCTGTCTCTGTCGCCATAATAAGTGTACATGCGAGTATACTGATCTCGTTACACTCACACACACACGCTAAACACGTAAACAATGCTCTTTGTTTCTCCCGCTCCCTCAACAAATGCAACCATCGAAAAGCAACCACTCTGAAAAAAAAAATCGATGAGCGTCAGCAATGGCTACAGCGACGTCAGCAGCGAGAAACAGTGGTGAGCAAGAAGGGAGGCAGGCAGAGCAGACAGACAGACAAGTTAAAGGGAGTGTAGAGTTCAAAGAGCGTGCGGTACGCGGCCTTGCTGCTGGTTTGAGTGCGACGGAGCGCTGGATGACATTTAAAGAGATTGGGTGAGAGGCGCAGGCAGAGAAAACTAACAATGACGGTGGTGGGAGGTAGTTAAGAGAGGGGTGAGCTGTCGCTCAGCGCTCACTTTAAGCGCGCCTCTGTCAGAAAATTTTTTCTACTTGCCTGCTAATTAAATGTTCTGTGTCCATGGGAGCGAATGCGAGTGCGAGTATGACTGTCTGCGAGCGGAGTGCTCTTTCTTGAGCAGCGCAGCGGTCATGAGCTCTGTCGGTAGTCAGCATCTCCAATCCTGCTGCAGAATGCAGAGCGCGCATAACTCAAAGCCGGTTTATTCGTTCCGATGAGAGTATGTCCGCGTCTATCTCTGTGTGCGAGCGAGCTTGTGCTAGATGCCTCTGTATGTGTGAGTGTAAGTTTTGTCGTCGACTGTGTTTATCCGTTTGTTTCGGTAGTCTCATATGATGGCCAATTCTTTTGTCTCTGTTTTGAACTGACGCACAAAGCAGCAGCAACACTGATTGAGCGCGCGCGCTCTGCCAGCCGGCAAATTTATTTGGAGCGCCAAATAAAACGGTACGAATACTAGAGAAATTATTAGTTACCCAGCCGCACTTGCGAGCGTGAAAAAAACACTGAAATTACATGACAACAATAGTTTTTCGCTTTAAAGTTGGACTGTCTAAATGCACTTGCAGGCGATTAATTTATTTATCTGCGTATCAAACAAATTTAAATAGAATATGCTTAGTAATAAAAAAAGGTAAAAAAAATACACTTTTTTTTGTAATGAAAATGAAGTAATTATTACTAATTCAATTGAATTTTGAATAAACCATGTCGAATATTGTTTATTCTCGAAATTCGCCAAATTTCTATTTTTAATTTTCATAACATAAATTATTTTATTTTTGGGCTTCTATTAAGAAAGTCGAAAAAATATTTATCCCATGTTTCCATAATATTGAACCCTTTTACAATTACAAAATTAATTAACTTTCTCTATAAATGTAGTATATGTAAATTTGTTATATAATTTACCTGCTTTTGTTTGTTTATTGTAGAACACGCCATGCAAACATCCAGTTGTGATGTTGGCGGGCGTGAACGCCAACGATTTGGAGGCACTGTTGGAGTTCGTTTATCGGGGCGAAGTGAGCGTCGATCATGCGCAGCTGCCATCGCTGTTGCAGGCGGCACAATGCCTCAATATCCAAGGACTGGCACCGCAGACCGTGACCAAAGACGATTACACAACGCACTCGATCCAATTGCAGCATATGATACCCCAACACCATGATCAGGACCAATTGATAGCGACTATTGCAACGGCACCACAGCAAACAGTGCACGCCCAGGTTGTCGAGGATATACACCACCAGGGACAGATACTTCAGGCCACCACACAGACAAATGCCGCCGGACACCAGCAAACGATTGTGACCACAGATGCATCCAAACATGATCAGGCAGTGATTCAAAGTTTCTTGCCAGCACGCAAGCGCAAGCCGAGAGTCAAGAAAATGTCACGTAAGTGCCAGGAAAATCAACAAAAAGGAGTGTAAATAATTAATAATAATTTTAATCCTGCAGCAACGGCACCGAAGATTAGTAAAATTGAAGGAATGGACACGATTATGGGTACACCGACATCCTCGCATGCAGCAGCCGGACAACAAGTGGTGCAACAACAACAGGTGCTGGACGAGAATGGTGCAGAGACGCAGATGTTGTCATCGACGCCAATCATCAAAAGCGAAGGCCAAAAGGTTGAGACAATTGTGACCATGGACCCCAATAATATGATACCGGTGACATCGGCGAATGCAGCAACTGGCGAGATTACAACCGCGTCTGGGACAACTGTAACGCCCAGTGCCAGCGGCAGTGGTGCCACGCCCAAAACAAAACGTACCAAACATCCGCCTGGAACAGAAAGTGAGTACTGCCTGCCTAATTGCCTAATTCTATTGTAATCATAACATTTGTCATTTGTTGTTGCCTGCAGAACCAAGATCACGCTCACAATCGGAACAACCTGCTACTTGCCCTATTTGCTATGCCGTCATACGTCAATCGCGCAATCTGCGACGCCATCTCGAGCTGCGGCACTTTGCCAAGCCGGGCATTAAAAAGGAAAAGAAAAGTAAGTCCGGTAATGATACGACACTAGACACCAGCGCAGAGCTCAATTCAACAGCGGAGGGTGACACCAGCATCTTAGCGGGCGCAGCAGCGGGAGGGGGAGCGGGAGCGGGAGCAGCAGCGACGCCAGTTAGTGGCAGTGGCACGCCCATAACACGGGTGATAGCCACGCCGACGTCCAGCAGTAATACTATTATGGCCAGCACAGTGCTGCCACAGCAGCAACTGCAACAACAGCATCATCAAACAACGCAGCAACAACAACACTTAACAACATCAACACTCAGTGCAGCAGGTGGAGGTCAAACGCATCTAATGGGCGTCAGTATCAAGCACGAGGGCGGCGGTGGTGGCGGTGGCAGCAACAATGCAGCTGTGCAACAGCAACAGCAGCAGCAACAACAGCAGCAGCAGCAACAACAACAGCAGCAGCAACAGCAACAACAGGGCATGCAAAATGTCATACACATTGTGGGAGATCAAGTGTTTCTGCCACAGCAACAGCAGCCACAATAGAAACAAAGCTGCCGCCCAATGCCGCCCGCCAAATCATTCCACCTTAACACACACACATGCACACACAACACGTTCATGCTCACACACACACACACACTCACATACACATACACATACAATGTTTGTAAATAACAAATAATTATCCGTTAGCAAATGAATGTTTTATTTCATTTTGTATAATTTTTGTTGTAAGTTTCATAATTTCGCTTTTACATTTTTAATCCAACAATAACAAAGTTAAAGCAAGAACAACGATAACAAATTAATAATCATTAATTATGCAGTATTTTCTTGCATATAAACGCTAAATACTCCCAACTATTTTACTTAAACAACAAAAAAAAAATTAAATCTATTATGTCGCATATTTTTAAGTTGTAAAAAAAAGAAACAGTTGAACATTAACAAAAGATAAACAAATATTTTTAATTGTAAGCTTTCTTTGTGGCTTAAAACGAAATTCATTTTAAGTTTCTCTTTAAATAATATATAATTATATATATATTACAAATTGTTTAATAAATATATACGTATATCATTTTTATATAACCAAAATTTGTTGATGCTGCGGCAAATTTATTGTTGTTAATTTATTTATTCGCATTGATTTAATAATTCGCAACACAACTCTTTTAATTGGCTCTCGTTTTGTGTGCGTTTTGTGTATAATTTTGTTGATATTGTTTTTGTGCAAGAAAATACTGTAGTTAACATTTTTGAATTGACATTAATTTTAATGAGATTTGGACTTGTTATTGAACTTGTATTTGAGTTTTTATTATAACATCACTAAAAATTTCTAATCTATTAATCTCTCATTCACACACACACACTCACTACACACACATACACACACTGAATTCAAAACTTCTACAACTATTTGTAGTTACTTCTCTGGTCTCGTTGTTTGTTTAGTTAGGTTGTTACAGCTGCTCCCAATTGGTGTCGCCCGAGTTGTATTTGTTGCCCTTCCCTTCACTTGATCCCCTTTCTGATATTGATTTCCGCATACTTTGCAGTACCCAGCGGCAAGAAACCTGGCAGCAGCACACCCGGATCCGTGCAATCGCAGACAGGAGCAAGTGGAGCACTAAACTCAAGTGGAGTTGTGCCCCAAGTGCAAACCGTGCAATCTCTGCATCCGTTGCAAGGTGTACAGGTGAAAAAGGATCCTGATGCACAGCAGCAACAACAGCAGCAACAGCAACAACAACAACAACAGCAGCAGCAGCAACAACAACAGCCACAAACAATGACAGTAACAACCACAGCTGGTGGTCAGGTGCAACAGCAGCAAGTGCAACAGGTGCAGGTGCAACAACAGGCGCAGACATTGCAGCATCATCAGATCATTGATTCGTCGGGTAACATGACAACGCCAACAACAAGCGCCCAAGCGGCTGCCCAGCAACAGGCGGCGAATCAACAACAGCAGCAACAATTGGTGGCACAATCCGATGGTAGTGAGGGTGGGGCGCCTATGTCGATTGCCCAGGTGCAAACGTTGCAGGGTCATCAGATAATTGGCAATTTAAATCAGGTGAATATGACTGATTTTCAACAACAACAACAGCAGCAACAACAGCAACAACAACAACAACAGCAGCAACAACAACAACAAACACAACCACAACAAACGCTCTGAGCACGCAACACTTGGACGTATCGGACGAACGCAATAGAATCACAATTCTATAACTAATCCTTGACTTGGTTATCCAATATACGCTTTAATTCTCCCGGAATGCGTGTAGTCCTAATTTGTACACCATCATGTGGAGCAAACCAGGCAGCCAACTGTGCTTAAATATTTGAGACAACTAGTGTCTATATTTGACCCCAGTTTAAGCCCAATGACACTTGTCTAAAGTCACAAGTCACAAAATGACATTTTTAATTTTATCAGTTGAGTTGAGTTTTTACAACACAAGTTGTTCAACTGTTTGTTGTTTACTTAGATTAATTCAATGTTTTAGTACGAATTTAGACAAGTGTCATTGGGATAATTTAGTAGCTTGCTCTGCATTTCGCAAGTATCTTTTAGTTTTTATTATTAATTTTGTTGTACAATTCTTGAAAATTGAAATTGAAATTGAAATGTTGATTTCGCTATGTTTAATTTGTTTTGCTATAGTTTTAGTTTAAGTAATCGCTATATGGTTATTGGACTATGTAATTGTAATGTGCTGTAGTTTGACCCGCCTCCCAACGCCCCAACGTCCACGCCCCACTTCCTAACTTTGTTATGTGTATGTAGAATTAATTGAAGTCAGGCTAGGCTAGATAATTCTAGTCAAAACTTAATATGCAGATCCGTTGAGTGCTCAATATGTTGAAAGATGAACTTGTTTCCTGTCATAGTTAATAATTCACTTTTGTGAATTCTCTGAACAATTGTTTATACAAAAATTATATTCAAGTGATGGTCAAGTACTCTAGATAACCCCCATTTCTGCCTTAACTTTTGCAAAGAGTATAATCAAGCCACAGATATCTATAAGCTTTAGTTTTCTTTATTCTTTCTGAAACTTTGACCACAATGTCTTTGGTATCCCCAACAACAGAGAGCTCTAAATTTATTTACAAATACATAAAAGGGAAATCTATATATTTACATAATTATTTTTTAATTTTA
Organism: Drosophila kuntzei; assembly: GCA_035042165.1. NCBI lineage: Eukaryota > Metazoa > Arthropoda > Insecta > Diptera > Drosophilidae > Drosophila > Drosophila kuntzei. The sequence continues at coordinate 372,623 of JAWNLU010000372.1, read as the reverse complement.
ATAGTTGCAAATTTTTAATTAAGTCGTCGCTTTTCGAGCAGGTCACATATTTGCCCCGATACAAATTCTATATATACATATATATACATCTGATCTATCATTTGTTGTCTTTTATTGGTGCAAATATTTGACCTACCTGAAGAAGAAAACAATTACCTTAACTCTTATTACTTAAATAAAATTTAATTTTATTTAATCTGAAAAATAAATGAATAAACCAAAAAATGTTTTAAAAAAAAACTATTTGAAAGTATTTTCTGTTGAATATTCGGTGTTGGTCTTTCTCATTTATATCATTTTTATGTATATATTTTCAAAAATGCTTATCGTTTTTAGTTGTAAGCTATGTTTTGTTACTAACTGTATTAATGTCAACTAACTTAATATATTTGTGTGTATTTATCTTAGATTTTACTTTGATATTTCCAAACATTCCCATCATTACCAACTGTTTGAACTAAAACTAAACCTTGTGACTTACGGCACTTAACGCATCAACATGAAACTCACACACACACACACAACCGCACTTACACTCCCACTCAACGAAATAGAATCAATTGGAAACTATAACTCGAAAAAAGTTTCCATATAACTATAACACAGTATTGTTTAGAAATACATTCTTTTTAAAGAACATAATTTTATGGTCTACAAAATTTTATTTTTTGTCACTAAAAGTTAAAATCAAATGACCGATCTTATGGTTATAATTACTTTTTTCTAAACAATTCCGTTTTCAATAAATTCGAACGGAATCAGAGTGATTTAAAATGAGTTACGACTCTCAAACATAATAACAATAATTTTTATTTTTTTATTAAACTCAATAAACAAATAATAAATAAATAACAATTCGCAATTATATATAACATTTCCTAATAATAATTTAAGAATTAATTGCTTGAAACTATTTCATTGAGTGCTTGCATTATCCTTACACAGAAACTCACATGGAACCCATAACCAAATCATTAACGAATCGTTTTTTATCTTGTCTTCTTCTCTCTTATCGCTGCCTCGTTATCTAACCTTAAAAAAATGAATTGAAATGAAATATTTTAAATAACCATGCATCAATCAATCAATCAAACAATCAAACAACCAAATCATTGCATAATAATCAAAATGTAAACAGGGCAACAATAAGAACATTTTGGTAAAGAAGGTTTTCATTTTGAAAGGCGGTAACAATACGTAATGATGAGCCAACGATATGACCAGCGGCCCTGGAGGAGGTGGAGGAGCATCCGGGGGCGGTGGGCAGCCAGCGCAACAGCAACAACAACAGCAGCAGCAGCAGCAGCATAGCAAATGCAGCAACAACAGCAGCGGCAATAGCGCGGCAGCAACAACAGTGAACAGCAGCAACACTCAAACAACAGGAGCAACCACAACAACAACAACTGCAACTGGTGGAACCCTGCAACGACGTGTATTGCGCGGACATGCGGCGCAAACAACCAGCGGGGAGAGAGTGTTGCTCATTAACTATGTGCCACAAACGGGAGCAGCAGGAACAACATCAACAACTTCCACAGTCAGCACATCAACACAGTTGCCCACACGCAAGATACTCCAGGCCAGAGCCACGGCGACAGCAGCAGCAGCAGCATCAACAACAGCAGCAGCACCAGCAGCAGGAACAGCATCAGGAGCGGGAACAGCAGCAGCAACAAGTGGAGCTGCCACTGGCGATGTCATCACAACGCCATCCGTCTCCTTTGCTGGTCTTGGCTCTGAGGTGACAGTGACGCTGACACGGACAAATCAACGTGCCAGCGTAACAAATGTCACAGCCGCCGGTCATATTGTTAGGAATCAACAACAGACAGTTTATCAGACGACGAACACAGCGACAACAAGCGGATCAACGAGCACAACACCAATGCATGAGTCGGTGCAACATATTGCGACACCAACAACACCGCCACCACTGCGTTGGCAACAGCAACAACAGCACGAATATCAACATGAACAACATCTGGTGGAACAGGAGCACATAATCATTGATCATCATCAGCAATCAGATGCAGATGATCAGTTAATCGAATACGATGGCAGCGAGGGTGTTGTTATCGAGGATCATCAACATCAACATCAGCATCATCATCATCAACAGCAACAACATCACCTGCATCATCATCAACTGGAGCTGCAAGAGGATCTGCAGGATCACGATCCACAGCAGCAACAGCATCATGATGTTGTCCAGGAGGTCTATTTGCAATAAAACCGTGTTATATAATTATCTATATTATATATAAACCGATGCATATTAACTCTAAGTACACGTAGTTTATATTTAGAATTCTACATCTATCCCAAGCATAAAAATATTGTGGAACTATTGATTTAACCCGACCAAAACACCCTATATTATTTGTTTATTACGTTTTTGTCTAAGCTTTAGCTCACACACACTGCACACGTACTCTTAAGCTTTGCAAGCTCAAAGCACAGTGGAAGGTGCAGAGCTTTTCTGGAAAAAGCACACAAATACATGTACATTTACCAATAGACATACATTTCTATGTATTCATTTCTTTAAAGTCCAAATTAAATTGTATATAAAAGTAGAAACAAGAAATAAATCTAATATTAAGTGTAATTGCATATTAAATATAATAATAACGATAAAAACATGTATAAAGTGAATTGGCCTAGAATCTAAGATAATAATCAATATTATAAAAGTATTTTTAGATCGTTTGAAAATGATTCGCATAGGAAACAAACAAAGAAATAAATATAGAAAGATATTTTTGTACCATACAAATTATGCTTCGAATTTCAAAATAAAATCTAAATAATTTATGAATTAACAATTCAATTATCTATTGTGTCAGTTTGAAGTTTACTTAATCAATATCAATTGTAAAATACAGATTTCACAACATAGAAAAACCACAATTATAATAAATAAATACGTAAAGATTCAAATATATATTTCAAATCAAAGAAATGAAAACAACACGTTTTAGATTTTGAAAAACTGTTGAAAAAGATGGAGAGAAATAGAGAGGATATGATACATATACAGATGTAACCCAGTTTGGGGCCAAAGCAATAAACGAAGTCGAGTTGAGTACTGAAAGCTAAAAACAGAAATATTTTATAGATTTTTATTATAAATTTCGACAATTTTTTGAAATCAAAAAGTTTGGTCAAAGATTTAAAGGAAAAGTTATATTGGAAACTCGAACTATTTGTAAGTATTAAAAAAAGAAACAATTTATCGCAATTGAAGTAAAGTAAAAGGTAGAAATAGAAGCTAGGTATAGTAAAGTCAAAGAGAATAATCTTTATGTGATAATATAAGTGTTTATTGGTTTTTCGTTTTTATTTTAATAGTTTGCCTTTTTAACTGTTGCTTATACACAATTTCCATCTAATTTACAAAAAGCCATTTAACATCTATTTATTTACAAGGTTTCTTTATAACGCCGCAAAATATCAACTGCACTAGCAGAAATACCAGGCGAACAAAATCAGCACTACAATGTTTTTGTACACATTTCTATGTTTCTTTACTAGCACAGACGTATATTACGGTCAATTGAACTCGTCTGTTTTTCTTGTTTTGTTTTTTATTACAATGTGCAAATTAAAAAGTAGAACAAACTACAAGCTATGAATTTTAGCTGGCGAAATGTACAGGATCTTCTTAGTTTAACAATAGAAAACCCTTTAATTTAGCTATCTTCGGGCTTGCCGAAGTTACAATATCCCTGCTATATGACGATTTGTAGTACTGTTGTAGTGCTTGACACATCTGATATATAGTTATGGTCTTACGATCGTACATTCAGCAAGGATATCAATATTTGTAAGCAGATTATTTTCACTAGCATTGAATTTGAGCAAAGAGTTTATAAAATTTGTTTTGACAATAGATTTCTAGGAATTAATCGTATCTACATTTTCTTGAATTTGTGAAATGTTTGGTTTGTAGTATATTCAGTTTCTATTTAACAGGCGCTAACTACGCTAGTTAATAATTCTATAAATATTTTCATTTTTAGATATATTTTGTATTTTATGCTTAAAATTTCTTAAAATGTAATTTCAAATATTATTGTTCCAAGTTATCTTATAACACTTTTGGACCTGCGTTAGTTTGTTTTCTTTTTTTTTGTGGTGAAGCATATTTTAACTACATCATTTAATTGATTTGATTTAAAACTTCTTTAATTGAAATGCAACTTTTTAAGTACCAATTAGATTTAGCTCATATCATCTCATTATTTAATTTAACTTAATTTCTCCCTTGCAAGCTTTAAAAGTTATTTAAATTCTTATTTAACTAGATTTTTATTTGGCGCTCTTCATGAGGCGACTGCTGGCAAAACATTCGCCAAAGAAACGATCCAGCGAATGATATAAATGCGGACGTACATTGACCAGTCCATGATCCTCATCGGCATAGCTCTGTAAGGATAAATTAATTAATTCAATTATTCTGATTTGCGAAATTGATTTGGTTGTCCTTACAATTTGCTTGAAGAGAATGTCGTGACGTTCCAAATTCTTGGCCAATATCATGGCCTGCTGATAGTGCACATTATCATCGGATGTACCATGAACAAGCAAATATTTCTTGCCCCGCAGTTTCTGGGCTCGTGTGCTCAGCCTGGACTTGTCATAGCCAGCCTCATTCATATCCGGCAGACCCATATAACGTTCCGTATAAATAGAGTCTGAGTAGATGAAAAAGTAACAATTAATAAACTGCCATTTAGGTTAAGAGTTTCGCTTACCATAATAGGTCCAATCGGTGACCGGTGCTATGGAGGCGGCACATTTGAATACTCCTCTGTCATCATTAGCCAGCGCCATGGCAGCCGCATAACCACCATAACTCCAACCCCAGATGCCAATGTGTTCGGCATCTATATAGTTGAACAATTTCGTCAGATTTCTAAAAAGGAATTAAATGCAAATAAAAGAGATTAACTACAATATAAATTAATGTCCACAATACAGAGTTTCAATTTTGAAAATATAAAGATGAAATTGGGAAATCTTCAATTGAGTTAATATGAATACAAAGTTATTTAATGTGGAATTGGACAAGAGAATATATATTTTAAAGTTGCAATATAGGGTATCTGCTAGTCAAAACTTACTGTGTGACTGTAGTCTGATCGTTTATTTCCACGGTTCCCAGTTGCAGATAGATGGCATGTAGAAGAGTTTCTCCACGCAATCCAGAGCCGCGTCCATCAATCTTGGCATAGATCACAGATTGATTGGAGGAGAGGTAAGTGCCCCAGTCCATCATCCATTTGTTGGTCACCTGTAAACATAATAATATAATTTTTATTGATGGCACTACCTAATTGAAGCACTGTGCTTACGGAATAGGAATCGGGTCCGCCGTAGACATCGACCAGCATAGGATATTTTGTTTTGCCACTTGTATCCAAATTGGGGGGCAATTGAAGCAGCACCTTGGCCTGGAATCCCCCATCAATATTGACTGTGAGTATCTTATGTGTGGGCAGAGTCACGCCCTCCAGCTTGGCACGTAGCGCCTCATTTGTTTCCCAATCGATAAGTTTCTTCAACGTAACTTGAGCTATTTACGGGGATTACAAATTGATAATCTTTCTAATTGATTTGAAATACTAGAACTTACAGTTCCCATAGCTCCATTCATAGATGGCAGTTGTGGGTATGCCTGGTCCCAGGGATGTGATCACAATTTGATTATTGTCATTGAAGATGGCCGAGTAGTACGTTTGCTCCACAGATCCCGATGTCATCAGTTTACATGTCAGACAATTTGGGGTCGGTTTGCGAGTCGTCACAGCGCGTATCGCATAGAGATGCAGTTGCTCCGGATGCTCCTCCGTGTTTGCCGTATAGAAGATGATGTCATGCGTCGCATCCCAATGGAGTATGCTGTCCACCACAAACTTACCACTCGTCAGCGGTTCCAGCTCCGCATTGAGCACATCTGTCGACAGCAGCTGCAGCTGCTTGTAGTTCTCATGGGGCAGCACAAAGGCCAGGCGGGAACCATTGCGGTTCTTAAAGGGAGCTGTATAGAGATCAACCCAACCAGTTTTCGATTCTGTGCTGTAGAGCTGCGGATAAGATCAGATTAATACATATTTCCAAAAAAGCTAATCTTTAACTTAAATTCCAGCACAAAAGAACTGCTCTAGTTCCAAGTTGAAGAATCGTCTACTGAACAATATTTTGATGACCGTTAGTCAGAATATTTAATAATCCTTTTATAATCATTTAAAAATTAACTAGTTCCACATATGAGCTAGATTCATAATAAAACTAACTTACAAAATTGATCAACTGAGCTTATATATGTATATCTGGTTCAATTAAGATCTGCAAAGGACATCCTTAATTAACTGAACTAGTTTTCAGAACTATCAGAGCAAGTTTCCAAATAACTTCAAATTTATACTCAAAAGAACCAAACTATTTGACAGTAAATTCGTTCATAACTCGGGTGAGTCAGAGTAAATGAACTTGTTCCAAAATGAGCTAGTTAAGTCAAATTTAATGAAAACATTTCATTAATTTAAGAATTAATGTTAAACTAAAGTTATTAAAAGTTCAGCTGTTCAAGTTCACTATTATTTAGTTACTAAAACCAAAAAAGAAGAAAACTAGTTCATAATTAATTACACTAGTTATTAGAAGGTTAGGTTATGAAGGTTAAATTTTGGAAAGAAAATTGCAATGTCAGTGTTGTCCGTTGTCCTCAATTAATCCTTGGGTTTAAATGAGAAACTGGCTCAGATTTTTAACATTAACAAGACACTTGTCAAAGAACTAGTTCATCGAAAACTAGTTCATAAACTATATTTTTCGGTCGAAAACAGTTCAATTTCTTATTTCAAATAAATAAACAATTAGTTTTAGTACTCGTTTAAGCGAAATTAATTTTCTGACCTAGTTGTAAGAGTTTTACTTATGAACTTACCTGCTTTCGGCCTCGTCCATCAAATGAAACAACATAGGCAGCGTTTTGAATGCGATTCATCCAAATAGAAAGTACATTATTATCATCCAACCAACTGACAACGGTGACAATGTAATCAGTTTCAGTGTTGAGGGTACTTGGAATTGGCATGGCTGTAAGGAACTCATTGCCGGCCAAGACACGCTTGAGATCGGCCATATAGAGAACCACGCGAGGATTGGATGAACCCGCCTTGGGATAGTGAATCTCATGATGCAATGGATATTGGAAACGCAAATCTCCCGCTTCTCCGTAGTAGGGAAAATTGATGACATGCGTTGGCGAATCATCGAACTGAATGAAGGCGATTTGAGTGCCCGAGGGGTTGAACCAGGTGGCCACATTGGAACTAAATATCTCCTCCTCATACACCCAGTCGGGTATGCCGTTCAGAAAATTACGAGACTCTGTCGTTGTAATGGCAATCTCCTCATCCAGAGCACCCTTCTTATAGTACAAATTGGTATTGAAGTTGATGATCAACGCATTTCCCACCGGAGACCATTGGACCATGCTCAGAAATTCCTGTTGATTCTGTATGGTCAATGGGGTGATAGTATTCGTCGAAAGGTTATAGATATCATATTGGGCTAGGAAACTGTAGCGGAAGTTCTTCTTATAGTTCTTGGCCAACAGCAGGTATTGACCATCTGCAGATTTTTCATAGAGAATATAGTGGGCTGCATCTGTCATTAGTCGTGTGACCACTAGAGTTTTCGTATCCAACTCCACAATGCTCTGAAAATTATAATTATTTTTGATATATGTACTATAAAGATCTGGTATTAATAGATAATATCTAAATACGTAAAAAATTTAAATTTTTTAACCAAAAAAATTAAATTAAATTTTATTTATTTAACTTATTTCCTACACTGAAAAAAAAGACCAACTTCTAAAATCAAGAACATTAATCTTAAATATTTTGTTCTTAAAATGAGACCATATTTTAGACCAAGGAAAAAACATATAATCGGAATATTTATAAAAAAACAAATATAAAAAAAGTATAAATATATAAAAAAAATAAGTTTAAAGCACCTGCTTTTTTATTTTTGGTTTGAGAATTTATGACTGTTCGTTTGAATTTAAAAACTTATTCTTATTTGAAATGTTCTTAAAATCAAGATGTGTTTTCTAAATTTAAGAATTTTATGTTCTCGACGCATTTTTTAGACCAAAATTCTTAGTTCTTAGACCACAATCTTGAGTTTAGAACATTTTTTTAATCAGTGTAGTGCTAAAAGAATATCCTTATAAATTAATGCACTAGTCACAAACACAAACAACATTGAATAGATTTATTGCCCTACTTAAGCTATGAATTACAAATTACAAATCTTTTTATTTTATAAGGGAAACATTATTATTATTATTATAAAATTTACTATTATTATATATACTAGATTTTACAAGATTTTTATTTTATTTTATTTTATTTTAATTAATTTTTTTTGATTATAATTATGTAATGTCAAGACAACAAATTTTAGCTAACTTTCATTTTGAAATCAATGTTAATTAAAGTACTTTATTGCAATTGTAATGAAATGTCATTTTTATTAATTTTAATAAAATGAGATTTCTTTGGCATTTCTCAATTTAATGCCAGTGATATGTTATTTCATTAGTATTACTATTTTTAAATGTGATTTTATTATAATTAATTTAATTTTGATGATAATGAAAAAGTAATAGAATAAGCTGTATGAGATATAATATTGTTTACTTACCGCAAGTTCCTTGTATATCACTGTATTGCCATTGCTCCAGCTGCCATTGAAGCGTTTCGCATATAATTGACCACTCAGCACATCTTCCAGATTGATGGCCTTATCTCCAGTCTTGTCAGAATCACCCTTATCATCATCGGATCCCACAATGAGCACTATCATGGTAGCCACCAGGGCTACGGCAATAACGGCACCAACAATGCTCAATATGATGCGCACTCGGCGTTTCTTTTCCTTGGAATAGACCAGGTTCTGTGAATGAAGTTGTGGATGGGATTTAGTGAATTTTAATTAACTTTTTATTATATTTTATATTATATTTTACATTTATATTTATATTTTCCAAGTTATAGTTTCTGCACAATTAGCTGACCTAGTTTGACGGAAATCGGCGCACTAAAGCATATAGCTTCCATAATAAGTATTGATTGAAATAAGAGTAGGGAAAACGTTGATACAAATGAAGCGAATTTCAGTTTCAGTTAGACACCTTCATATAATTATTATTGATAACTATTTTAATCCAAAGATAATGTAGTGTTCAATTGAAATCGCATTTTGTTTGTGGCGTAGTGTAGTCAAAATCATTTTCAAGCAAACTCTTCCTGTTTATCATTCATTATTGTGGTCAACGGCAATTTGTGGCTAAGTTTTATGTCAATTGCGACTGGTTTCAATGGCTGTGCACCTTCTAAACCTGCTCACATTGGGCTTGAGGTAAACAAATTCCCACTTTGATGAGGCTGTTGCCAATTTCGCAGCGAACTGCGAGTATTCAGCAATCCCAAGCACGTTCCGAAGAGTCGCAGTATGTGAGAAATAGAAAAATTTATTGGAAACATCGTTGCGCATGCCCAATAACTTTTTCTTTCTGCATTGCCCCCTTTGGATTGAGACGAAGGGAATGAGAGGGGAGAGAGGTAGGGAAGCGACAGAAAGTGAGCCCAAAATCAAAAAGTCGCCACGCTAACTGAAAATGAAAGTAGTTTTCTATACTCACAAACAGACGTTGAAGTTGTCTTGAAACTGGTTTTATTTTGTTGAGTGATGCACTGAGGCAATGAATTTGGGGGACAGGGGAACGGAGGGGAACTGACAATTGCGGTGTGACGTAATCACATAAAAACATTTACCAGGTAGCAAAATCGCTAAGAAATTGCTTTTTATGTAAGTATTTTTTATTGACTTTTTAGTTTTTGTCATTTTTCACATGATTGCATTGCGCCACTTGAAAAAAAAAGAGGTGGAAAAAATACAAACTATTTAATTGAGCTGTCGTTACTTGTTTATATCTTATAATAATAACAAATTGAGTATGTTTTTATTATTTCTTTGTATGTCAATAGGTCTTAGAAATGATGTTAAGTATTTCACAGCGTGACTGTTGTTGACAATTTCGGAGGCGGAGTTTTGTTAAACTTCAAGGTTAGACTACTTTTATAATGAGATTTAAGTCAAGTATCAACAATTTATTGTTATTTCATTTTTATACACTTGCAAAAAGGTGAGCCCATTTTTTATTAACTTTATAAAAATAAACATATAAAAAAAAGTAAAGTCTGAGTTAAGCTCGAATCTTAAGCTTTGAATTCTCATACTGAACCTTACTAAATAATATGTGTATTTATATTTGTTAGAATATTTAAGCTTAAACCAGATAAAATTCGATGCTTACATGTTTACTTTTGTTTTTAAGATTCTAGTTTTGGATTCGATATTGCAGAGAATATTCTTAGATAAATGGCATATCTAAGACAACTGGTTAAAGTCCATGTCAACTGCATTTGCAACTTTATTTCAAACAAGTTTTCATTACTTACAGTCAGCTATGACGACCTTTAATATTTCTGCACATTTGTTTATGCAGCATTTGACTTTTAGTTTAGCCAACAATCCGCACACATTTGCCATTAAAATATGCAGGGAGAAATCGAAACAAGACTTTTCACACACGCACAGATAATGCCACGCCCACTCTCACGCTCACGCCCACGCCCATGCCACGTGTGCTCGAATGTCCCCAATGATTTGTTGTTGTGGCAAAGCTAAAATATATGGCACCTTGGTGGCAACTTGCAACTGGCTACAAGTACAAAGACATGTTAGTTACAAGTTGTACGATTTTATGGCTAGCACAGACATAAAATATGTTCCCTCTGGTCCGTATCGCAATGATTTGGTTTATTTTCTTTTCTTTATCTTTTTTTTTTTTGTTTGGAAAGGTCTTGGGGTCAACAGAGCATTTCATAAATGCAGATCAAATTGAAATTGTTTTTTCTCGTTTACTTAGTATTCTTTTGCCCTAATTTTATCAGAAAAAATGGGAGTTTTAACTACTTTATTGCATTGGAATGTATATATTTTTCAAATGATTGTTTGATTTTTATTATGTATATTGGAGAAACAGTTTCCGGAATTTTGTGTGGATTTTCGATTATTTTTGTTAAAAGATTAAAAAATTTAACTTACTTAAGATTATTAATACAAATGGAGTTTTAATCATTTTTTTTCATTTTATAGATAAACTCAAACTGAATTTAATTTTTATTTATATTATATTTTCCTACTTAATTTCCTACCATACATTCTATGTAATTATTTTCTAACTTTATTCCAAACTCTTCTCTATAATTTTACTGTCGACTGCTTTTAATTGACAGAGTTTCAAATAGTTGTCTTTGTACAATATATTAATATAAACAACTTATCTGATTTATATTTCAAACATTTTATTTTTATTGATTTATCTTTTATTTCATTATGAAACTAGTTCACTCGTGTTAGGAAATAAAAACATGGTCGCATAGAGAGTTACAACTTTTTTAGTTATCATTCGAAATAATTTATTCAGGATTCGTTAAATCCTTATTCTCTTTATTTTATTAGAGTATCAAACAAGTTGTCTATACAAAGATAGATTTTATATCAATTGTTTTTGATGGGGCGCAAATTGAAAAATCGCCCAGCTTGTTTCCTATTCGTGTTGCCAGTGTATGACTTTTGTTTGGTTTGGAATTGTTTGGGGATTTGTGCACAATATGGTGCAATTAGTGGCGCCAGAGAAACCCAAACGAATTCATTAAATAAATATGAAACCGAATGCTTTTAGGAGCAGTCAAATCCCAATGGGCAGAGCGATAGGAAGAGTTGGGGGAGCGATGTAGAAGACCAATTGAAATCGACTCTCTCGACTGGATTCAGTTTGGAGCTTGTGCTTGTGCACTTGAACTTCCGGCAATTAGTTGGTTTGAGGAAAACAAGTTGAATGAAATTTATATAACCATGTTGCACCACATGTCGTATACTTGTTTAGTGTTTGTTGCCATTGAAATTGTTGCTGCTCGTTTAACATGCCTGTGTGGCAAGGTCCTTACCCTCCACCAGATGTCCTGTTAAAAAATGAATGAGCTTCGTCGTCTGCCTTTCGGCTTTCTATTTTATATTTCGTTGGGTGGTGCTCGGTGGTGAATGCTCCTTGGGGCGTTCTTGCCCTGTCATTTGTCGTTTAGTTTTTCATTAAACTGGCAAAGTTAATTAGTTGTTGTCCTGGGCGTGCCGCTTTTTGTCCTTGTGCGCTTTTTGTCGTTAGCATTATTGTTGTTGTTGTTGTTGTTATTATTCCTCTTGTTGTTGTCAGTCTTTTTTAATACAATTATACTAATTGTGAACACATTTTCGCCTAAACGCATTAGACAAATTATCCAAATAAATTGTGCGCTTATATTATGTGGCTAAACAAGTTCCAGCAACATTTTCGGAAGAAAACTGAAATACTTAAGGGATTTGTTAGGTTTTGGTTAAGTTTTAATTGCACTATCTTAAGATGTTAATTGTTTATCTGTTTCTAATTTCATATCTACTATCATTCTAAGCCGTTTACTTCCCCTTTATATTGAAAATAGTTTTTTTAATTATTATAAAAATACTTGAATTGAATGCAATATGTTGGAATTGGACGATTCGAATAACTATACAAACTATAGTTAAATAAAACAAGCTATCGTATGATAAACATTATTGTTTTTGCACATACATATGTGTGTCAATTAATGTCTAATTAAGTTCTCTGTTAAATAATTGAAAAATATTTTAACGTAAAATGCATTGAAAGTAATCTATAATTGAAAATACAAATACCTCTCAATTAAAATACTCGTATTTTTTATTATCTGATAAAGTAACAATCTGCAAGAGTATCTTTTTTTAAATTTTATTTATTCTCATTCTCGTTCCATTCTCAAAATTATATTGCTTATTTTTTTTACCACATTGTTTATATTGAAACTATTTATTTATTTTTCTCTCTTTATCTTTTCGAACGTTTTATGTTATTAATAGTTTTATTTATTTTGCATTTCGCTGTTGTTGTTTAACTCAATGAAACACAATTAATTTCAATTTGCTTTGTTGTTTTAACCACAATTAAACTAATTATTTTGCTGTAATATGTATGTTCTCACTTGTTGCATGCCACACAGACACACACACACACATACAAGTCAAATGGGAATCGAATTTGATCCCGCAGATGTCCAGATGAATTGGCTTTCCCCGTTGAGCACTTGACAGCGTTCAATTAGGATCTCATTAGAGCAGTTACATATGTATGTACAATGTAGGTAGTTGCCACGCCCCCCACTTTGGCGGTATATCAAATTTAATTGAAGAGCAACAATCTGTCCAAATATTGTAGGAGTGTGTGTGTGTGTCGCTTACCTTAAACCGTGTCATGCCACTGCCACCACCAAAACCACCAGCACTGTGCAAATCATCATCGTCCAGGCTGCTGCCACCGACTCCCCCGAGCATGGACTCGTGCAGTTTGGCACTGTGGCGTCTCAGCTGATAGCTGCCAGTTAAGTTGGAGCTGGCTGCCTTGTAGTAGTAGGGCGGGTGCTGGTGTCTATGCGAGTGAAGAGCTGACGCGGATGTTGCAGCCGTCGGCGATGCCGTTGCATCCTCATAGTCGTAGTCCAGCAGCTCAATGGGATGTTCGCATTTGCAGCGATGTGGCGGTGTTCGGTGTGGTGTTGTTAACGTTGTTTGTGCATGTTGCTGCTGCTGCTGCTGCTGGTGGTGGTGATGGTGTCTACTTTTGTTGCCATTGTGATGACTATGACTGTTGCTGTTGCCAACACCACTACCATGCGGTGGATGAGGTGGCGGCGGAATGTCTGCGGGTGTTATATAGATTTTGCCACCACCCATACCTCCAATGGTGCCCGGCTGTTGCAGCTGCTTGCTCGGCCAATGGAACTCATCAAACTCGCTTGAGCTGTTGACCAGTTGTTGTTGCTGCTGCTCCTGCTCCCACTGCAACTGTCGATGCTGTTGTTGTTGCTGTGGTATGTGTCGCAAGCAGCTTTGTTGCTGTTGTTGTTGCTGCTGCTGCTGTGGGTGCTTGTGGTAGCGATAATATTGATGAAGCGCTGTGGTCGCACTGGCGGGCAGATACTACACATCGATGGTGATAGGGAGCAGAGTGCGGCACGTGGAGGAGAAGAGTAGCCATAAAAATTGTTTGTTGACATCAAGTGCGCCTGTTAAATCTTTGTTAAAGTGTTTGTGTATTTTCTCTGTTGCGTGTGTGTGGGTGTGTATGTAGTGGATTCTTGGATTGCATCTGAAGCTGGGATTTGCTATTATATGTGTGTGTTTTGTATGGCTTTGGCATTAAACGTAAAAGAGACGAAAACACAAATTCAAGCAGCAACAAGCTGAAGCATTGAATAAAAACATTGCAATAAACTACAAAATATGTGCATAAAACAAAACTACCGCTCAAGTTCAATTGAATTGAACTGACAATGAACTAGTAACTAGTTCACTGGCTGTTTTGATCAATGCCATCGATTAATAGTTGCCAAAATTTTACTGAACTAGTTGTCATGGTGAAATTATGAACAAGGTGACATATTTCAATGCATTGGAAAATTATTAATTGGTTGAATAAAAAGAAATGGATAAATATATATATTTCTAATCTTTCTGATGATCAAAATAAGGACGATAGTAAATGAATTCGTTGACTTGTTAGTAACTTCACCATGACTCGAACTAGTTCAACATCATGTACCGCACTGTTATCGATGTTATCGAATGATAAATTTGAAATCAAAATTAAAACTTTTCTTATCATAAAAAAATCAGTTAATATAAAAGTGATAAGTTGTAGTAAAATATCTGTATAAATTTCTGTAAAAGCGCTATTGCGCATAGTCATAATTGATAGAGTGCCAAATTAAAGCACGTTACATCAGAAACTCTTTGAAAACGAAATTCTCAAATGGCCCGCAGCGTAAGCAAACAAACCAAGTTATGAAATGCAATTTCCACATGGCCAAATAAAGGAAACAAAACCAAACAGCGGCAAAGCAAGTCATAACCAAAGCCAAGTGAGATTTGAGCCAAATGCATTAGCTCGATTTGGTGGCTAGCTCACCGCAATTATTTAATTACACTGTGGACGGTGGATTCCCCGCTGGCAGACGCCCAGTCGCCCAGTTTTTGGCTTAATCAAAGCGTCAGCCCAACCCAGCCAAGCCAAGCAACCAAGTCAAGCCCAACACAAAAGAGCGACGAAACTTTTGTTGCAACTTTCGGTGCATGCAGCCAAGCAAGCCACAAAAAGGACTCCGAGAGCAACGTCATCAGTGCCCCAATGTCGCCCCACACACACACACACACACACACACACACACACACACACACATCCAGAAACAGACAGACTCACATGCAGGGCAACCAACAAAGCTAAAGAGAGGCTACAAAGCTCGAGACCTCGGACCGATACGTATCGCTAATGATGATCAAATAACGGTCCAAATGCGGGGATCCCAGCAACAAAAGGACCCACCAAAATCGTTAGCCCACTTGGCAGCGCACCAGAAAACTCTCAGCTGTCCCCTGCTAACTGTGTCATGTGCAGCATCCTCAGCGTCCTCATGGTCGTAATGAGCGAAGCTTTTACTTTCACAGCCATCAAGGGCTGAGCAAAGTGATGGCAAGGGGCGGTGGGTTGGGTCTGGGAATAGCACCTTACACTTTTGGCACTTGTCTGTTCTGTAGTACAAATGATATGTAAATACCAAACAATTTGCCATGAACTGAATATTCTTGTAACTCGGTTTGAGTTCTTATTTAATTAGAGCTCAATCAATGCGCCAAAAACTATGCTATGTTTGTAAGTTTTCGCTTGAAACGAATTTTATTTAGTGAATGTTTTTTTTTTAAACAAAAACATCTAGAAGTGAGCCAATTTTTCAATACTAAAATTACTCTCAAATAAAATTTGACTGAACAATATTAACTATTTCATTTTTTATTAAACTCCTAATTCCTTTACCTACCAATTTTGCTTGGCTTGCCAAAAATTGTTAAACAAAGTCAACAAAATGTTTTCACACAAACTATTCCAAGCGAGAAGTGCTAATAAATATGCACAAAAGCCTGTGGCACCAAAAAATATGCAATTCTTTTATTTACTATCGCCTGCAGTGAATCCCCTTTTCTTCTCTGCATCCCCTTCTCATGCATAACCAAAACACAAATTCAAATGCGCCAACATAATAAATAATATTTTAAAACACACATGCCAAAATCACACGTGCCAATTATGTGTGCGTGTGCGTGTGTGTGTATGTGTGAGTGTGTTCCACGCCCAAAACTAGGCAATGAAAACACGCCCCAAACTACAATGCATAAATAATTTCAAGTTTTAAGGCTAGTAACACACAATCAGCTTTAAATTTGATCATAAATTATGCGTGTGCAAATGGTTCAAATTAAAATGCTGGAGGAGAAACTCAAATTTGAGAGATATCAATAGAAACATGTTGGGGAAAAACGAAAATCATAGTCAAATATCATGCCGGACAACAGAAGTTGCTATATATTGGGAAGCTTAGCTGGAATATAGACCGATTATCATGCGCCAATTTGTAGAATAAATTTAAAATATGTAAGGAATTTTGTCAGGTGTTTTTTTTTGCGGTTCAAATATCACTTTAGCTGGAATTCCACAAAAATGTGTAGACTATGGAATTGGAAAGAGCATAAAACAGGGTATTTTTATTCGTTACGTACCTGATCGCTTTGGGCTGTTTCAGTCGCGGAAACATCGTTGCCAGACATTTTTTAAACGTTTCTTTGACTTTTTTTTGTGTTTTACGAGTGCATAAATTTAACAGTTGTAACTAGATTAGAAAGTAAATTAAAAACGTAATTATTTCACTTTGTTCAAGTTGATATTTTTATTGCACTTGTGGTGGAGTATTTGGAGTTATTTATGGGTTTTTAGTTATATAAAAGTTTTTTTTTTGATTTTTTTTACTATTTATTTGATATTGATTTATAACACATACTTTGGTCAGTTTTTATTGGCATTTCTGTTGTTAGTTTTCACTACAAATATTTAGAATTCTTTTGAATTTGCGCTTGTTTTACCGCCAGCTGATGCAAAGATTTATTTAGATATTTGTTTTAGTATTTGAATGTTGGTTGAAGTGCACTTTTTTTTAGCAAGTCGGCAAATATATTTTAGATTTATTATTATTTTATATGAACCTTTTATTTTGAGTTTATTCGAATAGAGTTTCGTGTGCGGTTTTTTGGGTATTATTTTGTTTGGAACATTTCTTATTTGCTTTGATATTTTGTTATTTGTCTTTTAAGTTACGTTTAGCCTAATCCTTGTCCACACAAGCGAGACAAAACTGATCTCCATGCTTACTCTGGGTAAACACACACAGGACACACACAATTCGACTATCTCATTTTGTGCAGTCAAGACAGGAGTTGCCGCTTGTCATTTAATGCAAATTAAGCAATTTAAACAACAAATAAACAAATGCGTAGAAAACAAATTTGCGGTTAAATTGGGACTAAACTAAGATGAAGATGAAGCCCATGAAAATCCCCACACACACACACACACACACACACACCGCACCCGCACCCACACAGAGAAAGAAACACACTCACACACACGAGTGCGTCTTGCTTTGCTGTTTGTTTGGTTCGTCGCATTGCACATAACTCGTTACTCATACGCCGTGTTGTACAACAGCAAATGATACCGCTACGAACGTTTGGCCTTTTTCCCGCCCTCCACACTGCGAACCAGCGTGTGGTTTTCAATTGTCAGTGGCAAGCGATTGCGGTAGACAATAATGCCAAGCACTGGGTGGGCTCCAGGCCCAAAGTAAAAATAAATAACAAATATAAAATACTAAAATTGAAATTGCGTAAACGTAGCCAAAGACAACCAAAAAAAAAAACAAGACACAAACAGAGAGCACACATTTAAGTCTTACACAAACATACAAAAGTAGGCAAGACTTGCTTTGCGGAACAAGATAAAAAGAGAGTAAATCGTTGTCCCAATAAGAACGGAAAAAAAGAAAATGTGATAAATGTGCCGTGCCCTTTGTGCTAATGTGTTTGAAAATATGTGACAACGCAAAAGTTTCCGGAATGGGTAATAGGTATTTAAAGTACAGCGAAGAAAGAAAGCAATTTTCCCCTGCTAAAGATATAATAATGGGAAGACTTGTGTCGAATATTGGGGATACCATTTAATCGCCCTGTGACTTTGGCATTCAAATCTTTACATAAATTTTTTGACTTGAATGCATTTTACATTTTTAAATAAAACTTTTTAAGTTTAAATTAATTCTAGATGTACTACGGATACTTTCGGTACAGCTCAACTAATTTATCTATGCTCTGTTGGATGTGTTAGATATTTCGTACGAAGATATTTGAATTTGTTAAAGCTTTATCATTTGTGGACTACTTAAAATACTTTTAGCTTTTAGTTGGTTAAAATTTGCAGTTGTAATGAGCGACTATCAATCAAGAGCTCTTAGAATTGACCAGACACGACAACCATTAGACCCAACTTAGGACCATCTTGAGGCTTTTAAAATAACCAAGATACTCGTACTTTACTTGCGGTTCTGTTCGCCGGATATTTTATCTTGTCTTTTCGAGGCACAGCTGTAATTTAGCTGAAATTCATTAAATATTAATGAGTTCGAAAGCGACTAACGATTTGTCGCTGCAAAAGGGAAATTTTAAATTTGCAGCTGACAAATCGCTTTGTTATTTCTGACAGCAAAAAAATTATACATTCACATACATTTACAGACTTATGTATGTATACACATACATATGAGTACTCTTGCCCATCTGCAGATACTGATAATCCAGCATACATATCGCTCTGACTATTTGATTTTTCATTTGGAATTGGAGAAACAGAAATTGCAACTGGCATTCAGCAAACAAGGGGGAAAAGTCAAAGGGACATATTACAAAAGCAAAAGGGAACTTGACCAAAAGACATTTTTTATTTAATTTTTATAATTTATTCACTTAGTGAGGAGATAAAGCAATAAAACTGCAAGAGTTACGATAGATTTTAGTGTTGCTGAAATTGGCTATTCTCGAACCTAATGTAAAAATAAAATAATGAAAAAAGATAAAAATTTATATAATATATAATAAAAATGCTTATAAGAGGCAATGCTTAAATGCACCCAAAAAACGAAATAAATAATAATGATTTTCTTTGAATTTAAAGCATTTGAACATACCGAACATAATGAACAGTACTGTCATTCATAAGCGAAGCTGGCAACACTGTTTGTGATGCAGAAAAATAGCATCAAGTTATCGATAAATTTATTTAATATTAAACTGAAGTTAATGAATTTGTTGGCTTATGATACGCCAAAAGTATAAATATTACTAAATTAATATACGGTATTTAATGCAAATTTTGCAAATATATTTAAGATTGTCTGAAATTCACATATTGAAGGCAACAACTTTGATTCCTTTTGAGCAACCCTTCCGCCATAAGTCAGACGACGGACAGCAGCACTACGGAAAGTTAAAAACTCGAATCATCTAGAAAAGTGAAAATGATTGCTTACTTTTTGCTCCAATAGTGTATAGAATTCTCAAAGAATATAAATACAATGTCTGACGCAAATGACAACTTGAATGGTGACCCCCATTGGACGAATAATAATAACGAAAATTCAGATGGAAACACATCGGATGGCGATGATTTGTTTTTGGATACGGAAACTGATGATGACAACGCACCAGTTGAAAGTGTCGAAATGCAGGATCCGTCTATGAATTGGGGAGAGTGCTCAAGTCTGGAGGATAGCAATCAGTCATGGAACGAAGCCGAAAGTGAAGATCCAAATTTCATCACTAATGAGAGCGATGAGGCTGCCCAACCTACAGATGATAATAATGCTGATAATGTCACGGAAGGTGACTCTGCCTTGCCAACTGCAAGTCAGGCCAACGATTCCCGTTTGGATCTACGCCCCGTACCGGCCTCAATAGATCTGACCCGCAATTTACCCTCGACCAACTGGCAGGAATATCATGCTCATGTTCGGGCCTCAACTCGTCGATTGCCCCTTCCGGACAATCGTATTCGGACAGCGGAGCCAACTGTCGGACGTCGTCTTTGTGGAGGACAACCGAATCGACCTTGTATAGTGCCCATAGGAATAGATCCCGATTATGGTGGCATTATATACATTCGTAACGATACCGACTCGGATGAGGAGCCTCCACTGCCACCATTAGTAATGGTGCCACGTCGTGGCAACAGCGTCAGCGATCTCAGCCAATGCAGCAGCGAGGAGGAGAACGACGAGGAGAATGAAGAGCAGCGCCAACAAGTCCTTAACTAGAAAATTCCTATAAATGATTCGCAAGATCAACTTGGAGAGTGTTCCTCAAACCGATCTTTAAATATCATTTTAAAAAAATTACAGATAAATATTTTGTTTTTTTTGTTTTATTGGATTTTGGGTTACTACACGTGCTCGTTTGGATTAATTCGGATACGAAGGAGATGAAAATAAGTAGCAGAAAAGAGTAAAATGAGGAAGAGGAAAAAAAGTAAATATAGAACCTTTCGGAGTTGCAAAATCAAAAACAGTGAATAAATATTTAAAAACTTAAGAGCTTATATTTAAATATCGATATCTGATTCGATAACTTAATAAAATCATCGAAATCGAACTACTCGAAAATAGTCTGGCAACACTGTTGAAGCTGAAAGCATGGAACTTGTGTCTTGTGAAATGTCGGACAGCGACTCGTGTGCTGAAGAAATAATTTATATTCTACGCAGTAATCAAATGTTTAAAATAATTCCTATGTGTGATGAAACACCATCGGAATCATCGAGTGAACACAGCCTAGCTTCATCAGTTAGATCGGACTCGGGACTCGAAATGAAAGAGGAGGAAGAGGAATCTCAATTCAATCGCTGCTTTGAGGACTTGACAATCACCGAAGGGGAGTCTTCATTTAATCATTCCTTGAATAGATTGGAAGTCATCGAAAAGAAAACAATAACCAATTGTAAAAGTTGGTCAACTATGGAGTTAATCAGACCTCGTCGAGCCTTAAACAATTCACACATGCTTCACATTCAAACAAAACTCCAAAAAGATCAAAATGTCTTGGCGGTGAAAATGAAAAATGTGGCACAGGTTAATGTTGGCGCAACAATGTGGAAATGTATAATACTATTCTTGGCACTTTTTTCAATATTTATGAATATGTTTTTCCAACTGAGAGCTTCTTTAAAAGGATGACAGAATGTATTAAGTTTTCTCTTTCCATTACTATAATAGTAAAAAGAGTGATTTTAAAAATTAAGTGAAGAATGAAGATTTTTACATTTGTGAGTATGTTTTATTTGTATTGCTCAATCAAGATGTTAAAATATAATTATAATTAAAATAAAATGAATGTGCGAATAAATGTTGTCCATATTTTATTCCGATTAAAAATTGAATAATTAAATTCGTTAAAAAGTTATTAAACAATATTTTTAAGACGATACGACTTGCCAATTTATAAGAGTATATGCATTTAAAATTTAACATACCTATTAAGTATGATAATATACATACTAGTAATTCTCTGTTGACTTGTAAATTTAAGTACTAATTTCTAAAACATCTCACAATAATCTTTTAGGCTAATTGTTATGCAGTGCCAGCAGTTTGTCATTTTAGCTGTTTGTTCTGCCTAAACATTCCACTTCCTCTCGTTTCCCTCACCATATTAATTATTTTATGAACATTTTAGGCAATTTGCTTGCTTGGAAAAGAACTTGGCTTAAATAATTGCAATCGAAAAATGCAGGCAGTGGGACAAACAATGGGGCTAGAAGCACTCGGATGTTGTGGAGCTGTTGTGGTTGAGGTGGGTGTAGAAACTATAAATTTGCTGGTCCATGGACCAATGTCTGGCACTTGGTTGGCTCTGGGAAATTTATATTCCAGCTGCCTGTCGTAGCGTACACCGCCTACACACACACACCCACACACACACACCATACACACACACACAATCACACACCATGCACTCATACACATACACTTCTTTGTTATGCAAGTTAATCCTTTTTATAGCTATTGTTCAGCGCATCAAAGCTCTACATCGGATCCGCAACCCGTTAGGAGGATACACGCACGCCCTGCGCATTTGTTTCAATGCAGCAGCTCAGTTGTGGAAAGGACCGCAGGACATGCAGCGGGGGAGCGGGCTAGAGAGATGTGGAGGCAGCTGTAGCACATGTCACTGCATTTTTCAGCGACTCGGAGAGGCGAGACAACCAACATATTAGCTGCCACACGCATATACATATTTGGTGGTGCGGGCAGTTGTGGGGCAAAAGGAGAAAGGGCCCGAGTTGATGTATATGTATATGTATGTATGTGCATCTATTTGATAGGTTGGGCAAAAATCTGGTGCATGTTGTGTGAAGGCGTCAACGGAGGCGTCGGCGCTGAAAGTGTTTGTGTGGCATGCCGCAAATTCATTATTATTTCTCCCCGACGCCCACTCAAGCAGCTGCAGTAGCTGTATAAACACTCAACATATGAAGTAGATAAGCAGAAAGAAGAAAGATTCTCTTGAAGCCGTGAAAAAATGTGCTTACGGCCCTTTAGGACTTTCAACACAAGTTCAGCGTGAAGTTAAAGAGTTATGAGCAAGGTGGCAACGCCACAACGGCAAGTGAGGTTATGAAGAGCTTTCCTTTTCTCCGTTTCTTTACTTTTATTTACATCAGATGTAAGCAACTGTGAGTTTCTGTTTAAAATACTCCAGTAAAGATATTTATATATGATACATTAACTAATTTGTCTTTCAGCGATAAGTTGAAGTGTTATGCACAAGGCGGCAAAGCTACATCAGCAAGTGAGGTTAAGAAGAGACTTCGAGAGCGTTTTTTGTTTAAAATTCGACAGTAAAAATAGTTATAAATAATTTTAATTAAATTAATAAAATATCTTTCAAAAGGAGTTTCCGAAAAGTTCTCCACTCACAAATCGTAGGCATTTGGGCATTTAAGAGTTTAAATATATTTGATTGCAGTTTATTTGCAAATTCTTTGTTTTAGCTGTGCTCTAGGACGTGCACTAGCATTACCCCCTTTAACCTCTGACCTCTGGTACGTAATATCCGAGACATGACTGAAGCCTTAGGACAGATAGGACAGCATTTCAGTCAACTACAACTGCAGCAATTTCTCATTTTAATAAAAATGCAAATGTCTCTGGCACAAAGTGAAGGAATGACAGTGCCTTCACACCCACCCCGCAGGCCACGTCCTCCCCGACCTTCGCTATCCCCTCTCCGATGTCCTCCACTCTTGCCCATACTTCAGTGCAATTTCTTATTTTAAACGTTAGTAAAACTTGTCAATTTTTCACCATGAAGACTAAAAACAAAAAGAACAAAAGGATAGCCAATAAAGGAAATAAGTTTCCAATAAGTCAAGAAATGCCAAAAGCAACGATGATGAATTCTACGAGAATTGCATTTGATAGACATCGAAATAAACGGAGTCTCAGCTCTGATGTCTGTTCAATTGTTTTCGTTGAATTTTGCCATATGCTTAATTATTCAATAAATTCAATTGAACAGATGACAAGGGCAGGCAGAAGACTCACAAAGGGAATCCTATACAACAATAGTTCAGTTAACAATAGATAGAAATTGCTCAGATGGAAAGATATGTGCGTCAAGACATACGGAAACTATACGAAATGATAACTTTACACGAGCTTTAAGCTTTAATTAGATTTCAATCTCTAAATATTCGAATAAATAAAAAAGTATTTTACGATGTTCTTTGGGTTTTCAGTAAATTGTAATATAAAGTTTTACGATTAAATACCATGAAAACCCATATATCGGCAGCTTTTAATCGAAGAAATTCATATATGTATATTGCATCACATAAATATCTTTATCAAAATATCATAAATTTCATATATATGTTCGAAATAATACTTTATCTTCACATTGGAATTATTTAATAGCCGAACCATTTTAGGATCATACGATTCGGATCGTAAATAAATATTTATCGTCTATTTATATCCATGTTTTTACTTAATTATGTTATTGATAAGACTTATCAAAATAGAGTGAATATGGTCGATTAAAATTGGCATTATATTTATGATGTAGGCAACTTTTGGACTTTCACCTAATTTACGTAATTAATCTCTTGTGTTTATAAAACTGTAATGTAAATTAACCTGAAATCGATCCTTATTCGATAAGAAACACCTAATCTTAACATATTTTATTAAAAGCTTTATTTATTTCGGCTTCAGGATCAGAATATAAAAATACACACTTCAAATTTTTGATTTTAAATTTAAATTGAACTTCGGAATTGAATAATTCTTATTTTTTGTCTTATAAAAAAAAGAGTTGAAACGCGTCTTAACTTTTCCACTTATATGTATGTATAGTCTAGTTACTTTTTATCCGCTGGCTTAGAAGAATCCGGTTTCATAATGGCCGGTGTTACAGTTTTGAGCATGGACATTAATTTCATTGGGGGTTTCTCAGCGGGTTTGGCGCTAGTACTAGGCTTAATGGCTTTTCGGTCCTCCGGCTTTCCACAGAATTTTTGTAGAGTTGTCTGCACCTTTTCGGCATTGCTGCCCACAAACTGCTCGAGTGTGACCTTATCTTTGATGATCAGAAAGGAGGGCATGCTATTGATATCATACTGCTCGGCTAGCTCCAAATTTTCATCCACATCAATTTTGAGCACAAGCAGACAGTCTTCATACTCGTTGGCCATCTGCTCCAGGTGTGGCCCAATGATGGCACAGGGACCACACCATGTGGCAAAAAACTCAACTAAAATATGCTTATTGCCAGCCTCCTCGATGGTCTTATCAAAATCAGCCTTTGATGTGATTGTGATAACCTTCTTAGGTTTGTTCTTATCGCGAGCCCCGGATGCCATCAGTGGAATTAAGAAATTTCGGTGTGTCAAATTTTGTTTGCCGAAATAATATCGAAAAATATTTTTCAAATATTTTTACATCTGATCATTTGAGTGGAAAGTAAAACAGAGTTGAGCATGTTCATAAAATACAGTCTACACAGCGTATAAGCAACAGATATTCTAAAGATCAATATTCTCAATCAATAGAGAGTTCAAATAGTTAGAATTGAGCCTGCACAAATTCAGATTGTCTGGAAATGGGAGCCCGAAAATTAAAAGCTCTGAAACTAAATTTTTAGACACTACTTTGTTAGCAAATTATGAGCCTTCCTTTTTTTAAAGTGTGTTTGCACTTTTCTCAACAAAAGAAAAGAGAAAAATTATAAATTATAAAATATATTTCACTATGAAAGAGAGACTTTTAAGCTTAATTTCACGTTACGTACAAATTATAAGAAAAAATTGACATATTCTTAAAAAAATAGTATTTATTCAGTAATTTATTTATATTAATTTATTAATCCTGCAATAATGTAATTTTACTCAAATTTAATTTTATCTAAAATAAACAAATTATATAATATTAGCTTTAATGTACAGCCTTAATTTTTTTATTTATTAGAGGCAACTGTATTCCAATTTAAATATCCAATTATTGTAGCAAACTTCTTGGCGTATTATGCAATGCAATTGAGCTTGGTATTGTATTTGTACGGAGAAGGAAAAGAATAAAAAACGGATAAGGATAAAAAGCAATCCATGCATAGCTGTTACTTCGACTCCCTTTGACTCTTAATGAAAAAAGCAGCAGGTCCTAAACAAAGTTCGCTTTTAGCTGCACACACACACATATGTACATATATGCATTCAATGTTTGCTTGATTGCATGCGTATGTGTGTGTGAGTGTGTGTGTGTGTGTGTGCACTTTACTGTAGTTTTCTGTGCTTAGCAGCCTTTTTGCCGCTTTCTGTTGCACTTTGTTGCCAGTTTGTTTGTTTGTTTTGTTTGGCTTGTCTCTGCATTTGTCAAGAATTAAGAGAAATGCACCACAGTATCTTGAACTGCTGCACCCACTGCCAACCACTTCCAACCACCACCATTTTCATGTGTTTGTTATCTCTCCCTCTCACTCTTTTGACTGTTTACCTTAGGGCTTTGCGTGGTTTTTCTTGTCTTTTTCTTTTCACTTATTTATATATATTTTTTCTTGTTCTGTAAGCCATGTTTCTTACAGCTGCAGTTGCAATTCTTGTTGGCCAAGAAGTGGCTGTCGGCTTTAAGCACTTTAAATACAGGTCGCCAGCTTGTACTTGACATTGAGCCATCGTTAATAATCCGCTCGTTAAGTGCACATCCTGCGACGTCTCTCTCTCTCTCTCTGTCTCTTCTTCTCACCAAGCTGGTTGCATAACCTAATGAGCAACATGAGACTGACAAATGGCAGCATTTAGCTGACATACACAACCGGAAACGGCAGCAGGTGCAACAACAACAACAACAACAACAACAAGAGCAAGAAGAACGAGTACAACGTTTAACGTGTTAACCATATCAGTGTCAGTGTTGTGTCATATTGTGCAATCGCTTCAACATTCCAGTCAGAGAACGCGACCAAGTGCGCGACTTCCGCACGTGGAGGCAACCTCTCCTCCCATTTTCCCTTCACTTCACCTCACCTCTCCACTCTCTCTCTCTCTCTCTCTCTCTCTCTCTTCTCGTTGGGAAAGTGCTGACCTCGCAGTCGCACCTTGACACGCGGCGTATGAGCAATGTAATAAAATGGCAGCCAAACAACTAGTGAAACATTTTTGCGCGTTGACAACAACAGAAAACACAGCACGAGATGAAGAGGAAAAATATAGAAAAAGAGAAAAATGAAAATGAAAATGGATGTGGGAAAAGAAATATAAATGAAATGTACAAAATGGGAGAATAGCAAAAGTCACGTATGTGGCAAGACAAATTGCTTCAAGTGCATAGACTGCCACTTTCATTCACTGTCATTCAGTCAACCAGCCATTCATTCATTCTGTCAGTCATTCAGTCTGTCAGTCAGTTTGCCAGTTATTTATATATTGCGCATGCTGTTAGCATATTTTTATTGCGGTCAACTATGAATTTGTGTTGAGCATCAAATGCTTGTCGCGTTATCCAATTCGCATACCCTGTAATGCGCTTATGCAAATGGAATATTCCCTTTTCAATATTATTGTTGAATAAGTGGAAAATAAATTGCAGAGTTTACTAAGTCTTCGTTTACTCATTGTATATCGCTATGTATACCCTGTTAAGCGATTGTACAAGAGAGCATATAAATATTAATAAAATAAAAATATATGAGTTTCAATTGTAGAATGTGGCGTCATTTTATCTTATTATTAATAAAACTTGTTGCCATGTTAAATTGGAAAAGCGTATTTCCAAAAGAAAATTTGAAAAACAATCAATTTAAATATTAATGAAATTAATGTGATCATTAATGTTAATTAGATCACCTTATATTTCTTATTCTTCTTGAATATTTTTTTTTGTACAATATATATATCCTGTTTTTTTTTATTTTCAAAATAAGAAAAATACTCCTTCTACCTTAAAACTATTTACAGGGTATTTGGTAAAGTTTTTACTGTGTCAGTTAAAATGTTTTTGAAAGATATTTAACAGCCCACGGTCAAATAAAATGCCACATTCCCCACGAGAATCAGTTGCAAGTATTTAAAGAATATTCATAGAGGTTTTCCCAGCTCAAGTTCTGCACCCAAAAAAGTATGCTATGAAAATGACACAGTTTTCTGCTGTCAGCTTCGTGTGACTTTTTGATGTTTTCAGTGCTATGAATGGAGCTGGACAACAGATGGCATTGTTGGAATGTGCCTCCGTTATCTCCCTGTTCCCTGTTTAGATAATTGGCTGGGGCTCTTGGTTTTTTTGGGGGTGTCTTCTCATATAAACAAAGCAATCTTCTGGTCTGACTGCGAGCACGTTTAAGCATGTCAATGCTGGTGTTGTGTGGCCATTGTCCTGTTCCAACTGTCAGTTCCCCTAAAAATTATGAACAATCCAACACCAACACCACAGCAACACCATCAACCACAAAACAACGATAACAACGAGCACAACATGAGCAAAATTTCATTGCTCGAATTTTCATTTAACAAGTTTATGAGCAATGGCCTGCAGAGGATGAGTTCATGCATTTGAATTATTGGAGTGCGTTGTGGCCCCTAAAATGCTGTAGCTCTCTGCTACCCTACGTCTCCCTCTGTCCCTCTCAGCTTCTTGTTAGGGAATGCACGCACAGGCTGTGCTACTGCTGCATTCAAGTGTCAAAAACCAAAACACATTTACATTCATGCTGGGACCATTGTAGTCAGTGCCATTCTAGCACCTTCTACCTCCAGCCTTTCCCTTCCCCGCTCTCTCTCTCTCTCTTTCTATCACCTTCTCTCTCCCTGCTAAGTAGTTGGTTTATGCGGCAGGATGTCAGGATGCTCTCTGGTTGACTTGTTTCTGCTTCCCTGTTACACCGGCAAACGAAGCCATTGTCAATGTGCAAAATCTCTCAAATTTTATTATGCTCGAATTTGCTGGCACTTCACAGATGCCACACCAGCAACCATCATCCCACCATCCTGTATTTCCCTGCTCAGTCGCTTTTATGGCGCTTAACGTCAGCCCATTACAAGGCGCAGGAATCAAGCCGAGCAACAACTTGAACATCAGCTCCACCTCCTCATTGACAGTTGGCATTTTGGCAGCAACCAAAAAACGAGGCGCGGCATCAGCTAGTAATGAGACTGAGTTGAGCTCCTCCAGGATTTGGGCCTGTCTTATGGCCCAGCCACGTTACCAGATGAGGCCATACATTTTTACAAGCTGCTAATGTGGGCTTTAGATGAACATGGACTTCTTCTTTTCATTTTGTATGTAGTGTTGAGGGTCTCGAATTTGCCTGTAACCATAGTTGGGGCTTCGGTTTAAGCCAAAGTTGTGGGATGACAAGGCCTAAACTGCATCGATTTACGAAACACACATTTTTATTCATGTTTATTACTTAAAGAACAACAACAGTAAAGTTTTTTCATAGCCACTAAAACTTGGCATATGGCATTCCTCAAGATTAGATATGTTACTTTACCTTTAAGTACAGATAAGAAAGAATCTTTAATAAAAGACAAATAAAATCAATTCTACAGCGATAAGTCAAATATTCGATAGGAATTGGCAGCAAAATAAATAAATGGGTAATAACAATTTGCAATTAATTCATAAATGTTAAATGAAATCTGAAGTGAAAGTAACAACAATTTTAGAAAAAAATATTGTTTGCTAGATAGTTTTCCAATCAAGGCGTTAAAAAAGCTTATAACAATTATTATACGAATTATTTATCATATTGTCATAACAAATAAATTATAAGGCTAAATATAATTTATTTGAATCCTTACCGATATAAAGTTGTTGATATGATATGATATGATATGATATGATATGATATGATATGATTAATATGATAAAATCAAAGAGTAAATTTCTTTTGTTTGTAACAATTTCTGTATTTTTGGGTATAAATGTGTTCAAGAATATTGATAGATTTGTCAACACTTGCATCTTACTTTCTGCTGCCTGCTCAGTTACCACTTTCAGTCATTAGCCTAATTAATCATTTTAAAATGCAAATATAGGACCATCAAACTAGCCACAATCCCTTCGCTTCTCCTCTGACTGGATAATCAATAAGTTAAATGTGCCCAGTAAAAAGCAACCAACATCAAGAGACCAAAGAAACAGAAAAGTGCTTCAATCAATCAAATGTCACGATAGAAATCATCAACAGCAGCCGAAGCTGGAAATCTCTCTGGGATAAGGTAAAGGAAAAAGAAAAGGGTTCATTCCCATATTGCTATATACTGTTGCTGTATGGCATTAAAAACCACATGTGCTTCAACACAAAACATTTTATGCTCCAGATGGTTGAAGATGACTGAAGGTGTGGTATACTCGTATATGAGTACACAGAAAAAAATCATTCTTATATTCGAGTTAAATTCGTATTAATAAGCAGGGATTGCAAACAAGACTTATTTTTAATATACAAATTACTTTTAACTCTTATTTTTCAAAAAATTAATTAAATTTCAATAATAATTTTTATATTTTATATTTTTATAATAAAAATTGATAAATAATTTATATTTGTATTTTATTTTATTTTGTAATTTTTATTTAAAAGAATATAGTCGCTACGATCCCTGTTAATAAATAAATATGTGTTTAAAAATTTGGTTTTAGGTAAAGAATCAAGTATTTCGTACTCGATTTAAGAAATTCCAAGATCATCGAAATTTTTACATCGTTTCGGATTGATTTTTCCCGGAGTGTCGGATTATTTTTTTCGGTGTATACGTTGCTAGTGGGCTTGGGTCTTGGGTCTTCGGTATGGATCTGTAACTCAGTTCTGTCTTCCTAACAAGCTGCGTCAACAAACTAAACCACTTTGAAATTAACACGTTACATTGACATTGACAGCTTTATGCGTGGCATGCCGAGTGTCGAGTGTCGGTGGTGTGTCAATGGTGGCAGCAGCAACCAAGCAGCAACCATACAGCATCTGAGGTAGCTGTCAGCTACAGTTTGAGCTAAAGACATGAAGGGGCTGCCAAACGAAGCGGCAAATATGGAGGCTACCAAATGCTGACGGTATGGCGGCCGGAAGGCGCGCAAAAAAGGCAATTTCCGTTGCGGCGTAAACAAGACTAAAGCTCTAAGTGTGTGTGTGTGTTTGGTGTGTACTCGTACGCTTGTGTGTGTGTGTGTGTGTGTGCGTAGTTTTTATGCGTTGGCATTCAGCGAAACGAAAATTACCAATTCAAATGTCAGCAGTCGTGGAAAAAGCAGTTATCACACACCCCGCACTTGACGCGAAATTAAATTCAGTGTCAATTCGGTTTTTCTCAAGGCGTGCACCTAACGAGGGATCAGCTGCTTTTGCTTCCTTCTGTTCGTAATCAGTTCCCGAAATGTGCTCAACTCGTAGCTGAGACAAATTGTTGTGAAAAAGTCTTAAGTGCCAGACACATTGCGACCCCTAATTTATGGGCTTTTTTCCGCCCTTTTAACAACAAAACGGTTGAAAATTTTATCTACATGTGCGACTTATAAGACATGTTCTAAAACATAATTAAAGTTATAAATATACTTTACAAAAATTCATAAGATTGCAAGAGAAACACAAACAATTTAAACAAAAATTGTTATTATATTTAAAAATTCTGCTTCTTTTCTTCAAAGGGTATTTTATATTCGTTGTTAACTTTATTTACTGGTTTAACCCCTCCATTTTATCACAGCTTTTTTTAATTTTTGGTGCGTGCCCAGCCGAACGAATTTATGCCCTTCTGATGGTAGCCTTAAAATTAGTTGGGGGCATTGAAGCCTTTGGGTTTTTGGCAATGAAAAGTGCAAGTGCTGCAAAAGTAAACTGCGTGGAAACATTCAAGGAGTGTACATTTTTCCGGTGCCCGTAATTTAATGGTTGGTAATGGCCTTAAAGGGTTGGAGAGCAGCACAGCAAAAGGAACTGGAACGGAACTTATTAAGTTTCTACCAATGAACTGAAATAGGCTAGAAATTCAGACCATGACATTGACAAAAAATTAAAACAAAAACTCGTATGCCATTTTTTTTATCAGTATTTTAACATTATAAAGTTTACGGTTCAGTTTACGATTAACTGTGAAATCGATTGTGTAATTTACAACACAAACTCAAGGTTTACCAGTCTTTAAATCATGTTGATTTAAGTATTTAACTAGATTTAACTAGTGTCTTTAAGAAATAACTAGTTTATTTAAGGTAATCGTAGAGCTCACGCATGAACTTGATCCGCCAAATAAAAGATACTCTTGAGATGTGCTCTTAAAATTAGGATTATATTGACAAATGCTGCTGCCATGGAGTACAACGATTTGATTGCTATTTGATTTCCTGCTTTTTACAATCTCTTTGACAACAGCAAAAGAACAAAAAAAGGAATATCAACAATTGATTTGTTGCGTTAGCAATTTGTTTACATGCAATAAATTTACAAATCAACGATAATGCAATTTATTTGCTTACATTTGTGGACAGACACACGGACATACGAGTATATTTCTTTTTCTGCCTGTCTGTCAATCGGTCTTTATTATTGCATTCGAATTTCGTTGTCCATTTTATGTGCTACATGGAAAAAATGGTTCACTTTATTGGATTTGTGAACGAAAATTTACGAGTCACAGTGTCAGCCTGTTTTGTCATATTTTTATACCCTGTAATAAGTAAATCCTGGGAAGACATATTAAATATATGCTATGTTAGTATGAACGTAGCTGAGTATATTGTTGTATTTATTTATTTTATATATCAAAAACATTTTTAAGGTCAGTAAGAGAGGTTTATCATAGTTTATTAAAAATTACCAAGCCTTTGCATAATTAAATAAGAGAAGATTCACAGGACTGTTTTAATGTAGGGCATTTCTTCGTCATATACAGATATTAATTGATATTTTTAGTGTTTTTTGCTGTGAATATGATTTTTTTATAAACACAAATGTGAAAACAATAAATTGTTGATATTAAATTAATGGCCGGAATTTGATTATGTGATAAGTTTGTGGCGTATGTAAATATATAAATAATTTATTATTCTTTATTAATGTTATTAATTTATTAAAATAATTTAGATAAATCAAACTATTTGTTAGACTACTTTATTAAATATAGATATAGTGTTTGATACCAAATCGATTAATAACTTGTATTCAAACGGTGAATTTTGATTAAATGAAGTAAACTTTATTTGAATCAAACACCATTTAGTTAATTCATTTACTAATAAGCTTAAATTTTCATTTTCTTGGCATTTGAATTGAATTTGATCATATTTTGTGATAATTTTGTGGTGCATGTAAATATATAAATAATTTATTATTCTTTATTAATGTTATCAATTAAATGAAATAATTGTATTTCTAATTAATGCATCAGTTAGATAAGTTAAATATTTATTTTTCTGTAAAACTATTTGATAGACTACATTTTTAAACATAGATATTGATACCAAAACGATTAATAACTTTTATGCAAACAGCGAATTTTAAATAAATGAAGTACATTTAATATGAAGCAAACACCATTTAGTTAATTCATCTCCTAGTATGCTTAAATTTTCATCTTCTTGGCATAGTTAACCGCATGTCGTAACACAAAGCCACAAATAACTCATTACAAATCCAAGTGTATCCTAATTGAACCATCTAATTGTCATATAAATTTCAAATTTTATCGTCTCAGAAACTCACAGACCGCAGGAAAAGCCAGCAAAACAACAACAACGATAACAATAATGGCTACAACAACAAGACAATAAGCAAGTTCAATTTGACTTCGGTTAAGTTGAACAGCTATAAGAACTGACTTCTTGTATCGTAAATATTTACGATTTACATAAAGTTTTATTTTTAAACTGTGCGGCAATTTTGAAGTTTTTCCCTTTTTATGCCACATTTTTCCCCGTTGTTGTTTTTCTTGTTGTGCAGTTAATTGAAGAGTGTACTTATGAACTTGGCCAGTTGCCCCCTTAGAGAAAAATCTCGTACAATTTTCTTCGTGCCATGTTCTTCCCCCTTTTTTTCAGTGTTCGTTGCTGTTGCTTACGCTAAGCTGCAACTCATGAGCGGGCCATTTACTGCAGCAATAGAATAACGAAAAAATAGGGAAAAGGAGATAGAGAGAAGGAAATTGCTGCAACAAAACATTACAGTTAGTTAAAAACTATTTCTGAGGCACATCGTCGGACTCGAAATCTCCAAGAAGCAGCTGTAAATGAAACTAGCTTTTTGTGAATTCTCTGGATTTCTCATTGATATGCCAACCAGGTTGCTTCTCTGTTTGGTTTTTCTTTGTTATACACCAAAAAGTATGCCACGATTTTGCATCGACTTTCGTGTGCTTACAAGAATTATCATTGCCTTGTAATTGCCACACGTTTCCCATTATGCTTCTGACACATGAAACGTGTTTTCAAAGTGCCTAAAAACTGACATTTGCTGCATATAACTACATATAGTTTGTTTTTCATACTCTTGCAGAGGTCATTGTAAGCTTATAATCAAAAGTGCAACATTATAAAGTCTACATTAACAATTATAATTTAAAACGTTGCCTTATACTTACTAAAATTGATTAATATTAATCGGCATCGAGTTCGAAGAAACGAGATAACATTTTTAAGTGAAAATTCTGAGAATCTATGCAAATTTAATTACACTTCAATTAAGATCTAACAATCTCAGAAAATACGCTTTTTATTTGCAAAATAAATTGTGGAGCAAAAATTCTGTAAAACTGAAGCAAAATATGCAGTTTCAAGTAAATAAATCTCAGAATAAATAATAAATATTAATTAAATTTAATTAAAAGAAAATATTGATTTTACGAGTAAAGTATACATTTTTTTTTTTAATATTTCAAATAACTTTGATTACTTTATATAAGGCAATAATATACATACTGCTAAAAAAGTTTCTTCTAAATTTAAATATAAAAGTTGGCAGTAAAAGTATCTAGCCTATAATCTAACAACTTTTTTCAAAGGTTTCAATATGGACTCTGAGAGTAACTTATGTTTGCCATGTAAGATTTGTTATACCCCGACTCACCTAGTTACCTCTTTATGTCCTGGCCAAGCACACACACATACACACAAACACACACATACAAGCAACTGAAATGTGCTGGCAAACATTTTAGCTCTTGGCAGACTTCAATGCTCATTGCCAGACTGTTGACATTTTAATAAAAATTATTTCAGTGCATTCGCCGCATTGCAGAAACGGCTCTAAAAGACTCCCCCTGGATGGCACGGTGGGATTGGAAGGGGGAAACGGGTGCAAGAAGTGACTTGTGGCACCATTAAGAGTGCTTGGAAAATGCAATGTTCACACAAAATGTATTTGACAGATGATGCGAGAATGTATTTAAACTGCATATTGAACTGCATTTCTTATTGAATTTTGCAACTTCGTCTGCCAATCCAGTTTTTAATATGAATATTCTGAAAGCAAATTGGCTTTTAATTGTTAAGTTTAGGCTAAAGACGAGTTTATAAAGTTGTTTACTAACAGCAAAAGAGAATGCGATAAAGGGAAGGAAGTGCATAGCATAACTAATGCAGTTAAACAAATGCACGATAAGAAATTTTCAAGAATTTAAGCTATAAGAAATGGATTTTATAAATTTATTAATTAATAATATAATTTAAATGAATAAAAATTAAGCAAGAATTATATTTGTTTTTTTGTTAACAAATTATTTAGAGTTGCTTTACTTTAAATACAAGTACTTTCATTTTAAGAAATGTTGAACAATTTTATTATTTTTTCGGCAATCTTTCTGTTAATATGATAAATAATTTGAATTTAAAAAAGTATCATTAAAACAAAATCTTCGGTTAATCCATAATCCATACTTTTCTCACGACACGCGCTCATCTCTAGTTGTAGAAATGGCATGCAACAAAATGTTGGCCAACAACACTTGCCTCAAAATAACGTGGCCCAGAGCGTAGCTTGCAAATAAATTTCAAGTTGTTCAGCCACTTGTGCGAACGAATTTCTTGTTTTTTCCCTTAACCTTTTTTGCTCTTAAACTCCACACCGAAACTGATTCGAAAGTAATAAAGTTTTATGGCACCAGCCAATTAGCGAACTACGTAGGCCAACTGGCGCCCGACTCGACGGCCCCTATCATTAACCCCCTTCCCTTTTAATCCACACTCCACACTCTCCAACTCCTTTTAAGCCTTAATCTAGAATTTCTGCAGTCATTTGTATTTTTGCCACATAATTTCATTTAATGTTGAGACCTTGGCGTGATCTTAAGGCCTTGCTCATTATTAGTCAGTTGGTTTATGTGTCTGCGACGCTGGTCCTTATCAGTTATCAGCTTATCAGTTGACTGGGCTTTGTCTATAGATGGCTTTGTGTACTCGTCCTTCCAGCATGTTGCCAACTTTGACTCTGTCCTATTCAAAATGTTGGCAATTTGTTGACAGCCTTCATGTAGATAAGCCAACAGAGACACAAGGAGTAGGCAAAGTGAAAGAGAGGAAGAGAGTGAAGAAGATAGATAGACAGAGAGAGAGAGAGAAGCATTATATAATTTGAACTCCTGTTTCGCTTTCGGACAGCAGCATCTTGTTTGTGGTTGTAATTATTATTTGATATGCCTGGCAAAAGCAGCATAAATTATTGATACAAGCGTTGGATTCATGAATGCCAAATGCATTCATCGGTTAACCGCCACGGAAATCTCATAATAGCCAAATGACACTGGTTTCATGGAAGGGGAATATCATGAAATAGTGATAATAAAGTTATAAAATACAAAATAGTTTAGTTTAAGTAATTTAATAACGTCGTTCCACTGAAAAGATAACGTCATCTTTTTTTAGCTTTAAAATGTTAATAAATATAATAAATAATAATAATAAATATAATAAATTATTATTGTTGGGGAATTTGTTGTGCATTATAAAGTTAACTGATTAACGATTCTGCTTTCAATTATAAGCTAGTGCAATTGATATTTTATCCATTTTAAATTCACTCTATGGACAACTCTTGAAATATTTATTAAAAATTTACTTTACTTTTTCATTACAATGTTACTTTAATTAGAGATGAACAATCTAAGTGATTAATAGCTAGTGTAAATAGCTTATTTCTGTATTTCTGCAATACTGCCTTTGAATAGTTTATTAAATATTTACTGTACCCTTCCTCCTCATATTTAATTGTTGTTTATCGCCTTGTTGATAACGATACCAACTGTTAATTATCTCTTGATGTCCTATTAGTGTCCTTCAAGCTATTACCACAAATTATATACTTTCTTCTTTCCTTTGCATTTTTTCCTTATTTATTTGTTTTTTTTGTAATCTGAAACCCTGCTAAAGTAACTATAATTGATTTTTTCTTACAGCGGTTGTGGCTTGTTTTCCATTTCTTTTGGCCGCTTTAATCTGGCCAGGATAAAACACGAAATTACTCAAGTATATGACCTGAGGTTAAGCCCAATCCCTTTTATTTTCATACATATTACTTATTTGTTGTTCGTGCAATAACGAGGACAACAAGACGACAACACGATTTGCCTTGCGGCCAATTTGCATTGATAATCCTTGAATGCTTTAAGCCAGAATACTAAAATGCCAGCGCACAAATTAAATAAATATTGTAAATATTTGATACACATACGAGTCAAGGAGCGTTTCATATGCAGATCTCCTTTTATATCAAAACTGATTTTGGAGTTCATCAAGTTCGCTTTTTTTTTTTTTTCTCTCCTTATGTTGTTTGTCTTTATGGCGCTTTGATGTTTGCATAAAGTTCAAGTTAATAAAATTCTTTTATATTTCACTTTAGCCTGGCACATTATTAAAACTAGTTTAGCTGCCACACACACCCACATACACACACACACACACACATAGAGGGCAAAGGCTACAAACTGCGAGTTGAGAAGCTTTTAATTTAGCTTTAGGAAGAACTTGATCCAAAGTTTTTATTACCTTGTGTGGTTGCTTGGTTATTAAATGGACGTACTTGCAATCTGTTTTATGGCTGACATTAATAAGCATAGTTCTCTCACACACACAGACACACTAACACATACTAAAATACACACACGAACTCCCACACACCTCCATACATATAAACAGTGTCAATTTTATGTTGAATACTTTGAGGCGTTGTTAGCAATGTGACAATTAATGTTGTTGTTGCTGGACCTCGTTTGTTGCATGAAAATTGAATGTATTTATGAACTTGCAACAATGAGAGACGACTAGCAACACATATATGTGAAGTCTGGCAACGGAAGTTATTTTGTAACTTCTGTAAATGGCATAAAAAAGGGAAGTTTGTTTGTTTGTTTTGAGTGAAGTAAATTTGACATTAAGGCATTATTCTATATGACAGCTGTTTGGGCCATAAGAGCATCCAAGTGTTTTTCTATTATTGCCTGTTAAATGGCTTTTCGACGGCTAGCGAACTATAATATTCGTAAGATTTTAAGCCATAAAGATGAAGGACGATTGATAAATAATGCTCAGCTTTCAAAAAGGGTCCAAATCCAAAGGTCGAGGATATTTATTGCAATCGAAGAGCGATTGAAATAATAGAGTAAGATTGAGATTAAAGAGGGATTATTACAGTGGGCAGCAAAATGTTTTGGAGTTTAGCCAACAAAAAAATGCACTTTTTAAAGCAAAAACAAATAAAACAAATTGAAAAATATAAAAAAATAGATAGGTAACAATCTAAATTTATGTGAGAAACGAAAAAAATATATACACTAAATAAATGAGATGATGTGAAAAATTACATTTATTATAACGACTTTAATTAAGTAATTAATTATGTCAGATTTGGTTCTCTTACTTTTAGGCAGAAGCAAATTCTCATTTTTGTTTTTGAATATATGTAGTTTATTGAAATTGATCTTAATTTATTACTATAGAATTATTACTAATAAAAAATATGATTAAAGTAAGGTGTAAAATATTGTTTAGTAGATAATTTATTAAAGTATATAGATTAATTTGGTATTAGAAATCTTAAGACAGTTAATTTCTTGCTCATAAATTTTAAAGCTCTTTTCGTTCTGCCCTCATTTTTAAGCCCATTTCTGATTTCAGACTAATCAAAGCGAAAGCCATTGGTAACAGCTCATTGCCAAATGATAATGGAAGTGGCCAAGCGCCGGCAAAGCTATTAATTAATAGAAATAACAACAACAATAGCTGAGCCCCCACATAAAGGACTCGGGTAAAAAACAAGCAGCACAAAAGCAACAAATTAGAAACAGTCGCCACACACACACAAACACACACACATACATACAAGCATGCAGAGAAATAACTGTTACAAGGTCCCCAAGTTCTTTTGTTCTCCAGTACAGTCCTATACAAATGTACATATGTATTATATCTATATCTTGATTACTATTTATGGTGCGTTTCTTATATTTTGTGGTCAAATTGAAAGTATTTCCTGTGAATCTCATTTTCAAACTGTTGCTGGAATTTAAATTTAAATATTGATTTTGTGCGCTTTCCCGTTGAGGACTTGAGCAAATATTTACGCTTTGAGAGAAGGTGCAAATAATAGGGCCTTAGTTCTTGTCCATACCCATTATTGGATACAGTTCGAAGATACCTTTGTCTGCTTGAGCGCATGTCGGGAATGAGACTCGAAAAACAGGATAAAGAAAACCCTGAGAATGAAGAACCACAAGAGGCAACGTCAGTTTCAGTTTCAGTTTCAGTTTACAGCCAGTCGTTTGTCTATTGTGCATAATTTGCGTGCCTAATGAAAATTTCATAGATGTTTCAAATGCAAATAGATACAACACATTTGTGTGTATTCTGTTTGCGTTTGTGGGCTATTTTGGCAAATTACGAGTACCTCAGTGGATAGGACATATTCCAAATTTGATTTTCAGCTAAATTTAAACTTGAATTAACGTGCATTTGGCTAATTTATGGTACGTTCACGATAAGATAATCCCTTCACCGCACACGTATCGCAATCTTATCGTTAGCATCCACATGACATTTTTAATTGTCCTAAGTGGCCATTATCGAATATCGATTAGTTCGCAGACATGTGATTGGCTTGGCCTACATTGTACGTATTTATAGAAAAAATACGTTTAATTTCGCAATAAAAGACTTTATTTTTTTATATAAATACAAATTACACGACATTTTATATATTTAAACACAACTTACGCCTTATTTTTTAGCCTATTAATTCGTGCTTTACAACTTTATAAATATTCAAATTGAAGTTAAGAACTTTTTGCCAAGTTGGCATCTTCCATTTCTTAGTTGCAAATTAAGTGTTGCAAAATGTAAGCAACTTTTTAATAGTGTGCAAATTCTGCAAGGTTGGAACTAGTTCAAAGTTGCAGTTGATTATGCAACGTTTGTTAGTACGCAGCTCATTACAACTGCAAAGACGATTAGGCTTTTCCAGGGCTGCACACTTACATTTACATTTAGAATGTAAGTAAATACCAAATGCAAAAAAATATTTTTTTAATATTTACCATTGACTATGAACAGTTGACACAAAGATTAAAATTAAATTACGTTGTTAGAAATAATCTATAATTGTGAATAAAAAAAATAATACTAATATTAAAAATTAAAAATTTTGAGTAAAATACTTAAAAAATAATATTTATATTAAAATGTAAAGTTTAAAGTCTGGGGGCAATTCAAAATTTCGAAAATCGTTTTAAAGATTGTCGAAAATTCTAAAAAAAAACCGCATATTTATACGCTTTTTCCAAATATGTGCTGTGAGAAAAATTGATAAGATAACAATACGCATTCGTTGATTATTCCTACAATTGGAAGGTGAAATCTAATATGATTAAACATAAGTAGCAACCTAAAAAATAAATCAACAAACTACACATACTTGCTAAAAAAAAAACAACTGAAAATTCGTTAAAAAAAGGAGAAAAATAAAGATTACGGTAATTGTAAGCGTAATCAAATAAATTAGACAAGTACGTGCAAGTGCGTTATTTTGAGCACATTAAGTGCCGTTATTGTTGCTGGCTGCCACAATGACGAATGAATGAATGAACGAATGAATGAGTAAATGAATGAATGAGAGGGCGGACAGTGGCAACTCGCAACTGACTGAATGACTGAATCAACTTGAGGCGTTGTAATACTCGCACTCGTAGCATTTACCGACTCCGCACCGCACCGCACCGACTCCGACTCGTAGCTCTCTGCGTTGAGTTTTCCAACATTAAGACAATCATTTTAATTGAAGTGCCACTTGTACTTGCTGCAATATGTATGTCGACTGTGCCGAAAAATAAAATAAAACGAGAACAACGGACACGTCTCGTCAATGAATGGACTTTGAAGCGGAGACAGAGACGGAGACGGAGACAGAGATGGAGAAAGAGACCATTGTGCTATGTCAAGTGCTGAAAATAAAGTTTTGTTTTAGCTGCTGTTTTAGTTCTTTAGTTGATTTACTTAAGGGTTTAAAAAGTAAGTATACGCATGTGATTGTGGCTGAGTGCAACATAGACAATCTGCGTAGAATTCTGTTGGATGTTTAAAAACCATTACTGATGTAGATGACTATTTGATTTAGTAATTCATCATCAATTTGTTGTGCTTGAGTGTGATCATTAAATTATCTGGCCAAGCAAAAGCATTCAATATAATAGTTATAATAGTTAATTGATAAAAAGCGCAAAACATGATCGTTATCACCTTTCTTGATCAGCTGAACAACAAAAACATTTCAGAGTTGTAACAGAAAAAATCCCATCTGCCTCCAAAAGATGCATTGTTGGTGATTTTGATAGTGTGTTTTATTATTTAAATTAAAATTTAAATAATTTTTGTGTTATTTTTTTAGTTTAGGCCTTACCTTAATCTTTATTTCCTTATAAGGTCAAATGTTTATTGAAAAATACTTGAACTTAAACTAATAAGTTATTTTCAAAAGAAGGATGATTTCAACATAGTTGATGTTGAATAAAAATAAATTTACTTTTTACCATAGTTTTCTTTCAATTCAGTTTATTTAACGAACATACTCAGGTAAATGACTTATTTAGTAAGGATATTTAAAAAATCCCCGATTAGGCGGTAAAAAAGCTGCTCTGACAACACTGATAACAATTGAATACAGCAGCTCTAACTCTCTCCTCTCTTATTGTTGCGCTCTCAGTATCACAGTGAGTAAAACTGTGCTTGCATTTTGCTAATTAAGTTAAACCAATGCAATTGTTTTTGTGAATATTAACATGTATGTGATTTTTAATAACACCTGATGTCATTTGCGGCGTTTGCGGTAGTCGCATTGTGAAAATTACATATAATTACAAATATTATAAGCGATAAAATGAGTGAAAATCGAATTGAAACAAGTGCAGCTGCGTTTGCTAGACTTTAAGTATAATATATACTAGATACACTAATAGTGTTTGTTATGTGTCGATCATAATGAATTTATCAGTTAAGATAAGGCTGCTTATCAAAAAAAAATATATTAGGTTATATCTTTAAAATTGTGTTTTATTATACTCTTTATATTCATGTGTTAATGAGCACAAAAAAGTTTCATTTGTCAAGTGAAGTGAAAAATTACAGATTTGTGTTGTGTGAAATTTTCGTTTCTCAGATTCGTTATGTCAACATTTATGAGAAATTCAGTCAAGCGTTCTGCAGTCAACAAAATGAAGATTTTTCTGGAAAATGGCGAGGATTTATGAGATTAAAGCAATGTCAGCTGAAAGCGAAAACTACTTATTAACTAATGTGCTTACTGCAAGCCGCTTGTTGCATGCCACATTTACCACATAGGTTCTTTTTTATATTTTATATAAATGTGGCATTTAATTTAAAATATCAAAAGGTGAGTGTAGTTGTGTTTGAAAGGTTGTTGAGGAGGTGCTGGAATGTATGAACATTTTCTCATTTGACGCGTGCGTTGCTTTCAATGTTTATTATACTCGTCGACACTCTCATTATGCATAAATACGAGTATGTATAAAAGTGAGCATGTTTCTAGTGGGCCGCTCGACCTTTTTGTCCGTTTATCCAATTTTTTCATCTCAACCTTTTTGTTTTGTTTTTCCTGCGTATTAATATGAAAATTAATCACTCAGCAGAAACACGAGAAGAGACTTGAAACGGAGGCTGGGCCAAAAATGTACAACCAATTTATATGCCATTTTAATGGCCCTATAATTAGCTAATTTCGCAAACAAATGCTTGCCTTTTTCAGCGCATATTGTTTACCTTTTTGATGAGCCAATGTTATGATGTTGTTTTTGTCGTTTACTCTGGTTATTTGCCTTTGTTTATTTGCCTTTTAACGCGTTGCTATTTTGGCGTTTTACTGCGCGCGCGTAACACGTTACGCATACGTAATATGAAAACGCCTCGAATTAGGCTATGAAAATGTTGTCATTGCTAATGAAAACTGTGCCTGTCTACAATTTTGTCAATTCAGCCAAGTCGATGGCACAACCAGGACCAGAACCAGAACCAGGACCAGGCCCAAATGCCCAATTGGGCATGAAGGCAAGTTTTGGTTTTATTTTCATTTTCATTTTCATTTGGCAATCGGGGCCACTTGAATGCGCAATGAAGTCCAACAAAAAGTCAACTAGAGAGAAGCGGACAAAAATAGCAGAAAAAAGCCAAAACTCTCGTATCTTGTATTTTGCATAAATTCAACGCGCACTGCAAAGAGTAAAAAAATTCTAACAAATTTCCGGTTTGCAATCGCAACCGATTTGTTGGCACAAATCTCAGCTTAATATTCATAAAACCAAAAAAAAAAAGAAGTGCAACAGCCCTCAAATATCCAGCAGCTTATTGTTGACATTTCTTCCTCTGCCTCCCGAAACAATCATAGTCAACCACACGACTACAAAAGTGTTAATTAAGCATCACAAAAAGTCGGACGTCGGCTTTTTAAATAGCATTAAATTGTCAAGTGGCTTGTTATTGTTGTTGTTGTTGTTGCTGCCGCTGCTGTTGGCGGCTTAATTATTTTTATAATTTTCAGTTTTCCTCTTTCAACTCTGTGGCATGGCTATCCCGTTAAGTGGCTGCTGCTGCGGCGACCGCTCGTTAAATTTAATCAATTAATTTTGCTTTTTGTTTACTTAACTTCTTCGTCTCTGATTTATGTACGTGCCACACAATGTGGCACTTGTATTCATAATGAAAATGTTTACGGCTGAAATTATTAACTCGTACATGATTTTTAATTAGAATGATATTTTTATAGGCAAAATTCAGTTTCTGATTGCTGATAGACAATTATTGTGCACTTTTAAGATTAAATGATTCCTTAAATTTTTATTTTATACTATAGATATATTCACAATTTCTCTAAGAAAATGTCCAGCAACAGTAAAGACAGAAAATATTAAAGCTCAAAGAGGATTAATTGATTAAATCAAAATCAATTAAAAGAAAAGAAACCAATAAATTCTATTCAAGAAATTCATTGAAGAGTATTTCTTTGATTGCAAATCTGTAAATTTATGGAATTGTATATTTAACCTTTGCTTATTCCGCATCGAATATTAACGATTCTAAGTCCAAGTGTCAATTAAAATCAAATATTCTGTTTGATTTTCTATCAACTTTTCTATTGTGCACTGACCCAGTTAACATTGTTTATTATTTGAAAACTCAAATCAATCACGTCAATCAAATTGTTTAGTTGGCTTTTAATAAATGGTTGATTTAATATTGTGTTTATTTTGATATTTTTTATATTATATTATTGCACAATGCAGAACATGTTATTGCACCTTTGATTTTTGCAGCGATTGTTTTGATACGATTATTATGACAAACAAATCAGGCAGTCTATTAATTCAATTATTTTTAATTCAATTTATTTAATTGCATAAAATAGAAGTAGGGAATTTTAACACCGTTTTCCATTAGGTTTTCTAGCGCTCTCAT
This sequence comes from Drosophila kuntzei, assembly GCA_035042165.1. Lineage (NCBI taxonomy): Eukaryota > Metazoa > Arthropoda > Insecta > Diptera > Drosophilidae > Drosophila > Drosophila kuntzei. The sequence goes on along the minus strand of JAWNLU010000372.1, from coordinate 328,005 downwards.
TAAAAGATTTGGTATAAAAACTATCTACAGGGTATTTTCCAGTGGCTCATTTCTAATTACTTGAGGTATTTGCATGGCTAGCAAATTTGGCTTTTTGGCATTTATGAAAACAGTTTTAATTTGTTTTTGCTACTTTCATCAATTGAAAATTACTCATACGCAGTGTTGCTAGTCACAGCATCAATTGAATACATCTAAATATAGACAAGAATATCTGTCGAACATATGTATATTTTCTCAGATACATATACGTCTACATATGTATTTAAAACAACGTGAAACAATTTGGACGACCTAAATTTTGGACAGTCTGCTGCGTTGTGAGCTCATAAATGTTTTTGGCCAAAGTATGCATAGAACATATGTACATGTATTGTGTGTATATGTACGAGTATTTCACTTCGTATTATCTTAAAGCAGCTTAGCGTGAAACAATGTATAAATCAACCATCTATCACTTGCCACTTCAATTCTTATCGAATTCGATTATATTATATTTACTTAATGTTATTTCAATTTGGTCAGCTTTCCAATTGTTTCTCTTCATAGGGCATTTAACAGTCGCATGTTTTAAGTTGCAACATCAACTTTACTAAGTAGTACGTGCAAATATGCAGAGAAATGTTGTCGAGAAATTAACATGCAAATTGGCTGGTAAAAAACATATCTAGATTTTGATTAAATTAAATTTAAAACATTTATGAAAACCACAAAATATATTAAAATTATTAGATTAAATGGTATTGTTGTGTTTATCTTTAGATGTGTCTTATGTATATTTATTTTCACTTTGAAAATTATGTTTTAAAATATTTAATTTTATTTATGAATTTGTTTATTAAACACAATTTATATTTATTTATACTTAAAAGCATTTTTATATTTATTTTATAACTTTATTAAAATTTCTACCTTTGTTAAAATGATTGATTATGTATGAATATTTTTCTATATTTACCACATTTTATATTTGTTGTGTTTTTATAGAATTTAAGAAATTTGATTGTCACTTCAAATGATAAATTGGAAATGTTTTGAAGTTAACCGAATTTATTTACTCTTTTATTTACCGACTTGCTCACTGCAACATTGGCAATTAGTTTAATGCATCATTTTGTCAGTTCGGCAGATGGCCAAAAGCAAAGCCAAGTTTGGTAACCACTTCATAACACTTGACAGGTCGCCCTGCTTATAAAGTATCTTCACATTCATTGCAATGTTGTTTCTCGTTGTTCTCCTTCTTTTCGAAAAAACCATAAAATTTCACCAGGGCAAGAGCCAAGTTAAAAGAAGCGAGAAAAATTGCTGGCAAGGGTTTTCTATGTTTCTGATTTTTTTTTTTCGTATAATTTTTGGTGGCATAGACAAAACGGCGGCGGCAGCAAGAAAAGAAACAAATAAATAAAGTGAAAGAGAATTGGAAACCAAATCAAATATTATAACAAGTTGTAAATGAAACGTGAAATTTGATTACAGTTGCAAATTCACAAGACAAACAAACAGACAGTCAGATAGATATGTATGTATGTATGTAGATATAGAGAGACACCGAAAACGCATAGATTGAGGAATGTGCGCAGATATTCGTAAAAGAAAGAGAAAAAAAACAAAAATATTAAAATTCATATGGATTCGCGAGCTGCATAAACTAATGAAAAATCAGCGACGGCGACAAACAATGCAGCTAAAATCCAAACGCCAACGCAATGGAAATGAATATGCATCCGGCTGTCTCTCAGTCTGTCTATCTGTCTGTCTGTCTGTCTGTCTGTCAGTCCGGAGGTTTGTCTACATGCCCCAATCCGTTTGCCTATGCATCTGTTTATTAAAGCACGCGAATGACACTCACACAACTACGCAATATTCCAACGTTCACACAGACACGTAATATCGCGTACTATTTGACCACAAAGTGAGAGTGCGAAATACAGAGAGAGAGACAGTGAGAGTGGAAGCACCAGCGAACGCCCGAAACCGAACCGCACGTGGCGACTAACAAGCGGCAACTAAACTGAAACTGAGCCAAGGCAGCCCAAAGTCAAAGCACAGCTGGAGACGCCAGTTGGAGCAATTGAGCGAGAAGCATAGCACAAAACAAAGAGTGAGAAAAAACCAGATTACGTGATGGCGCGAAACGTGTGCATGTTATTGCCGGCGAAAGAGCAGAGCACAACAAATCAAATAGTACAAAGAGCGCAAGAGAGCGCCGAGTGTGAGTGAGTGTGAGTGCGAAGTAAGAGAGAGAGAGAGAGCGCATTGAGTGTGAGTTGCGTGTTGTAGGCAACAGGTGTCGCTTGTGGCCTTCACACAACAAACACTGCGTGTAGGAGAGTATTTGTAAATGCGTGTGTGTGTGTGTGTGTGCGTGAGTGTTTGCGTGTGAGTGTGTGTGTGTGGCTAAATTGTCGACAAATTGTTTAGAAGCGGATTTTAGTTTTGTTCGAGTTGCATGACTCGGATTACACTTTTGTTTTAGTTCTTGTTTTTTGGCTTAGTTTCGTTTGGTTAGCGTTCACTGCGTATACGTAATATTTATGCATTGACAATTTGTGTGCATAACTTGAACGAAACGAAATGGCAGCGATTAAGTGCTTAGTATTAAATGAAGTCGGTTATGCATACATAAGTAAAACAAACATTTATTTGAATCAAAGTTGATTTTAAATTGATTTTCATTAGCTTATTATTTATGCTCTTTAATTAAACACTGTTCTAATCAAAGTCTGAACTATAACCCCCATTAAAAATAACTGTGCAGTGTCCTTTATTCGCAGCAGTAAAAAAATAAGAGAGGATTAACGAATATTCCGAGTGCCCTCATCACTTTGACACTGACCTAACCTCACTGACCAAAACCCGCAGTATGCCAATTAATCCAATTAGGGAAAACAAACCCCAACTTAGGGGACATTGGCCAGAAGGATAGAAAAAACTCAGAATGACGCGACAATCCAAAATCAAGTGCTTTGAGCAATTAACATTTTTGCACATTAAAATATTTCAAGCAAGAAATGAGAAATGCTCGCAATGCAAATGAGGTTTAAGATAGAGCGAACAGTTAAGTAGATAGAATGAAATCCCTTCAGTAAACGTCATCATCATCAATACAATTAAAATGAACATTAAACCTTACGACATTATTAAGCATAAATGCTTATGCAAGGAAGTATTTTGCCCACAGGATAATCAATTAAACATAAATGCAATGCACAGCAAGAGGAGATGGAGAAGGAATTGCTTTTAATAAGTATAATACTTTAGCTGCCTCAGCATTTAATCATTTATTTTGATTATTGTGTGCATGAAAATTGCATGTTTATTGTGACGTTACCAACTGCATTTAGTTAATTAGCAAACTAATCAGCTTATGAGAATAATTGTATTAACTAAATGCCATCAATCATCAAATTAATTGAAGTATAAGTAGGCATTGCAAACAAAGCCTTTAATAAAATCAAACAGCACACACGAGACAAGCAAAAGGAAAACTTAAATTTGGACAACAATTGGCTTCACTTTGGATCATGGATTTAAATAGCATCGAGAATCGTTTAATGATATTGGAATGCCTTAAGGAAAATGCGCATAATATGCTCGTGGAGCAAGTTCATCTACGTGACCGCATCTCCTTGGTATTGGGACGGGCCCGGAACACTTTGGCCAGCATCCGAGTTCTGAATTCGCAGGTGCGTGAGATGAAGGTGACTGTGGAAAACGCATTAGCGGCCAGTGTGGAAATGTCAAGCAATGAAAACATATGGGGAATGATTGAAGGAGACTCAGTTGAAGAACCATTGGAAGCCATTGAAGAAGATAAGATTCTGGAAGAAGAGAACACTGAAACTTTGATTGACAGATATTCAGTTGAAGATCCATTGGAAGTCATAGAAGAAGATGGGAGTCTGGAAAAGGAGAGCGCCGAAAACTTATGCGAAATGATTGAAGAAAACTCAGTTGAAAAATCGCGGGAAGTCATGAAATCAGAAATTCTAGATAAAGATAAATAGGAGAACTTCGACGTGGAAATGTGGAAATCTTGGAGAAAGCTTTTGAAGATCATGTATTGCTATAGTTATATTTTTATATTTATTTTAAAATTCGTCCTTTTGAACTTTGATTAAATGCATCGGAGCAAACAAAATAATTAGTAAATCTTAAATTTGTAGAAAGATAGCCAAAAAACAGAAAAAATATTTTAGTTTCTCTACTTGATTTCTTAAGCCTATCATATTTAATTTTAGTATTTTTTTAATTTTTATAAAATCGATTTGTAGCCTTGGTTGAAAACGACTGAAAGAAGAAATTCTTTGACATTCAGTCTTAAACAAGCATAAAAACCGGAATCGAAACCGTAACCTTTAACTGATTGTAATTGGTAACCTTAACTGAAACTCTAACCGAAATAAAACTTTATTTTTTTTATTATTTATTGTATCGAAACCGATTCATGTATAATGGTTAGTTTCTGTTCAATTAAGCAATAAATGCAATTATTTTTTTAAGGTATAAACATTGTTTTTCAAAAAAATTTAAATTTTAAATTTCAATCTGTCTTTTTTAATCAAAGAGTTTTTGTCTTTTTATAAAAGTTTATTTTCGAACATTTTTACAAATAACTTTTTTTTGATGAACAGAAATCAAGCCAATAATTTGAAACCGAGACATACAAAAAACCGGTAACCGTTACGAAACCGATATACACAGATTTGGCGTAACCGATAACCCAAAACCAAAATACAAACATAACCGAAACCCTAACTGAAACCGATATTCGTTTCGCATTGAGACCCTGGTTTTAAATGTTGCCAAGGTTTTAAAATGTTGTGGTAAACGATACATTATTAAGAATTCTTTGTGCAGCTATTTCTTCGATGTACCTTTTTGTAGTTACATTTCGTCAACATTGTTGTTGACTCTCGACCTTTGCTTGACCCGAAATTCATCAATTATGCCAAAGCAATGCTCGGTGATTGAACAGAGCAAAATGTTTGTCGCATAATGAAAAGGAAAGATAGAGTGTGAGAGAGAGAAAGGGAGAAGTTGCCGCTTTGGATGCTTACGCTGCTCACTTTGCAATAAATCACATTTTCAGCCGCACATCAATTTAAAATTCCTTCCCTCTTGCTGAAGTGGAAGCGAAAAAGGGAGCATTGAATACCTTAGTTAACTAGATTATGTGATCCAATCAATCAACTGCTTTCAATTATGCTTGCAACAATTTTGCTGTGCGACGAAATTAAGCGCAAATATGTGTTGAACTCAGAATTTGACCTGCCTGAGCTTCGGTTCGAGTCTGGGCGTAAGGGGCGTATGTGTAATATTAAACACAAAGCAGCTTACACTTTTTTGTTAATTAAAATGCTTTGCCATGCAGAGTTAGCATTTTGTATATATATGTATGTTAGTACAAAATATAATTGCTTAAAAAGATATAAAATTAAGATAAAGAGATTTCATAGTAAAAGAGACTTAAAATGTGACAAAACTAAAGAGCTCTCAACTGAATTGCTCGATATTAGAGAGTGAATGCGATTGCCTGTGTGTGAGTGTGTATATGTGTGTATATATGTGTGTGTATGAGTGTGTGTGTCCCTTCCACTCAAGCATATAGTAAGCCGATAATGCGCCGACAATAGCGCGAGTGAGCAGCGCTTTTACGAGTCTCCCGAAATCGGCTTAATGTCTCTTGACTTCAATTCACATCGTAGTCGGCTTAAGAGTTGATGCTGTCAATTGATAGACCATTAAATCGATAGTTTTAAGCTTTGCTTTCAGTTGAGCTCTGTTCCGCTTGCAGCTGCTATCCTTATTGCTCTTTGTGAGCGAATCCATTATTCAATTGAACCCAAAGTGGTATATATGTATAATGACACTAGCTTAAAGTGCTACTACTTAGACTTGACTTTTGAAAACAATAGCAATGAAGTCTTAAAAAGCAGATTAAATACTTTAAAAATAAAAGAGAAAATTACAAAAATAACTTTCGAGAAATAATTATTATTATTTATTATTTATTGCATTCGAGAGATTTCAACTAATATTTTGCGTTTCATTCCTAAGAAACTTTAAAACACATTTCAGAATAATATAATGGGAAATCGAACCCAGGTTTCTTTCAATAAGATGTTCTAATTTTGTGACAGGTCGGCGACTAATTAATGAATAGTGTTAAAGCAATGACATTGACTGTATGTGAAAACTTGTTCAATGAATCCTTTCAAAATAATAGTCATTTTATATTCAATTTCAAGTGAAACTGATTGAATTCGCCATTTGAAAACAATGTGAAGGCAAATTAAGCAAAAAAATTCAATCAGAAATTCCGTTGCAATAATAATGACATTATCTTTTTACAAAAAAAAAAAGGAAATTTCACATTAATCTAAAAACCGCAAAGTAAAAAATATGTAATCCAATAAATTACTAAAAATTAAACAATGACCATATTAAAAAAATTTTATTTAATTAAATTCTACATAAAGTTTCATTAACATTATTTTTGTAATTATTGTTGTTTAACTCTGTTAATGAATAGCTAAACTTCCAATCAAATAAAATTAAGTAAACTTTCAGTTACATTTAATTTAATACATGAATTTTCTGGCGTCTGATCAATAAAGCTTTAATTGCTACACGATTAATTATACATACAAGTGTCACTTTTCTCTAGAAATTGTTTGACAGGCGACAAAGTTGTTATTACACATTGTCATAGCTTACCTTATAAGCATGTCCAAATAAGAGTTTCACAGCTTACCTGTAAGTAAAAAAAGAGAAAAAATATTAGGACAAGTTGGGCGTATAATCAACATTTTTGTATCCTGTCCCAAAAAAAGAGCAAAACTTTGTTGGTAAAGTAACTTTGCCATTGACAGCATAAATAGCTAACGATTTAAGGCCAAAAAAGGGCAAGTAAAAAAGGAATGAAAATGATGGCAGAAAAAGGTTTTCATTAAAAAAAAAGAAAACAACAATATTTGCTTCTTTGCTTACGGCATGAACATTTTTCAGCTGACTGGAGTATTTTTTTAATATTAATTTTCACGATTTGATTGAAAAATTGTTAACGCGTCAACAATTTCGAGTTATTTCAATCTAATTCCTTTATTTTCTAGGGTTTACTTTGGCCCCGAACTTTGCTCATTACCCAGGGAAGCTATGCATGGACGAGCTTAGAGAAAAAAGTCATTTGGCTTAACTATGCAACTACTTAAAAACTTTAACCTGCCACAAGAAGTGTGCAACTGCCACATGCTGCACAGGTGTCGATGTCAACCTCGCCTTTCCTTCGCGATACGTGTCGCAAGTCAAAGACTTTGAAATCAGTTCAGTTTCACGGTGTGTTTGTGTGTGTGTGTGTGTTTGACATTGATTATCCCGACACGTCGCTGGCTGTACTACGAGCATATCACGCATACGTCACGTTGCCTAATTAAAGTAATCGCCTCGTCGCTGTCGATGACTGTGCAAACAACTTGAATGTTGCCCAAATTATTGTGCTTGCTTGTTATTTCACCTGATGTCGTTTGACAAACGCAACGCCACAAGATACAAAAAATAATGTTTTCTATTTTCTCGTTTTCCATTTAGCATTTGTTGCTGCTTTTCACTTTTCACTTTTCACATTTCGCTTGCAATTTAATTTTTGTGCTTCCCTTTTTGGCGCGCTGTTTGCGTAGCTGAAATTGTTTTCTATTTGAGGTTGCCCGCCCTCGGCGTAGACAGACAGACAGACAGACAGACAGACAGACAGACAGACAGAGAGACAGTCGCAGAGTCAGTTCCCTAGTTGGGAATCTATTTCAAGTGCTCCAGGGCAATGGCAACCTGCAGATACTAACGAGTAAGCGTTGCTTTGGGCGTTCAAAATTGCATGTTGGCAGTTTTTCTTTTTCATATATTTTTTTTATCTAAGAGATACTCCTGCTTGCAGAGGACTGGGGGAGTATGCTAAGGAGAGAGTTTGCTAAGCAAGTTGTCAGGCTAATAAATTAGACTACATTCATAAAAGTAATCCCAAGGCAGAATTACTTTTACAGGTACAGCTATTTGCAGAATTAAATCAATAAATTACTTAAAGTATAATTAAATATAATTTCATAGGGTATGCAGAGTAGCTACTATTTAGAAAACATATAAATTTCTCAGATTTGCATTGTCTGCGCTTAACTTAATTATGCACATCTTCAAGCCATTTCAAGCTACTTTACTAACAACCCTCGCGCTTACAAGAAAAGAACAAAGAAAGTATGATAAAGTTAAGGTTGGCTAAACAATTTGTCAATATAGAAATAAAAGAGGTGTCATAATTTAATTTTTGTACAGGTATTTGAAGAATTAAATCAAGAAATTGCTTAAAATATAATTAAATCTCTTATTTCCGTATTTTTATATGGTGTGCGGTGTAGTTACTTTTATTTATTATTGATTTTTTTTATACATTCTTCTTATTATTATCATGCTACCTAAAGCATTTTCAGTGTCATATCAGGATTTTTACAAGACAAGTAAATTACAGATTCTTAATTGGAAATGTGAGAATTGAACTCAGTTGTTTATCAAACTGAATTTCGTTTTGTTTGACAGATCGGCGACTTTAAACATCCAGCCACGGGACCTCACAGTGAAGTTAATATTCAGGAAACAAATAAATTTCCAGACTTGCTTTGTCTCTCTTGAGAATTTAATTTATTAGTCGCCTCACTTAATTAGGCGCATCTTCAATACATTTCAAGCTACTTTAATGACAACCCTCGCGCGCATCATGCAAATGGAGTTGCAAGAAGATGTGGCAGCCACAGTTGCTCGATAAAGTATACTATAGGAGACGTGACAAAAGTTAATAACTAAAAGTCAAAGTCAACTTGCATCTCATGATTTCCTTGACTTTGATTTTCTGATAATGATTTGAAAATAGTTTAAGAGTTGAGCTGGGCGAATTCCGTTTTCTATTTATTTATAGATTTTGTGGAAAATAGTTAAAGAGAAAAATTCACGTAGTTCGCTTTGAAATTCACTCTAAATGGCATTCGAAATTGTTTCGTGTGACACACTTGTTTAAAACAGAAAACACACAAAACATTCAACTTACAATATAATGATCCAAAGCGAAGATCGGGAAATCGATCGTGCACTGGAACTCTGTAAGCTAATACAGAGTGATCTGCTCAATTGTGTTGGGATTGTGCAACGTTTGGATCGTAAATATAATGAGCCGGATCGCTATCGAATTGACATGAAACCATTTCATTTGGATCCCAAACTCGTCCGACAGAACAACTCATCTACATTGTCGAACCTTTGTCTGGCCCGATCCTCGAATGTCTCGATGTCGATGCTCAGTCTGGCTAGTTGTGGCAGCGTTAAGATCGAGGGACGCAGCTCCCATGAGCTGAATGCCATCTTTGTTGATCTCAAGAGTAAGTGCATCAAATTGAGGCGCGAATTGGAGGCAACGGCGGCGCATGCGCAGCGTATTACGGATTGCAGTTTGCGGCAGGAGCGTGTGCAGCATCGTATGCTCAGGGATGCGCAGACATCGAGAACGTTAATATGCAGGCATTGGGGCAACAATTTGATTCCACGAACTAGTTCCAAACGAACGTTTCGATTGAAAGACTAGTTCGCAAGATCGCAAAAAATCAAACAACAACATAAACGAAAAGAAAAGAAAAGAATAGAAAGAAAAAAAATTGCATACAACAAAAGTGAAGCAGTTCAAAGGAACCGTTTTGAGAATTTGAGTGTTATTAACGTTTTTGGTGTTGTAACATTTGTAACCTGCCTTCATTCCCCTTTTCACCTCACACACATTTTCCCCTTACATCCCCTCAAACTCCCCAAACCAACCAAAGTCGAATTTTTCTGAAGACCAGTGAAACGTATCTCCTGGCACTTTTTAGCTTTTATTAAAAATTACTGTCACCATTAAGTGAGCGTCAACTTTGGCCAACTTACCAAAAACTCATTGGACTTGACAAGAAAATGATGCAAACTTTTCTCACATCGCCTGTCTCCAGTGACAACATGATGGCCGGCCCGAGGGAAAGCGAACGGGAAAACAACTCGCGACATGTAACGTAACAAGCACAAGTTTTACGTTTTTCCCCGTGTTCCTCACAGCAACAACAACAACACAGCAATAATAATAATGATGCTAATGATGATGATCAGCAGCTAGAAGAAGAAAAACAACAACTATGCAACATGTTTACGGCCCCGACAATGAAACACACAAATGCTGGCTGAGGACGAGGCCGAGACCGAGAATGAAACTGAGAATGAGACTGAGATGAAATATGAAGAAAAACATGAGAAATTGCCAGCACAAAGTTGAGATAATGTAATGCAAAAGTGGCCAAGGCCCAGGACGTAACTTTTGTATAACATTCCCAACTTAGTTCATTTTACTTCCTCCTTTTCCTCTATTTTTAAACACACCTCACCATTAAAAAAGAAATTCTGTATGTGTTTGTGTGTTTTTATCTACGCTCGACTTGAAACAGTTTTCTAAAAGACAAAAAAAGTAGAAAACAACAGTAGGAAAAAAAATGGACTAAACAAGTTAAAAGGGGGAATCACGCAACGACACGGGTTTCTTCTTCTGGACAGGATAACCAACTGACCATCTGAAAGGACATAAAACAGAAGTTTGCATATTTCAAGTAATACGAGTACTCGCATCCCTTAGAGTGAGTGCATTCAGTGAATGCACAGAAACATAAAAGTTTACTTCTAGTTATGCCTTTTGTTATATTCAAACCTCCGCCGGGGAAAGTCGGCATTGAATACCAATTTGAGGAGTATTCAATTTAAAGCTTTCCACAGTTTTACGATAGATTATATGCTTGATGGCAGGAAAATGTCAATAACTAATGGACTTTTCTTATTAGTTATAGAATATTAAGGCTTAGACTAACGACTATAATTCAATGGAAATAAAGTATCTAAAATTAATAGAAAGAAATTGGATAAGAAAATTTACTAGATAAATATGGAAATTGAAAGAATATAATTTTGATATGAATTTGACGATAAGACGGTGTAATATTCTAAGATTAAAGCAATTTAAATAGAAAACAAATTTTATACATTTTATAATAAATATAATATCATATAATAATAGACAGATTCAAAAATTTAGAAATGAAATAAAACTATGTTGACAAAAACAAAAAATGTTGATAAGCCGAAGAGAGTTTCTGGACAGATTTCTGGAGTAGATTATTTGTTAAAGATACCGAGATGAAGTTTATGAAAAGATATATGATATACATATCATATACATATCAATCGAGAGCACTACAACAACATCTATAACAAACACAACTTCTAAAGTCATAAATTAAAGCAAAATGAACACTTTTATGGCTCGAGCGTTTGCTGTGTGGTTGTTGTTTGTTTTTATGAGTCTCTGCTCAAAACTAACGGAATGAACAGAGACAGAGTCGGCAGATGCACGTATTTTGCTATTGTAAAGTCGCTCGACATCGATAATCTGAGCACTGCGTGTATTCTGTTATTGCCATCGACACCTATTCACTCAAGTGCTTGTGCGTCTGCTTGGCACCACTCTCCAAAACATACCGGACTGAGCAAACAGAGCATCGGGGGCAATGCTTGCCCACCACTGTTTTAAATGGATATAATTAAATTACAAGTTAAGTATAAAACGTAGAGAGTCTATGATAAGCTTAACATTTTTATTTTGATTCATTTCTCATAAATGAAAAGTAAAGTATTTTATTATAATTATCATCGAATTGATGCTGATATTATATTTAAGAGTATGACTTATAACTGAAAATCTGTAAATCCCTTTTCATTTATATTTAAACGAAGATACTTTAAGATCGATTTCAAAGAAATTTTTGAAAGAACTGGATGCAATTCTCGAATTCCATTTAAATATCTTTCAGATACGATGCTGCGTTTTATTGGCCATACAACTGTCAAGTTTTTATTTATTATATACACATATATACACCGACTTAACACACATACACACACACAAACACACACACATTCACACACTACACACACACACACACACACACACAGAGAGAGAAAGAGCCTTGATGTGCGCCATTAAAATGGCATTTTATGGCGTCATTTTATTTGGACTTTTCCAAGGCATCGATTGATATGCACATGAAAATTTATTATTGCTTTACTCGTAATGGCTTAGTTCGTGCCACAAAATGTAGCACTCCCAAGTCAGCAGTCGCTTTAAGCAGCTTCTAATTTGTTAAGGACCATTGAGCGGCAGCTTCAAACCCGTTTACGAGTAGTTGGCCAAACAACAATGAGATGGAAGAAGGAGAAGAGGAGCAGACGGAAACTGCAGAGACAAACTGGAAACTCTTAGCTGAAAATCAAAGTCGAAAACCGCCAAATTGCTTTGTCTGTGTGTGTGTATGTGTGTGTGTGTGTTTTGTATGCTGCAGCCCTGGCAGAAGCACAACGTTAGCATTTGTTCAATACCAACAGAGAGAAATCTCTGTGTGTGTTTGTCCAGGACCATGCGGTGCTCCTTTGTTGGCCATTTATAAAGGATTTGCCATGCAAGTTGTTTAATTAAGATTTCCTGCGGGTCTCTTGGCCGCTTTAAGCGTCTCTCGGCTACGTTTTGGCCTAGACGCTGCCTCTACTTGTCAGTCAAATTAATACAAATTGAATTAAGGATTTCCTCAGGATATGCGGGCACAAATAAATATGCAATCACTGAGCTTATTCTGGGGCTTTTGGGGCTATCATAAGGATTTATTTCGCTGAAATTTATGATGATGTTGATCATAAATTTCTCTGCCTTTTTATAAAAATTGTTATGCTCCACAAATTTTGGCAGCTAAGTAATTATTGATACGTAGAATACTACAGGAAATTCTACATTTATTCCGGAACATGTTCAATAGCGTGGATTTGGGATATTTTCATAACTGTTCTGTCAATTCTCAGATACTTCTATTTAATTACAATGATAGTTATATCTTATAAATTATTCTTTTGCTTTTATTTAATATTTTATATATAATAATATTTTATTTTATATTGTAATAATAATATTAATTAACATTTTTAATATAATTTTAAGTGAAGTTTATGACTATATACAGATTTGAATTGATTCTTGTAGCTGTAGCTTGATTTAAAGATAGTCTAAGAACTTGATTTAAAGGTCTAAAGGATTAAAAAAATTTTTTTTTGGCCAAAACAATCTGTCTACATTAAAGTAGTTTCTAACTTTAATTATACCTCAAATAGTACTTAAATTTTATTATTTTATATAAATCGCCTAGCAGATCTTTTAAGATCTTAAATCTACTTCCTGTCATCCAAAAGCATCGATCAAGTTCTTTAAGTGTCTACTAATTGTTTAAAGCGGATTAATAATTTTAAAAGAGTTCTTAAATGTGTCTGTCGTTATTTTGCTTGCGTCTTTTATTTTTATGCCCAAATGAATGACGCATCAATTGGGCCAAGGGGAATATCTCGAAGTTCCGAGACAATTCGGTCATAAATTTGTGTAGGCCCCGAAGGACTCAGGATACACTAAGCACTTCCGTATGAATAAATATTTAATCAATCAATTTCGACAATTTCTTTTTGGCTCGTCAAATGTGCGTATATATTATATGTATAGTAAACTTTGAATGATACATTCTCAACTGCCCAACGAGGCTGATAATAATAATTGTGATGATGAGGATAATAATAATGACAATGATAATGATAATGATGATGTTGCTGTTGAGGCGTAAAACAAGTCAGACACATAAAATTGATTTGATTGAAATGCTAATTCCATTGGCAACATTGGCAGGAGACAGGAGACAGGAAAGGACAACAAAAGAACTTTTGCGGCTGATTACCATAAGGAAGCTGGACAAGCTCATTGAGTGGACTGTCGGTCCATTTTCCCACTTAGTCATTCTCAATGTCTGTAATGACAGAGCAGATATCCCAAAAGGTATTTCCACTCTTCTTCCCTCACTCACTTTGTGAAAGTCATCAGTAAACTTCCGCTTATCATCGTTTTGCTTCAGTTTCAATTTCATTTTCGTTTTCGATTTCGGTTCGATTCGTTTCGTTTTCAATTCAATTGACTTTCTATGAATGCGCATTTCTCTATCATTCTGTTTATGATTCGGATTTGGATTCTGAATCGGATTCCTGTTCATGTCCTGTGCGTGTGATTATCAGAAATGTTATTAGTTTAGCTGCTGCCTTTGCTACTGCTTTTGACAGCTACTTTGAGCATCGGATTGTGTTTGATGTGCCGTCGATATCGAGAAGTATTTTAAAACTGTTTGGTTTCCCGATGATGACCATAATGATGATGATGATGATGCTGACATTCCATAACATGATATACCCTAAGATACACACATACACAGAGAGATAAAAAACCGTACTAAAATTAAGTTCCAGTAAACTCGAATTAAGAATTTTCGATACTTAAAAATAATACTTGATATAAGTACGAATTACTTAAAATGAGCATTAAAATTCTATGACCAAGTACTAACAATCTTGATATAAGAAAAAACATCTCAAATCATGTAAAACTCAAATTACTAGAAATGAGTTCAAATTCTCAAAACTCAAATTCTTTATATAAGTTCGAGACTCAAGTTCGACTCACAGATCACGTATGTAATATCTTAAATCAAGTACTTTAACTCCTATATCATTTTAGCATTCGCTTGCTTCGAATTCTCAATAAGTTCTAGCGTATTTAAAATGAGGAGCAGTTCGAGGGGCACTGACAACATAAGACTTTATTTAACAAAATAATTTCTGTAGTCAGTTTTCACTTATTTTCACACTAACTGAAAGTTTTTTTAGCGTGATGTGTTCCATGATGCTCATAATACTTATTTCAAGAACATTTTATACATACATACATATTTAAAATACAAAGTTCACACGACTTTGAATTAAGTCTGCAATATGCTTAAATCAAGTATCATTTTCATATCTTAACATGATTTCGTACTCAGTTACAGAATTATAGGCTTTTAACACGAACACTAACATTTGCCACATTCACCCACATTTGGAATGTGCCTGATTTTTGGCTTTACACGACCAAATGTGAAACGGGTAACTAGATTTGCCATTCGCCCGAAATAAATCAATCAGCTTTTCAGTGTCTGTGCAACAAAAATAAAGGCAAAATAACAATAATAACGAATTAGCTCCATAAGAACGGCCTCATGGTCATGCTCCACTGAATGACTGCTTTCTTTTGCTTGTTCATCAGAAAATATAGCATTTTGATATTCATTTTGAAAATATATTTGGCTCAAATTTTATGTTTGCATTTTATTCTGACACAACAGCTGATATTAGAGATGATTGCATCGATAAACATCGGGTTTTCGATAAAAAAATACTGAAATCCACCAGGGCGAATGGCAACGAATGACTACATTTGATTTGGATGATCATTCGGATATTATATGAGAATGAACTAGACATTCGGCCTGAATGATGAAAATGGCGTCGAATGAGCCAAATGTGCTGTCGTGTAAAAAGCCTATTAAACGGACTTGGATAAAGTTCATTTGTACTTAAATTAAGTACGTTTTAAAGTTAATGTAAGTTTGAAAATACTAAAAAACTTAAATTTCGTTCTTCAAATATCGTACTTGAAATAAGCTCGAAGTACTCGACTTTAGTAATTTCAATCTTAGTGAGAAATCAAGTTCGAAAAGTGTCGTTTTAAGTACGAAATACTTGATTTTTTCCCTCTGTGTACATACACACACATGCATACTTGCTATCCTGTGACATTTTGTAATTGAATTTCATCTGTTGCAATGAAATTTCAATTCCAATTCAGTTGCATCGTCAACACAACTACAACGAATTCGCATACGTTTTTGTAATGCATTCGAGTTGTTAATTGAAAATCCCAAGTGTTTATTTTGTCTCAGCTTTCTGTTAAATTTTTTCACGGAATACCTTGTAGTATTAATCGCATACCCCTTATCTTTTAGGGGGAGTTTTATCGATGACAATATAGTAATCACTGAAGAATTTATTTCAGTTATAATTATTCTTTATTTTGAAGTTTCAAATTAATAATTTTTTTTTAAGAATTATAACTAAATGAAATTCGGATCCAAAGGTAAAATTTCATTTTATCGAAAATTTGAATCTGGAAATCATTGCACTATAAGCGCGTAAGGTTCCAATTAAAAGTGTTGTTTTATGTTAATGAAAATACTATAAAAAGTTGAAAAAAAAACTTTTAATATAAAAGTTAAAATACCAGGCTTAAACATTTTGGGAGAAATTTTGTTTAAAATATAAAACAATAGAAATTTTCGGTCGAAGTTATGATTGTTTAAAGACGTGTCTTTAGTAAAAGTTTAAAATTTTGGTTATATTAATACTGATTAAAATTGTTCCCCTTACGAACGTCGCCAGCTTTTTTTTCAATTCCATCTGTTAAAATTTTGTAAAATTTGCTGTCAAAAGTTGAAGGACATCAAGTATAATATCAAGTTGAAGGGCGCGTTGCATGCCACGACTGAGTTGACAGAATTTGACAAACTGACACAGCAGCAGCTGCAACTGTTGCCGACACAGCAGCAACAGCAACAGCAACAACTGCACAAATTTGTTGATAAACATATTTTAACAGTCGTTGCTGTTGTGATTTGCTGGCTGACAAAATGCTTTCGACATTTTTGCATAAAGTGGAAAATAAATATATTAAAAAAATTATATAGAATATCATATTTCATAATTTGTATTGCATGAAAAGTTTATAAAATGATGTTATGCTGTTTGTTGTCATAGATTTCTCGATAAAACCGCAAACAGAATGCAATAAAATTTATTCAACTGCCGTCAATATGACTTTCAAAATATATTTGTTTGGCCCAAAGCGATATTTGTGGCAAAGGCAAATGCAAATTTGCAGCAATTGTGAGTTATTAGTCGGTTGGTTAGTTTGTTAGCTGGTTAGCATGTTCCTTGCCAGAAAGTTTTCAAAACAAAATGCCCATAACAAACAGCAGCTGTTGATAATCGCTTGAGGCAATTTTCTTAAAAAGTTATTCTAGACGAGTTGCAAAAGAGAACGAACCAATTTCAAGCCGTATCAATTTGGTTATACAATCAAGAGTACACGTATTTGAAACTTGAATTTATTTTTGCCAGTCCTGACACTTGTTGAATCAATCGATTGTTGTTAAAAGAAAACTTTCGATTAAGCCAATATAAAAGCAATCAAAGCGAAGCTATTAATAAAGCTTGACGAGAGTTAATTTTGAAATTATTGTGATCAGGGATTAAAACCTTAACCGAAACCGTAACCTTTAACCGATAAAAACCGATTGAAATTTGTAACCGTGACTGAAACCGTAACCGAAAATAATTTTTTCCACTGTACCGAAGCCCATAAACCAAAATTCTTTAAACCGAAATAACCGTTTAGTAACCGATTCATTTAAAAGGGTTAATTTCGGTTCTGGCCGTCGCAGCTACTGAGAAACTTTGATATCTTTGAACTGCCATAACTTTGTCAAAACTCAATCAATTTCCATGCGCAATGTTAATTTGTGCATGATTTTACCTCTTAATTCGTCATGCATTTAAATTTTGTTCATTTTGAAAAATTTTTGAAAAACGAATTTTTTCGAAAATTTACATTGTTACCCCTTTGTCATTTTTGATTTTTTCGAAAAATTTAAAATTTTTAAAATGAAAAAAATTTAAATGAAGAACGAATTAAGAGGACCATTCCATTAACCAGATAACATTATTTTCCAGCATTAAATCTTTTTTCATTTAAAGCAATGTGGTTTAAAAGCTTGAAAAAAGATTTAATCTGACTTGGTTCCCACCTAACTATAGGATGATTAATAGGTGAATTTTAAATTGATTTTCAGTTAAATTTATATAGTTATTTTTTGTATCACGTCACGGTCAATTTGGTAAAATTTCGTTAAAGTCTGGTGTCATTTTTTTGCTTAGTTTATCGTACAAGTATTACAAACATATAATCTTGTCCAAAATTAAAAATCAAATTTAAAACACAGCAAAAAAAAAAGAATTAAATGTAAAATCAAACTACGAGTGTAAACCACTAAACCACATTGTTGATTGTGGTTACCTAATCTGCAAATGGATTGTCCTCAATGGTCTGACAGGCGACAGAGTCCCCAATGCGCTCAACCAACATGTTGAGCTCTGGCTTGTCAAGTGGATCCGTTTGAGTGGATCCGATGTCGCCACAGGATTTTGTGTATTTCAAAGCATCGTCGTCCTTCTCGCTTGAATATGTCTTTAGCTCCTGATGCACCTTTTTAAGGCTGTCGGATAAAAACCCCACACGCTTCATAATACGTGCAACACGTTCGTGTATGATCTTCAACTTGTCCAGACATTGTGGCATATCTGAGGAATCGGCAGCCAAGTCACCACTCTCCGAATTTTCATTGGTCGTCTGCAGTTCATCGGCCTTTTCGCTATTCTGCACAGATTCATTGTCTGATGCATCCCAGAAGGAATCCTCCTCGTCTTCCTCATCCAGGACAGTCTCAATATCGGTTAGATTTGCCTCAATTACTCCTTCAGACATTTCGTTAAAATTATACAACTTTTTAGTGATAATAAGAATTAAATAATCGTAAATTTTTCAGTTGTTGAGACTAAAAAAATCTTGATAAGAATGATTTTTTGTTTTTCAACATATTTGAACTGTTCTAAAGGAAATAAAATACAGAGCCGTCCTCGACTCTTGACTTGATTATGTGTTTGTATGAATTTATTAATATGCCATATCGAATATAGAAAATAAATCAATTAAACTCCATTATTACACACGAGTCAACGGAATCAAAGAGTCGAAGCCGGAGTCGGAGTCGGAGTTCGCTTGGCAAATAAATCTGTGAAAAGTTTTCACTTTAATGGGCTTCCCTGGGGGAGTTGAGAGATGGATGGAAGAGCACAAGTCTCGCCATAGCTTCACAGTTGAATAAAGCAGACGAAATCAAATTCAGTAAGTTAACGATGTCGAGGAGTAGAGGAAGTGGGCTCTGTGGATGCTATGTGGGTGCCATGTGGCAACGTAAAAAGCAAAAAGCAAAAGGCGCCAACGCAGCACAAGACAAAGGCCAAAAGCAAAAGGCGGAAATGCAACATTCAACTGCCATTCGTCTCTTCTTGAAAAACAGTTTCAATACGCTTGTTTGCCATATGCTTAATACAAATACGAATACGAATATACGAATACGAGTATATGTGTACATATAATATATATGTACTTTTGTGGTGCCTCCCAGCGTAATAAAGCAATAAATCTTTCGAAAGAGATGCTTCTTTAAATGCAAAAATATCTATAGACAGACAGACACAAATGAAAAATTTCGAATGCATAAAAAGGCATAGAAATGGCTTTTTGTCTGGTCAAATAAATTGCATTTGATGTGTTTTTATGGTATTACTATACTATGTGTGCAGCTGCAAACATAAACAGCAGCAAATGGATTTAATATTGTATTTGATTTTTACAATCATTGCAAACTCGTTGTGCCACAATTTATGTACTGACAATTTTTTTTATAGAGTTTGCTTGTTATACAACTATTATTTAGTTTAAAATTAAGTTTTACTATTCACTATTTTTTTTAAGAATAAAATACAGTAAATAGAAGAATATTTTGAAAGCTGTTGCAAGGCAAATTATTCTAATTTTAATTTTATTCCAGCTCAGTTTTAAGAACATGCTTAGCAATACTTTTCCAGTCAATTCTTTTCTTTATTCAGACTCTTCAGTCAATTAGTCGGTCAATCACAATTAAAAGTCCATCATATTCGTATGGCTGATGTTCTAATGGATGATCTAATTGAATGCTGTCCAATCGTTTCGTATGTTGGCCAATGTGATGTGTGGCCCTAACAGCTGTGTTGTTCCAACACAATAAATAACCATAATAACTACTTGGCTTATAACGAGCAGGACACGCCCACATGGCTGCATTAAAACGCCATCTACTTGAGATTAATGCGAAAAGGTCATGCGAGAATCAGACGAGGGCCACTTAAGATGAGGCATTGACATTTATTCTGTGTGACACCCTGTTTTAATTTATTTATACAACGTCGACAAAAAATCAGTCGACATCAAATTTATTATAAGTTATAGTAAAATTAGTCAATAAGATATTATTTATGAATTAGTTTAATTTAGAAACTAAAGGATTGAAATGAAAGTGTTATTCTATTATTTATATTATTTTGTAAATTTAGATAATAAACATAAATGCTGTGATGATCACATATTGGCATATTTCAAACTCTTCTTCAAGTTGCTTACAGGGTATCTCGTGTATTTTCTTGTTTTGTATTACTATTTCTATTGTTTTGGGGCGACTCTCTTGACACGTGACATTATCATCACAATGACACACAAAAATGCCGTGAGAAAGAATAAAGTGAAATTATGTTGCCGTTGCCTTATAAAAAGCATGAGAGATGAAGGTAAACCTGGCAACTGGCAACCTGGCAACTTGGCAACTGGCACCTGGTTGCTCGTATGTCTTTTGTTTGCCCAGTGAAAGTGACTTTTGGCATGTCTTTTAGTAGTTTTTACATTTGTCTTAATTATGGGGCAGGGATAAGATAAGGCCGAGGGGAGAAGCCTCCTCCAGCTGCTGCCACGTACTTGAGGTACAAACCAAGGCCCCAGGCCCTAGTCGTGTGTTCTCTAACAACACATCGTAAGGATAACACTTGCCAGTTGCCACATTTTGGATTTCATTCTGGTTTTCGCCAGCTGCTGTATGCCGTTCATGTCCTTTTGTAATTTATATGACTGCCTGAGTGCCACAGTGCCAGAGTTCGTTCTCTGAGTTTATCTACAGGCCGCTCATGTTCTTGTTCTTATTCACAGCTCACAACATTTTCTTATCTTACATTGAATTAAACTTGAAAAATTTGTTAATGGCCATGTTGCTAGCTTGGCTTATAGACAATGTTGGCCTTAATTAAATTCCACAATGATTTTATTATTGCACATTGTAAATTGCGCACCACATGGCGTATGTGTAATATGCTTTGAATCTAGCTATTTAATTTGTTTACTTGGTTGTTAACACAATAAACAGAACTTGCAACTGATCTTTAAAAAACATTCATTTTTCCATCTTTAAATTTATCCTTGCGTAGAGTTTCTCCTGTTTATTTATTTATGTTTTAACTTTTAATCTGCCGACATGGAGATGACTTTTTGTGGTAATTAAAAGCCTTCTGATTTATGTGAAACGGAAAACCGCCGAAAATGCCTTAAAAAAAAGTGCAAAAACTTTATGAGAAACATTCGTTACAAATAATGAAATATTAAAGTTGTTTTTGTCAGATTAAGAGCGGCTTTAAATTGAATTAGCTGAAATCTGAGACAGATTAAAAACAAATATAGCAATTGTGTAAACTTATTTAAAATAAATAATAATTTACTAAAAGCTGGTAATATTTTAAGAAAATGAATTAAATTTTCTATCGCATAATTTTTTGGGCAGAACGGAATCGCAAAATTTAGAACAAAACAATTCTGTGGAATTTATTTGTATGTATTTGAATGTATTTCATTGCATAGCATAGTTTGTTGTGGAATTCAATCGGAAGGGATTTTACCAACAAAGTATGGAACATAAATTACTGTGGATTTATATCATTGATCTGAAGTTATCAAAGAGTTTTTATGACAGTTGGTATTAATTAAAATAGATGCAACTTTAAAGCATCCAGTTCAGTTATTAAACATCGAAATTCAGTTGAATTAGTTCTTCAACATTTCCGCATTCAACTAACTTGCATATGAGTATCTTTCAACAGATTTCATTTTGACCAACGCTCTCTTTCATCTTACTCTCATTCCGCTCTTCGGTTCACACCTGCTCTTCAGCTTGGAACTTGTTCACAGCAGTTCGCCATTTTGCTATTTCGCCATTTTGCAGGTTAAGTGGACGATGGCACTTATGAGTGTGAGTGAGAGTACTGAAATGAAATGAATAAAAGTTGAGCAATACGAATACAACTCGCAGGATTAACGGCAACATTCGCATTCACCTTTTGTTGGCCGTGGTCTGAGCCTTGTTGTTGTGGTGCAGCTTATTACATTTTTTAAGTGTGGCTGACTTATTATTTATTAAATGTGGTTGGACAGCAAAAAGTTGTGAGCTCAAAAAGGTAACCAAGGCCGACCAGCCCCTTTAATCAGTCATAAATATTTTGCAATTTAAAGCATTGCACAAACACACACACACACACACACACAAAGTGAAACACGCACAACAAACAATTTTCACACATTAGCCAAAGTTTTCCAGTGCAAGTTTTTATCATCTCTTATTTTTTAAAATTTTTATTTTTATTTTTGTTGGTTGTAAGCAAATTTATACAAACCAGAAAAGTTGCCATTGCACATGGGAAACATTGCGAATTTGCATGCGAATTTTCTATTGGTGTTGATGAAAGTTTTCTAAGAGTTGATAAAAAGGGTGTGGCTCAACAAATAAGCCAGATTTCCCCCCGCTGTGTATTTAGTTTTTGCCATGCTCATATGAAGCATTATGATGATGTTGACAATGATGGTGATGATGACGATCATGAAGCCTGCGATTGTGCAAATGAGTTGAAAATTGAAAAGAAGATAGAAACTGGATAGATGTATGCCTTTAAACAACAAATGTTTAGACAGGTATATACAAAATATAATTGAAGATTTAAAAATTATTATAAAATATTTATATTTTAAACTGGTTTTTAATTTACAGAAAGTTATATGTAGATTTTAATATAATTGTGCATTAACACAGAGAAAGTTTCGATTTCAACAGTTGCACAAATAAATAAGTGATTTATTTATGTTAGGGTATCTGTATGTCGTACATTACTTCTTAGATTATTCTTAAGTTGTTGTTTTAGTTTTGTCGAGCATTTCATGCTATGGTTTTTGTTTGCTTTTCGCAGTCTAGTGTCAACGCAGCTATTTTTGTTTGTTTTTCAGCCTTTTGTTAGGATACGTTTTTTGTGCAGCTTTTGTTTGTTTTGTTTTTTTTTTTTGTCAAGTTGGCCAAGTTTGTGAAGTTTGTTGCTGGTAAATGTCATTGAACGCATGTTTGTGGACAGATGTAAAATGTGGCAGACGAAATATGTTTGTTTTTTTTTTCGCTTTTAATGCAGATGAAATTTTGGCAAGTGTGATTTTGATTTTTGATTGCTTAAAGCCAAAGTTAACAGCAAATTCGGTAGTTGATTAGAGAGAAACAGAATGTATTGAAGTATAGTTTCTCTTAAGTTGAAATTTAAATTATTAATGCATAATTTTTGCTTCTAGCAATTCATGTATGAAATTCATAATATATTTGATTAAGTTTCCACTCAGCAAATTGCACACTCAGCATAATCAGCAATTTAGCCAAGTGACCAACTGCTGCCAGCTCATTTTGTGGCCATTAAATTGAATTTAAAGTTTTTGGCCAAGTCCAAAATGTCGTGCCATCTGATGATTTATTATTATCAACGGCAGTAAAAGTTTTCCTCGACCGAATGATTAAAATGAGCAAAAATCCACAAAACTACTCGCCACGCGAGGCACGCGTTGTGTCTTCTTCACTGTTGGCCGAAACTTATGCCTTTATCATTTTTAGCCCGAACGGGAAGGGGGCTGCGACATTTTCCTGTCAAATTGTGTGAACTTTTTTTCTTTTTATTATTTTGGCCAACTGCCTGGGACGACACTTTATCATGTCGCAGTCGCTGGCTGTCGCTGACCGGCGTTCACAAATTGAAATGTGCCCGCGTCAGTGGAAAGTAAATGAGGCAAAACGTCGCTTCGTCACCGCAGTCACAGTAGGTCGTCCATTGTCCATTGTCCCTGGTCCCTTGTCCCTTATCCCTTGTCCTTTTGAGCCTACTAACCCTCGTGGTTTAGGCATTAAGTCAAACAAATCCTTAACAAAAAATACTGCTGAAAAGAATGTCCGCTTTTGATTATTTTTTTCTCTCACTTTTCTGTCTCTTACTTTTCTCCAATTTCGAATGATGTCAAATTTTTGTATTTGACTTCTCTTCAATGTCTGCATTTGACAAATATTTAGCTTAAGTGATTTTTGACAGCAAGTCCTTCGGCCTTCGGCCTATAGTTGTATTTAATGCACCCCATGTGTACGTAAGGCATACTTTATGCTTCGTTTGAGCGTAATTTGTGTTTGACCTGAAGGCCAATGCGGCGTATGCGCAATTTGGCAACAACATAGACGGCCTATAAGAATGAAGAGCTCCCTTGGATAAAATGTATAGGATATTTCTATATTCAAGTGGGTCAGTAAATTTACAAAGCAAAGTCCTACATTTAGTTACATTGCAGGAATATGAATAGTGTGCTTTGAGTGCCAATTCAAATGAAGTGAATGGTATTCAATTTTAAAGTATCACACATTAATCAATAATAATGAGTCAGTAAACTCAGTTTTAGTATGGTTGTTGTATCGGCTAAACTGAAGTAGCAGATAATACTATCCACAACCAATTAAATATTCATTTAAGGTTAAAAACGAGTGGAAATGGAACACAATAATATTATATATCATTATAATTTAGTATGGTTGTTGCATAAACTAAGTAGTAGAAATTACCATTCACAACCAATTAGAGATTTGAACCATACTTAAAAAAAAAGAAGAACTTCTAAATCAAGATCATTCATCTTACATATTTTGTTCTTAAAATAAGGCAATACTTAGACCAAATTACTAATACTAAGAATATTAATCTTAAAAATCGCAGTTCGAACTCGCTTTTTTTCATTGTTGCTTTGAGTATTTAAAACTGTTTCGTTTATAAATAGGATCTTGGTCTTATTTGAAATGTTCCTAAAATCAAGATGTTCTCGACGCATTTGTTAGAAAAAAATTTTTAGTTTTGAGACCAAAATTTTGACTTTAGAACCATTTTTATCAATGCGGTCACCATTTTATTCGCTCTTGCTTTTAAGATTAGAAAAGAGTGGGAAATGCCTGGTTAATTTTATATTGTTAATATTTATATCATCATTAATTTGCCATTATTATTGAGGATGGTTGCTGTAGATAATACGCTCCACAACCAATTAGAGATTTGAACTAGTATTAAATTTATTCGCTCTTGCTTTTAAGGTTAGAAACGAGTGGGAATAGAACATAAAACATAGAAAACTGCGTATTTCCACTGAGAATTTAATTTATTTCGTCCAAATAATGTAGTTTGTGGTCTACTTTTTGATAAAATTAATAAATTAAATAATATTTGAACATTTATGATTAAAGAGGTCTTTAAAAATTGACATAGTCCAGCTCCCTTCGCAGTCTTAGCGTTAGTCGCAACTTTCCGAGTTCGCTGTCGTACTTGGCGTGACATCGATCCACGTCGACGGAATGCGGAAGGGGAAGCTTGAGTCTGTAAAGTGTTGTGCCCAGATCCACTTCCTTTTCATGCAGAGTTAGGGTCATTTTATCGGCGGCCATTGGCTCGTCGGGCAGGGATATCTCAAGGATGAGATCTTCACAGCTGGACGAAGCGCCCGTGCGTTGTCCCATCTAAATGCAAATGGGAGCAGCTTAGGGTGTCGTCTTAAGGGTGATTTTGGGAGGAAAGGGGAGTCTAACCTGAAGGAAAACATCTTCGGTGCCAACAGCCTGGCGATAGGTCATTGTGTATTCGGGGCACTTTCTTGATTCCAAAATATCCGCATCTTCGCGTTCCTGCGCCTCCTGCCACGCCTCCAGCGACGTGGGCTGCGGTTTTTCCGGTTCCTCCAATGGTGTTGCCAGCAAGTTAACCTTTTTCTTCTTACCACTCGTCTTGGCGTCACCAGCTGCCTGTGGTCCAATGCTACCAGGTGCTGAGTTGTGCGTTGTGAGTTGGATGTTAGCTGAATCATCGCGGCAATCATCGGGATTCCATTCACTTACTCTGCTTGGAAACCACCAGGGATTCCTCCTCATCCTCGCTGCTGCTGCTGCACTCGATGCTACCTCGTCTCCTCTGATTGGGGTTCAACAAATTCTGCAGCTGTCGCAGCTGGTCGGGATTGTCAAACATCGACATTCTGTATTTGCTTAACTTGAATCACTTTTTAGAAATATATACTCTATTACTTTCTAGATGCTGCTTTAAGCTGTATTCACAACTCGACGATTGTTTCAAGAATACGTTATTTCCCAAGGAATTTTTTTCGATTTGCTGTGGAAAGTGGAAATCGATTTGCCAGCCTACTAAATTATTGTTTTTCCTTTTCAATAGGGTTAGGGAATTGCGGGAGCAGCTGTAGCTTGTTTATTATGTTGACCAGGCAACGGATATTGTTTTGTGAGGTGGAGAAAAGAGAGACGGGCTAAAAGGCTTGGAATCTTCTAGAAAAAGAAAGCCTTTGACATGCAGAGCAATTGTAGATAGTTTTTATTTGAACAAAGTATAGATTTAAGTATGGATGTTACTTTATAACCCTTTAGTTCATGAAGTAGGAAGAATAAGGCAATTAATGATGCCAAAATAAACTTGATTCCAGAGCTCCTAGAAATTACCTACAGTGTACCAATTATTTTATAACCTATTGGTTATTCAATAGCTTTCGATACATTTCAAATTTAAACAAATAAAATTAGTCAAACTAAGGTATTTTTCTTTTGTTTATTTAAAGTTCAGTAAAGTTGCCATATTTTAAAAGTGAAAACTGATTGTTGGTCATGAGAAACAAATTCATAATTATTGCTACCACTTTGACCTTATGCAAATACATAATTCACTGTCAAGGACTGGGAAAACTAAGAGTCTGTCCCCTCCTCCTTTGGGGTATTTCAATTAAAAACTTGGTCCCATTCGGAAAAACTTTTACACAGCAAAAAGTCCAGGCGGCTTTTTCTCCTCCTCCCCCTCACACCCCCCTCCCAACCGACAACTAGTCGAAAATTGTACTCATAACAATAAGAGAGGGAGAGAGAGAGAGAGAGAGAGGGAAAGAGAGTGGAATTATTTCAGAATATGTCAAAAACAATTGTTTTGTAAATTTTTGCAAATTGTATAATTATTGCTGACCTTCATTGGGATTTGGCCTCCTTTAGTCATGGCCAAGCAGAAATTTGCATTTTTTGCGCGCTCCATTTGAATAGAGCGCTAATTTGAGAGCCCAACTGAATTCGGGCCAAAAGCACAGACTGGGCCAAAAGCGGAGACATGAAAACATGGTCGGCGTGTTAAATGTAAACAACATGGTTCTGACTGCCATCTGCCAGTATAACCAACAATACATGCCTCTCATGAGCGGGGAGATGGGGGGAGAGAGAGAGAGGGACTGAGTTTCAGTTGCACTGAAAAACCAAAAGGATTTTCGTTATCGTTTTTGTTTTTGTAGCTCATGTTTTTCATCTTGTTGGATGTTACGTGTTTAATTCGTTTAACACGATCCGGGCACCGTGCAAAAAAAATAAGTGAGACTTTAATAGAGCGATCTCAACTATGGTATTCCCTGTAGTCAGGTTTAAAATCGTCTAATTTAGTAATAAATATGTGCATAGTGTGGAGGCTTAACGCTCTTATTTTACTCCAGCTGATTTCACATTGAACACGATGCATGTATTGAATAGATCCCTTATTATAAGAGATTATAAAAGGAGAGCGACTTCAGACAAGGTAACACAATCCGATACTGAAGCTAAAAAAAAGCAGGCAATGTAACTCCCAGAATTTTAGCTTTATGACAGCTTTCTTCTCTTTGAAATCTTAGTGAGAGAGTAAGAAAAGGGAGCCACAGGTACCAAGTGACAGGATCCACAATTGAATTACACGACTTACAGTCCACAGTACTGTATTATTACAATATACAGAGAATTTAATTATTACATGATCGTTTAATTATTTTTGAGTAATAATTATTTATAAGTATTTATTTTAAATACTACTACATATTTAAAATAATTATAATACCCTTGTACATTTGGAAACAGGGTATAAGCATAATAAAAGCGACCAAAAACATTTGGTTGCCGTTTTGGTTCAATGGCAACCACTTGACAGTATGCAGTGGGTCATTGGGTCTCCACTGTCCCAATTGTCCTAGTTGGCTAGTCAACCAGTCTACAACTAATTGTGTAAAGTTTCAGTTAAAACCCAAATCATATTATAAAGTCGCTTCAGAATGTGGATATTCTACCTTTGTCGCTGTCGACAGCTGAAATATTTCTGTATGTGAAGTTTTTAGAGAAAGTTTTATATGGAAGTTAAAAAAATATGTTCATGTTATAGTCCTGTTGGTGACAAGTAAATATGAGTCTGTTTAAAGTTATAACTGTAAAAACTTATTGTAAATTCTAAATTTTTTGAAAATGGTATTCCGTATGAAGCCTGTTTTCGTATTTCAACATACATATGTATGTTAATTTGGTTTGAATAATTCGGTTTTATTTATAGAATCAAGAAACAATTATTAAATTGGCATTTCGCATGGATTCAATATTTCAAAATTCATGGTTGTTCAATATAATTGAAAATGTTAAAGATGTTAAGGTATGAAAAAAATCAGAAATAATTTCTAAAAAAAAATAATATCCTAATATCAAAATTTGAATGCAAAATAAATTAAGCTAAACAATAATCAAATTGGCATTAAATCGGTTAAGATTTGACGACGTTCAACGTTATTTTAAATTAATATACATATGTTAAGCGGTAAATAAGAAAATGGAGAGCAACATTTAAAAAAAAAATATTAAATTTTAAAATAAGCAGTGCTGAGATGCGGAATCTATTAAGACGCCAAGCAATAAGTTCTGAGAAAGCTAAAAATATTCGAAAATATGTATGTTATGTAAAAAAATAATTAGATGTTATTGGAAAAATTTAAATTTATAAAAGGAAAAAAATTCAGATGAATTATATTATTTGTGCAGCATATTTATTTACCAGAAGTCGGATTCTTTGACTTTCCTCCGGGGGATCACCGAGTTGACAAATTTCCATAGCATGTAAGCATCAAGTTGTTTTAGATAACTATCACGTAACTGAGCTTTAACCTTGTTTCCGACATCCAACTAGGGCTATCAGTGTCATATCAGATGCTCTTCTCTTCTCTTTTCTTCTCTTCTTTGGAATTCTCTTGAAATCGCAGCTGACGCACTCACACACTCACACGCACACACATAGAAGACAATGGAGCGATGCATGAATACATTTGTAATTGTGTTGTGCTGGTCGCACATTTCAATGAACTGCAATGCTCCTAGTGGTGAAGGGGGAGGGGGGCAGTAAAGTTCTGTTGACAGTTGTCGTCCCTTTCCCTCCCGCGCCTAGAATGTCCCCAGGCGAGTCCCAAAAACAGATGCGAGATACGAGTGGCAACTGAGGTGGTAACTGGATTTTTATTACATCCCCAGCACGTAGCATGCCACATGGAAGCATGAAGTGAAAGTACAAGTGAAAGTGTTGCCCACGATTCCCTATCTACCTCCCTCACTCCCTCTGCCTTCCGCCCATCAACGCAGCTGCTACAAATTCTTGCGTATTTTGTTATGTTCTTTTCTTTTCTCTTTTTGGCTGCTCCTTTTGAATATGATTTGTGTGCCAAAATCGCTCCAACTGGCAGTTTTTTCGACTCGGAACACAATGGGGGTGGGGAGTGGAGGGTTACATAAAATGTAATTAAGAAGGCATTAAGTATCATGCATAAATCATTGAAAACTTGCACATTTGGAATGTAGAATAAGGGGCGAGGAGAGACGAAAGGCAGCACATGTGGGCGGACTGTGGATGATGTGGATAATGTGGATGCTGAGGTGGATATTGTGCCCATAACTGGGTTATTTGATAGGCGCAGGCAAAATGAAAGAGTAGGAAATACATAAGTAGAATCCAGAAATGTAGCCAAGTTCCCGTCATAGATCTGGGTCTGTTGATTGCAATTTCGGCGACACGATGGCGCACAATTTTGGCCATTTATTTTTAACATTTTGCAAACTGAGCGCACAGCGACAAAAGGAGAACTACTTCCGACATAACAAAGAATGCGCCGACTATATGCGCTCCTTCTCCCTCTCTCACTGTGCGAGAGTGGAATGAATGCGACTAGTTAAATAATTCCCACAACAACCGCAGCAGAGCAACAACGAAAATACAGCCAAAAAAAAAGAAGAAGAAGCATAGAGTCGAAAAAAAACCCATACAGGATGAATGCCGTTGCCGCTCAGTTGAGTTTGGGCAGTCAAGCGTTGCAAAGCAGCGAAGAGAACAACAAACATAGCAACAACAAAATAGAAGAGCCAAAAGTAGCTGTAGAATAAATACACAAATAAAACTTACCAAGCAGCCGTATCAGCCATAAACGACAACTCCAAAGGACAAACAAAACACACAGAAAATATAATCAAAATTCGCGGTATCACGCTCAACTTTAAGGAGCGCACATTTTAAAGCCCATTGGAGCACGAAATGACCTGCAAAAAAAATAGACTTGGTCGAGATTTAAGCCAAACGTTTGCCGACCGCAGCAGCCAGTCCACATGGCCCATGGCCATTGCCAACGGAAATAAACAGAGACTCACTGTGGAAGCTTACGAAAAGCACTCAAGAGCGACACAGTTAACCAGAGAGAGAGAGAAAGAGAGAGAGAGTGTGTGTGTTTGAGAGAGTGAACTCAAGCTGGAGAGCAGTCAGCTGTTAAAGAGCTCCACGTGCTAAAGCTTTTTACTTTGCTACTTGTTTGTTTGTAAACAAGTTGAGAGCTTTGCAAACAGCTGATCAAATTCGCAGAGCACAGTGGGTTGAGTGCAAGGGACAATTTATTAAAAGTGAATGTGAGCGATTAGCAGAATAAAATTGCAAAATTAAATGAATTTATAAAAAAAATTGATAATTATAAATAAGAATTAATTAAAAACGAAAAATATTTATATTGTATAAGATAGATCCATTAATTAAGATTTGTCACCAGACTTTTTTAAAATTAGTGTTTAGTATAGCCAGTTGTTCAAAGAAATAATAAGATAAATAGCAAGTAGTAAGCAATACTAACAAATAGATAAACTATTTGTTGTGAGTTATAAATTAAATAAATAAATGAGATCGAACAGAAACTGACCTAATACAACAACCAACATAAAGCTATTGAAATTAGTACATTCGATTATAATTTACATATCTCTCTCACCTACCCCTTCTCCCCTCTCTCTTTCTTTCCCTTTATCATAATTCAAGTGAAATCTGTTAAAGAGAAATAATTGAAACAGAGCGTAAACATGACGGGGTACACTGTGCCAGATTTTAAATTGAAATTGACCGAAAGCATTAGCATAAATTGTTTAGCAATTATCTAATAAAAACAATGGATAAATATTAATGCCAATTATCAGAGGCAACGAACGAACGAACGAACGAAAGTAAATTAAATCAGCAGCAAGTAACTACGTAAACCGCAATTAAGTCCAAGCTCGTGCGATTTGGGCCAAATTCGCGTAATAAATAACGTATGCGAACGAGACGCAGACAAGTTCCGACAAGTCACGCGCGTAACGGTAGCAATTGATGAACCGATTGGATGAACTGATTGGAATACTTAAATACAAGTAGATCTAATGTGAGAGTGAAATGGAAAGTCTGTCTACATACATATGTACATACCTTTCGTCTTGTTCCTTTATCTCTTCTCCTGCTTTTTGGCCTTCTTGTCGCCTTCTTTTGTCGCCAATTTCGACGCTCCGTTTCATTGGCAAATAGATCCTCGACGCTGCTGCTGCTCAACTGACTTAACTCATTATCGGATGAACTTTCATTTGAACTTAATTCATTATCCACAATTCCAGTCTCCGCATCGCGCTGTCGCAGCACACGATAGTTGCCGCCGGCGTCGCTGCCACTGCCGCTGCCGCTGGCGCCGGCGCTGCCTTTGGCGCTGCTCATGAAACGTTCGCGAAATGATTTATAGAGCACAGCGCTGACACTTCCAATGCTGCTGCGTCCCCTTCCATGAATTCCCGCTGCCACGCTCGCTGCTCTGCGTCGCTGCTTATCGGCCTTCTGTCGTGCCGTCTCGCTCGTTGACTCCAGAAAGGCGCCTCCACTCATGGTGAATAATGGATTCTTCTTGGATGCTCTCAGTTATGCAATGGATGCCGTTGCCATTGACTTCATGTTGAGATTCGCTTCATGCACTCCTGCGTCTTCCAATTGGCACAGTTAACAATTACCAACACCGCCTCTCTTCTGTTCTATTTCTCCTCCTCTTCTTATGCTCATTCGCTGTTCAATCTGTGGGTAAAAAAGTGGGCGCAAATTTGCATGTGCTGCATTAATAAGGGAAATTTGTTGGGTGCGCCAAACGGTTTTTTCTTAAATTCCTAACATGCATTCTTGACTTTATAGGCAGACTGAAGCTGCAGATGTATCTTAAGATACAAATGTATCTTGGTAAGTGCCATATGAGCATTGGCAAGTGGTAAGTGCGTCAGTCAATAGACAAAGACGAAACCTGTTGAGGGGGGCAGTGAGGTATGGAACAGAATTGAGGCGCCCATTTAGTTAGAAATTGCATAGTACAGTTGAGGATATCAAGATGTGATAGATTAAGAAATTTAAATGCAAAGTTACGCCCTATTTACCCTTATCTAAAAGTATTTGAGTCATCACAAATATTGTCAAATTGCTTCTTTTTTATATTTAGCTAAAAGAAGTCAAAAAAGTTTCTAAGATTTAAATTTAGTTTAAAATAAAATATATTTTCGCCTAACACTGTTTACAAATCAACATTAAAACAATATAAGATGTAAAACGAAATTAAATTAACTGATTCTATCCTATGTACACTGAAAAAAAAAACTTCTAAAATCGAGAACATTCGTCTTAAATATTTTGTTCTTAAAACAAGACCATTTTAAAAACAAATTACTAATACTAAGAATATTAATCTAAATGATATAAGAATACAAAATTTGTAATTTTTAAGAAAATATAAATATGTCATATTTAATATGAAGACAATAATGGCACCGTGGCGCTCTAGCTAGGTTCGCCGCTTCAGTTTGATAAAAAGCCCGAGGGATCATCGAACCCCGCTCTAGCCAAGGAAAAAACAAATAATCGAAATTTATATAAAAAAAAAATAAATCTTAAAAAGTATATATTTCATAGAAAAAAAAATGTTTGGTCTAAAAACAAGAACTTATTCTTATTTAAAATGTTCTTAAAATCAAGATGTGTTTTCTAACTTTATGAATTTTATGTTCTCGACGCATGTTTTAGAACAAAATTCTTAGTTCTGAGACCAAAATCTTGATTTTAAAACATTTTTTTTATCAGTTTACCTCTAATAAGTATTTATTGACAGAAAGTAAAAATGGATACTAATAAATTGAAATTTCAGCTATATTTATTGCTATTTATATATAAAAGTAGTAAAGTAAATCTAAAAGGCATTTAAATCATTTTATAAAAATGTATGCGATCATTTGGTTTTCTAAGTGCTTCTAGTATTCCAATCTTCAAAGATACTGCAAGGTTATATCTGAAACTCTTTGAGAATCATCAAGCGAATCTTATTTACCTACTAATTAGATTGAATTTTTAAGTAATTATAAATCTATATCAGCCTATATCATTAGATAATATATTATAACTCAAGAGTTGAGTTAATTTAAACAATACTCTTGCCACATGTTAACCACATACTCATAACTGTTTGTTTTATGATTTTCATTGTGTGTACTCTGTAATTTCAATGGAAAATTATTTAATTTGACACGTAATTGCGACGGAGTTTTCTTTTGTAATCCCAACTCGTATTAATTCTTAATTGGAAAGGCCTGGCTATAATGGCCTATAAAGTCTATCTGCAACATTGAATGCTGATTTTTATTTGGTATCACAGCTGTAAACCTTTAATCCCCCCCCATTTCACCTTACAATCCCTCCTCAGGGCAATTTGGTTGCATCCAATGACAGCGAAAAGTTAAATTATCCCGTTCAAATTTTTGTTAATTCATGTCTCAAAAAAACAAAAACAACAGATGGAAAATAAATGCAACGGCAAATGAACATGAAAATGCGAAAAAATTTTCTCTGTTTGTTTTTCTGTCTCTTTTGTTCCTTTGGGCCTTTGGCGTGCAAGTGAAAAGTGTCGGAAAACATAAAAGCCATAAATGCAGAGTAAACGCGAGTACCTCATGGCTTGGCCCTTATACCAAGTATCGAGTACGAGTATATATATACGAGTATTTGCAGCATGGTGACAAAGGTTAACGAGTTCATAAAGGCATGTCATTGTTATGATGACAGCGGTTAAATCCACAAAACTGACCAACTGCGCAGTCCCATTTATTGCTAACTATTTATTATTATACACATATTGTTAATTCTTAATAATATGCATAGCATACCATTTTTAATTATTGTCTATTTGTGTTTTATTTGGTATTTATTATTTTAGATAAATAAATTGATATTATATTGCAAAAAAAAAATGTAAACTTAATTTTGGGATTTTCATCATTAGGATAACAATCTATATCTGCTGCAAGTTGTTCGTTCAAAGTTCAGGGAATTATTTGTAATATTCCAAAATATGATAAAATTAAATATTATAATTAAATTTGAAGTGAAATGAAAAAGAATAGAAATATATGCTTAAATACCAATTAAAGTACATAAATTTAAAAATAATAATTATAATACATTAATTACGTTTTACTATGTTTTAAATATTTCAAGTGATGAAAAGGAAATTGTAATGAATAAAAAAACTAAAAATATTAATAGTAATTACAGAAGTCTAAATATAAATATGCGAAAAATCTGATTATTTCTTAATATAAAAATATTATAATTTAATAATATTAAGATACTTATTATCATTTGTATTGGTCATCTGATAAAATTATTCATGGCATTGTTTTTGTAATAAAAACTAATATAAAGAAAATTAAAAATTAATAATTATAACAAATAGAAACATATATACATAATTTCAATATGTTTAGTAACTATTAATATTTAAACTAGAAACCATTATAAATCGTCTGATTATAATGTAAATACTAATACTTTCAATAAAATGTTTGCATAATATTTACTATTTATTATGAATGTAAATAATGGCTGTAACTGGTAAATCAATTTAGAACGTTTAAATCCATTGAAGTTCCCGCTTTTGTCATCGACAATCTGCCAAGAACAACATAACAAGCGGCTTCCTTAAATAATTTCCATTATTTGTAATATGCAGATACTGCGAAAAAGAAGAAGAGAAAGAAGTCGCCTCAGGAAATGCCCATTAAACAGGTTATCATCAAAATCTATCGACATATTTAACCATCATTTAAATTCTCACGGTGTATTGACGTTTCAAGCATAATAAACAAACCGCTGAGGGCAGTCTACAAAGTGAGAGAGAGAGACTGAGAGAGAGAGGGAGAAGAGGGGTATTCTCATTGGGAGGAACCACGGCATTGATACACCATGGCAAACTGTCACATTAGCATATTGGGAACGCAACGGGCAACGGGCTAACAACAAAAATGCGACTTGGTCTCTGTTGTTTGCCAGTCAAGCGGCGATGACGTTGACGTTGAAGTTGAAGTTGACGTCTGCCTCAACGTTGACGCCGCAGTTGCGGTCGATGTCGACGTCGCTGTCGCTGTCGCTGTCGCTGTCGCTGTCGCCGTTGGCAGAGCAGTGGAGGCGCATGCGCAACTTTGTCTTGGCCAGAAGATCGTCGGCCCGTTTGTTGGTATCAGTCGGTTTGCAGACTTTCGCGTGTGCGGTCGAAATAAAAATAAATAAAAATACAAACAAAGAAAAGAAAAGAGGTGACGAAGGGAAGCAGAAAGAAGAGAAGAGAATAGAAGAGAGACAAAAGAAAGAGACGAAAATCTGGCTATGCCTGGGCGCGACTTGTTGACAGTTTGAGTTATGTGCTAAACGAGTGAGAAAAAGTTCAAGAAATAAAACATAAACATTAAAAAATAGTTCATACAATACGAAATCGATGCATGTGATTAACATAATTAATGCGAACGAACGAACGGGGAAAGCCTGAAACTGAATTTGACGAAAAATCTCAAGAAAAATAAAGAAAATCTTTGCTTAAGTTAACGGTATACGCTAAACGCATTTAGTTAACGTGTTTCCTTGATCATTAACCAATCATTGCACAAAATTGCATAAAGACAACAACAAGTTTGGTAGCGAAATCCAGTAGAAGATGTTGCTGCTCCACTTACATCATTGGCCATTGGGGTTGGCCATCATTTCCTGCATTGTCGCCGCATCAACAGCAACAGCAACAGCAACAACAACAGCAACAAGAACAACAACAACAACATCCTCCATACCTGGCAAATATCAGGCTTATGGCAACCAACATCAGTCCAAGAAGCTGCGTCTGGGACTTGGACTTGGAACTGGAAGTGGAACTGGAGCTGGTCAGGGAGCTGGAGCTTCTGGTGGCAACTCGAGTGCTGTGGATGTCACAGCAAATAAACCTGTATTCCGGCAAAATCCGATCAAGAATTGGTTTGGCGTCTTTAATCGCAATAATTCGCCGCCGGCTCAAGAACAAACAGCGACATGTTCTTGCAGGTGAGCAACAACAACGTTTGAGAGACTAAAGAGAGAGGAGGGAGAGAAAGGGGGTGGGAGAGTGTATACAAAAAAAAGCTGTCATGGTCATGACAGCCAATTTCCAGTTAGCCAAGTTATCCACAACAACAGCAACAACAACAACAACAGCAACAATTCGTTGGGTGTTTATTGTCATGGCATACAAATCACACATTACAGTTAAAGATACAGATACAGATACATTTGTGCGTGATGTGTGAGATCAATTTGTTGAACAAACTTTTTGGTCCACTCTCAGTATTACCAATGTCAACAGGAAGATGCAATCAAGTGTTCAATCAGTTATCGCACTTAAAGACTAGATTTAGAATTACATATATTTTATATTATATTTTATATTTTAATTTTAAAAAAATCATAGAACAAACTTTGAAAAATCATAGTCACATTCTAGAATTTAATTCATTTAATATCTGTGTTTCATTTAAATTGTAATTTATGCAATTTCTGTCTGTTTTATATGTTTTCTTAAACATTCTGGAATTATTTTCCTCTTTTCAATTTATAGCTTTTTAAAAATATTTATTCTCGCTTTTATTGCTTGCAAACTATCAATTTCAGGCTTCATAGTTAAACACTTGGTTAATTTGCTTCTTTCCTTTTCTCCTTGTTGGGAGAATCAGACACACTGATCAGCTTTAGGTCTGGCTACTCAGTTGCAGTTCTCAGTTGCAGTTCTCAGTTGCAGTTCTCAGTTCTGCAATCTCAAGATGCGCATTTGAAAAGCATTCCTAAGATACCTTCTACAAATTACATTGCTTTGCCCATTGGCAGTTCGAGATGCCCATGGGGAATTGTTTCGGCCCTGGGAGACAAGAGAGAGAGAGAGACAGGAAAACTGTTTGCCTAAGCATCCATTTCAGGCAGTTAGGAAAAGAATTCCTTTGTCGGCATTTGTAACTTTGGAATTTTGATGAATCGATGCATTGATCACAAGAGATTTTCATTGTGGGTTAGGTTAGGTCAGGGTTCTTCTTTAACAGCAGCTTTTCACTTTTCTTTTGGGGAGTGCATTCAAAGTAAACTGGTCAAATTGTCCAGCTATCTTTAAAATATTTTATATTTTATTAGGCAACTCAAAATTAACATTCTAATTGTGGTAAATTATCATTTATTTTTTAAATTTCAGCTCAAATTAGAGTGTAAAATCGAAGATTATTATTATAATTTTAAATAAAACTCATTTTATAGATAAATTTAAGTTACAAAGCTAAGTTTTAAAGCAATTCTCTAGACTTTTATTTGAAGAGCCTAAAACTTGTTTAATTTCTTGCCTTTCGTATTTTATGTTTTTTTATATTTACT
The DNA here is from genome assembly GCA_035042165.1 of Drosophila kuntzei. Lineage (NCBI taxonomy): Eukaryota > Metazoa > Arthropoda > Insecta > Diptera > Drosophilidae > Drosophila > Drosophila kuntzei. The sequence continues at coordinate 290,043 of JAWNLU010000372.1, read as the reverse complement.
TTTTCTTTTTTTTTGCATTTTTAATGAATTAAAACTGATTTGCATATGATTTGATAACATTCAGTGTATATGTATCTGTGTCTGTATATGTATCTGAATTCTGCCCACAAATGAGGCAAATGTATGGGGTATACTCGCACTTATAAGGTGTAGTTTTAAGCTGGGCCCAATGCGTCATGTCTCTGGGAGGGGAACGCGACATTCTCTGAATTGGGTCGCATACATTTCTCATTTCTCTGCATGCCTTTGTCTCTGCTTTTCGGGAACTTGTCCACCAGTTTTTTGGGGCAATGACTTGATTAAACAACAACAAGAACAACAGCAAAATCAAAGAGATAGCCCTCCTCTGCATGTCGAATAATAAAAGAGTATATAATATATTAAATATCGATACAGAAAAGAACTTTGTTGTGTTTCCATTTGGCAAACCGGCTCTACCTTTCTCCCTTGCCCTTGCCCTTGCCCTCTCCCTCTTTCTCTCTCTCTCTCTATAAAAGATTTTTGAATGCAACTGCTTTGTATATTTGGCAATTAAAAACCAGTTTAATGTAACGACATCTCCATAAAACTGATGGAAAATCTGCAAAACGTTTTGCCATGCTCATAAAACACTTTGACACTTTCTTTATGACAATATTAATGAGGATTGTTAATTTCTTTAAGGTTATTGAACTCTGAACCAATCGACGCAGTTTCTCATCGATTGTTAATGAACTAGGCTTTAGAAGACTATATTAAAGTCTTAGATAACTGATTAATCTCTTAACAACCAGAACAATAAAGTTAACAGAAATATAAAAGCTTTAATGTGCTTCTAAAGCTTCTTTCAAATCTGGCTTGGAAAATTTATAAACCTTTTAGCTTTAAGTCAACATAATAAGACAAAGCTTAAATGTGCTTTCAAATTCCATTTTACAGCTATAAAGTATTGTTGACTTTCAATTAATCAGCTCGTTTGCAATTTTTGATAAATGCTAAAGCTTTAATGTGCTTACATAGCTCCTTCTGTATCTTAAATTCACAAAATCTAAGCCATAAAAATCAATTTAATATTGTCAATACATAAGCGTTAATTAAAATTCTAGAAATTCTAAAATTTACAGATAAAATACATGCTTCTTAACTTAGATACTCTAACTTCTATATAAGTACAAATTACATAAAAAGTGAACGCTTAAATCAAAACTTTTTAACTTGCATTTTAGAATGCACTTATTTTTATCTGTAAACAAGCTTTTTTTTAAGTTTTCGTTAGCTTAAATGAACTGTATTCATTTGTTTAGACAATGAGTTTTGGTATAAAACTGGTTGAGTGAAGTGGATGATAATCACTTATTTACTCAAGTCCACTTACTCATCCCCATCCCATCTTTTTGCAGATGTGGGGAGCGCAACGATGAGTCGAGAATCGTGGGGGGCACCACAACTGGCGTCAGCGAGTATCCCTGGATGGCCAGACTGAGCTACTTCAATCGATTCTACTGCGGCGGGACTCTGATCAACGATCGCTACGTGCTGACGGCGGCGCACTGCGTCAAGGGCTTCATGTGGTTCATGATCAAGGTGACCTTTGGGGAGCACGATCGCTGCAATGACAAGGAGCGTCCAGAGACGCGGTTTGTGCTGCGCGCCTTTAGCCAGAAGTTCAGTTTCTCCAACTTTGACAATGACATTGCATTGCTGCGTCTCAATGATCGCGTGCCGATCACCAGCTTCATCAGGCCCATTTGCCTGCCTCGTGTGGAGCAGCGCAATGATTTGTTTGTGGGCACACGCGCCATTGCCACCGGCTGGGGCACGCTCAAGGAGGATGGCAAGCCATCGTGCCTGTTGCAGGAGGTGGAGGTCCCAGTGCTGGACAACGATGAGTGTGTGGCCCAAACGAATTATACACAAAAGATGATCACCAAGAATATGATGTGCTCCGGCTATCCCGGTGTTGGGGGACGTGACAGCTGTCAGGGCGACTCTGGTGGTCCCCTCGTCCGTCTGCGTCCCGATGACAAGCGCTTCGAGCAAATTGGCATCGTTTCCTGGGGCAACGGATGTGCGCGACCAAACTATCCAGGTGTCTACACCAGAGTCACCAAATATCTCGATTGGATTGTGGAGAACTCACGGGATGGCTGCTTCTGCGATGAGGATTACTAATTAATGCCCAAGCTGCATTCTCTGCACTCAGCTTTTAGTTTATAGTTCTCTAGTTGTAGTATTATCTCTATGCACACTTTTGTACTTTGATGCGAAAAGAAAACAGAAACACAAAACAACTGAATAAAGTTAACACTAAAGTAGGCTAAACCAACGAGTTCCTTACTTTATTTCACTCAGAAAATACCCAATGTTTATTTATATTTGATTAAACACATTAATTCTTAATTCACTTTCAAAGTCATCAATTTGTTCACACTAAAATAATGGCCAAGCAGGGCACTACTTGCGTGGAGCGTGGTGCACTGCTTGTTTGTATAACTTTAAACTGCTTACTTGAACTGCTTGCCAATGAAGTTGCTTGCATTTATTTTACATTTACTTATGTATTTATGCGAGAGTTTTGCTTTATTTATGCAAAAGTAACAAACTTATAAAATAAATTTGATGCTAAATAATCTATGCAATTTATTATTAATATTTTTATTTACTATTTATAAGGTTTGATTCTTATGCAACGCATTCAACGTAAGCTCAAAAGGAAACTTCGCACACTTTTAGTTTCGTTGCACACGAAAAAAAGCACATGTTGCAAGTTGGCACATACATATTAACTTTATATATACACAGACATATGTACATATGTACTAATCTGCTTATATTCGCATTTGACTTTTCAGCTCTGCTGTGTGCGCCCGAAAAAAACAAATAACGTTAGAAATACATCTAAACAAGCTTCGGGGAAACTGGTTTCTGCTTCTTCAAACAGCTGTAAATACACACCAAGAGTCTCTTGGGAGAGAGATACAATATGAACTAACGTTAATAAAGATGAACAGAAACAGAAACAACAACTCGAAAAGTCAAACGTTAACTTGGCCCAGTGTTTGCCCTGTTTTAGTCAGCAGAAGACACACAAACACACTCAATTCTCTGTTTACTTTTTATATATTAATGGAATGTGATTCACAATTTCCAAGCTGAAGAAACTTCAGATAGATAATATCACTGATAACAATTATCTATTATTTTCTCTACTACTTTCCATTATCAGTAATTGCTTAGACGACATTAATCAATGCCTACAACAAGTATCTGGCACTTTTCACTCAACTCACTTGCGTAATTATTTAATTTGTCACACTGAAGATTCGCGCATCCATCAGATACATTCGAGTTGCCTCTGTGTTTTTCAGTTGCTCTTGATGTTGCACTGTGTTGACTTCTTTTAGATCGTTGTTGGCAAAGTTTTGTTAATTTTACTTTATTTTATTTTTTTGTTTGCCTTTCGTTGGCAGCAGCTGTTGTTTACCGTTTGCCGCTCGCGCGCTCACTAAAAACGCCGCCATGCATCGATCGTTCCCAGAGATTGGCCTCGTCAGAGAATCGTCTCCTCGGGTGCTGCTCAACTGATGTCGTTGTTGTTGTCGTTGTTGTTGTTGTTGCATGGCGGAGTTACTCTCTATGGTGAACTGAGTAGGCTTAAACTCTTTTAGCCAATTTCAACAGCTTTTACAATTTGACGCAATTGTAAATGTATTACAAGTTATTCATCTAATTTAATTTAAACTTAAACAAATTTTATTTTCATAATTCTTGACATGTCTTTGCCCACGAAAGATGCCCAGAAACCAGAGCTAATTGGTGAAGTGGGACTTGCAACTACATCCAAGTCGGGACCCGATGTTTTCGGCGATATTGACAAACGCTTGAGTTTGCTATTGGACCGTGCAAATAAGCTAGAGTTGACGTTGAATCGATTAAATAATGAGCGTGATAATAATAATGATAGCGATCAGGAAGTGGATTTGATTTCTAGCGAAGATGTTGATGATGACTATAGCTTTGAGGTCGACGATTTGGATCTAGATGCAGATGATAACGATACTGATGTTGATGACGTCGCTGATAATATTGAGAGAATTGATCTGGATGCCCACGAGGATTAATTGACGAATAGCAACACAATCGAACACGATTTAAGTTGCTTAACTGCCATCAAATTTCAAATTACACAAAACAAACCCTTGAGAACAGAGCAAAAAGCTTTTCATTGATCAAATGTGTTATTAAAGGTGCCATACGATCATATCGATAACATCTATAGTGCAAAGACTTTGATCTATCCTTTATCAGCTGTCTTTTATAAGCATTATTTTTATCAATTGTTTTTTTCAGTTTAAATTTGAATCTATCTTTATTAATACATTAAGCGCCATCTATGATCAGTTTGCTATACTGAAGTCAACTGCTTAAGCAATACTTTCAAGCAGTTTTATGCATTTTTACACTGCTTTACACGATCTTTTATCAAAAAAGCGAGCCATTCAACTCTTAGCTCTAATTTTGAAATAAAATTAATTTTTGATGAACATTTTTAATTCGAAATTAACTAAAATGAGGGGGATCATTTTTATAAAGGTTTCAATCTCGTCACTCCACGGGGGAAGAAGTTACAAATTTAATTCTAAAGTAATATAAAATTTACAAAATTCTAGCTTCAAAATTAAAAAAATGTATTAAAAGAATGTTTTCAGACAAATTTCTTAATATGAATGGCGTTGCCAGGCGGTTTTTCTGATGGGTTAAAAAAAACTCTGCGTCGGATTTTCCACGCTACTTTTTAATTCGCTAGCAAATTTATATTTATGTAAAGTAGGATGAGTAGCTAGAAGTGTTATAAGAGAAACATATACAGCGATTGAAGGCCAGCGATGAAATATTCGGTGATTTTGAAATGTAATGGAGAAGACGCCTCATTTCAGCAGTTGCGATCGGCAGTAAGACGTATGTACTCCGAAGAAGACGTGGAAATGCTTGACGCTGAAGAAGAGGTAGTTGGCCAAGATGTTAAAAAGACGGAAGATTAACTGCCTGCTTGTAACAGGTAGAAAGCTGGCAAGCAACTATTTAGGACCGTACAAGGTAATAAAAGTCAATCGGAACGGTCGCAGAAGACAACTTCCACGAGCGCGGATAATATGAAGGTTTGGGAGTATGTGGAACAAAATAGCATTTTAAATCTCCAGCTGTTTGAGGCAAAAGGGACACTTAAAATTGTAGATCCAACCTTCGGTGCGATAAATCGTACGATTGTTAATGACAGCACGCAAATCGAATGGTAAAATGATTGAATTTATTAAATTCGTTTTTAAATTGAACAAATGGATATATATATTACATTTTAAATATTTTTTATTGATACCAAATATATCAATAATTAATACTTTTGGTTAGCATTTAAAATTAATTTATGGCAACCGATTTTCGTGTATCTGCAAATATGTCTGAAATTAAATTAAATTATATATGTATATGGTTTTCCATTAGCGACTTATCTTTTAATAAAACACAGAAATATTTGAGATATTGAGGTCAAAATTAACGGTGGGTGTTTACAGCGGTCGATTCTTTGGACTAAAATCCAAAAAAAATCCGCCCCTCCCATTGCCTACGCCGTTGAAAAAAACGTTTTCACAAAAATTAATATTTGAATTTCTTACTTTTGACGTTGCCAGACGGTTTTTTAACGGCTGCTTTCTATGGTTGGAATTGTTGACGCCGCAGCTATTTACTCTTGCTTATTTTTAAAAATGTAATTACTTATTATCAGGGATTAAAACCAAAACTAATATCGGTTTCAGTTACGGTTTCGGTTATGCTCGAATTAAGGTTTTCGGTTATCGGTTATGCAAAATCTTGGAGTATCGGTTTCGTAACGGTTATCGGTTTTTTGTAAGTTTCGGTTCACAAAAAAAATAAAAATTAAGGTTTTCGGTTGACCAAAATAAGAAGCGTTATTCATTGTTTTACATGAAAAAAAAAGCTAAAAGCTAAAAGCTCTTTTAAGCCTGGAAAATGTTATCTGGTTATTGGAATGGTCCACCGTAATGTCGATTTTATTATAATTTGATCTCATATAAATTTGGTTCATTTGGCTTGAAAATTTTGATTATTTTGATTTTAGTGATGCTTAATAACTTCGAACTGTCATAACTTTGTCAAAAGTCAAATAATTTCCTTGTGGAATGTACATTTTTTTTTATTAATTTTGAGCATTCCAAAGTTTTCGAAAATTTCGAAAATTTATATACTTACCCCTTTGTATATTTCAAAAAAATTCGATTTTCAAAAATTAGGAAAATTTAAATGGAGAACTAATTTAGAAGTAAAATCAAATCTGATCAAATTTACATTGCGCATGGATATTGATTGAGCATTGACAAAGTTATGGCAGTTCAATGTTATTAAAGTTGCTGAGTAGCTGAGACGGCCAGAACCGAAATAAACCCTTATAAATGAATCGGTTACTAAACGGTTATTTCGGTTTAAAGAGTTTCGGTTTATGGGTTTCGGTACAGCGGAAAAACATTTTTTCGGTTACGGTTTCAGTTACGGTTTTAATCCCTGCTTATTATACATGTGAATTTATTATTACAAGAATTATCGAAAATTATTTTAGCCAATGCTCTTCCAAAGTCCCCTTATTGCTCACGTAGCTGTGGTCGTGGTTATTTCCTCATCGATCATCGTTTCTGTCGTTTCTATAGATTCCGTTGATAGGGCGCAGGCTTTAAACGATATGACCTGCATGGTGCAGAGTTGAGTCAGTTCATCGAAGTACTCGCCAGTGGGACAGTCAGCCACGGCAATTGTGGTACCATTTTGACAAATGGCAAATCCCGTGCATCCATCATCCGACAGGTTGGCCAGCTGTATCGTGGAATTGCCCATATTGACGCAACGATTATACTCGCAACGTACGTCAGTTCGTGGCACACAGGCGCCGTCATTATCTCCATTGAAAAAGCGACCATCGGGACACACGCCGTGCTCCAGAACCATAATTCCCTCAGTGTTATTCCGGCAATAGTAATATCCATTGCAGGTGCGATCGTCGGACACAAAGCTGCCCACCTTGGGGCAGAAATCCGGCTCAGCTGTCTGAGGTGGCGGCTCCGTAAAGGCACACTCCACGTTCTGTGGATAATCACATTTGCCGAGGCTTGCACTGAATAGGAAGCTGTCGGGACAGGTTCCATTAACGATCTCACCCTGCCAGCACATTTGCCAGCCATTACAATTCCAGGTGTCCTTTATGAAAACCCCATCAGGCAATATATTGCAGTAGCTATCGGGACTCATTTTGTAATTGCACGGATAATCACGGATGCACGCCTCAGTTCCAGGGTTAAAGTTCAATCCAGTATTACACTCGCCTCGTGTGCCCGTTCCGTTCTTGCAGTAGTAATACCCATTGCAGGTATACGGATCGGCGGTAAAACCATTTGGCATTTCCGCACATGCATCGCTCGAGAGGCACACGACATCCTTAGATGCCAGACAATCCTCACTGTCTCTGTCATAGAAGAGTCCCTCGGCACAGGTTCCATTAACAGGCTGCTCATCGATGCACTGTATCCAGCTATTACAGGCCCTAGGATCGTTTATTTTAGTGCCATTTACAACCAGTGTGCAAATCAGTTCCGGATCAAATGTGGATGCCACAGCTGGAGCCAACAGTAATCCGAATATAGTTAGTAAAACTATGTGACATGTTGTATACCTTAATGTAGTCGAATCTGCAAAATATGTAATCCGTACTGATATAAATTTATTCCATTAGGAACTTCATTTTGTATAAGATCTTAACTTTGTTGAATCTTAAAAATTTAAAATATATTTTCACAAAATTATTTAATGATTTATTATTTGCTGTTAATTATAGGCTCATTTCCTTTTTGGGAAATAAATATAAAAACATTAATTTCTATCAACAGTTTAACTTTGAAATATAAATTTAATATAAATCTTCCTTTGAAATTATAATGACAATGTTGACACTCAAATGTTTATTTAAATTATTAAATAATTGTTAATTCGAGTTCTGTTATGTTTACGCACTCATATTTCTTATGTTAAAAACGATTCGGGCTACACCGTATCCGGGAAATGGCGACGACTGACTGAATGAAAAATAAACGTAACCACTTTTTAAATGCTATACCAACATTCAACATTTCTACAATCTTTTATTTTTAGAGCATTAGAACAGAGCCGAAACTGTCGCTTTATTATCAAATGACACTTGATAATTCAATAATAAATTAATATCATTATATGACAAATGATAAATATGAAAACTCTATTCATGGTTTAAAAATAAGTAATGTAATAAGACAATTGAAAAGAGTTGAAATTAATATGATTGGATTGTCAGTATCGATATGCTGTTAAAAGAAAGGTGACAGTATTTAAGGTCATCTCTCAGTTAATAAATGATTCAAATGGAGGATTGTATCTCCCATATCGTGTTTCCATTAATCTGTTGAATCAAAAAAATTCTGGTTATCTGCCTACAAAATTAAGATTAATTTCCGTAATTAACTTTATTACAAGCAGGAATATTTTAATAATGTGAATAATACTCTTAAGTTAAAAGATGCTATCTGCGCTCAAAAAAATCTATATTAATTTAATTATTCGCAATTGTACATATGTTCAATTATACAATTATTAAAAAAATATAATAATCAAAGCAAGCATTAGCCCAATCGCAGTTGAGATTCCGATATTAATTTCAGCTCAAGATAAAACTACAGTTGCAGAGTGTTGTGCGTGTTTTCTTTAATGGTTTCCTGCCTAGTATCTGAACGCTGTTTTCGGTCCCAAAGGTCTTCTGATTTTGAATTATGTGCCCACACTTGGCTGACCATTTAGACTCTGAATTTTGACTGGAAGCTATCAAGAAACAAAATCTACGCTTGATAGGGAATATATAATAGTTTTTAGAATTTTATGCATTAAAAAATTGGTTAATTCTTAATCAGTACAGATTTATATTATTAAATGAGTGAATATTCATTGAAAATAATAAGTGAAACATTAAATGCAAAGCACAATTTGATTATAACAACCCAAAAAATACTTACTTATGTTCAATCAAACATATGTATGTGTGAGACTCGTTCCGATAGGTAAACAGAAATAACTTATAGACATAATAGCGCCAGCTTTCAAATATTTTCCAGACTAGAGATGCATTGCAAAAAGCTATAGGTCAAATTGTGGCCACACTTTGATGACAGTTTAGAAATTTCTCCGTGAAGGTAAAAATGCAGAGTTTGAAGACAAAATAAAGCGACTAGACCACTTAATTGTCTAATTTCAACAATGATTTGCTTTAATTAATGCAATAATTAGTGACTAATAGTGATTTTATTTTATAAATAATATTTGATTTTTTGTATAATTATATATACTTTATTTTTTGTATTTGTACATTTATTTTTATGAAATTTTATTGAAAACAATGGTAATATTAAGTATCCCGCATGCTTAGCTTGATTCATTGTGGTTGCACTTTAAGATCGAAAAGAAGTATATAAAGCACAATATAATACGAAGTAATTTCACAATTAGCATTTAGTTGAAATTAAAAATGAAAGGAATTATATCGTTTGTGAGTCTTGTCGGAATGGCACAGGCTTTGTCCTGGGAGTGGGAAGACTTCAAGCTCACCCACAACAAAATATACAAGGATGAGAGCGAGGAGCAGTTGCGTTGGAGGATCTTCAATGCTAATAAGAAAATCATGGATAGACACAATGAACGATATGCGGCTGGAAAAGAAACATTTGAGATGGGCGTCAACCAATTCACAGATCTTTTGCCAAAGGAATTCGAAAGCTTAATGCTAAGCAGCCAAAACATGACTGAAGATGAGGGAGATTTGTTCTATGATCCCCCTGAAAATGTTGAAATTCCGCATAGCATCGATTGGAGAACAAAGCGGGCTGTTACTGCAGTGAAAAATCAGGGTAAATGTGGATCATGTTGGGCCTTTGCGGCAGTAGCAACCCTGGAGGGTCAACATTATCTGAAAACAGGAAAGCTGATTGTGCTCTCCGAACAAAATTTGGTGGATTGCTCGAGAAGCGATCATGGCTGTAATGGAGGACTGGCAAAAAGGGCTCTAAGTTATATTAAGAAAAATCATGGCATCGATACAGCTAGCTCTTATCCTTATAAAGCTCGACAGCAACACTGCCACTTCAGGAGTTCACACATAGGAGCTACAGTCCGGGATATTGTATATGTTAGGAAGGGCAGCGAATCTGCACTAGCTGCAGCTGTTGCCACAAAGGGACCAATTGCCGTGTCCATCGATGCATCACATCTTCATCATTACAAGAAAGGAGTTTTGCGTAAGACTTGCCATAAGGGAACCAATCATGCGGTGACTGTTGTTGGTTACGGCAAAGATAGCCGGGATGGAGAGTACTGGTTGGTTAAGAACTCCTGGGGAGAACACTTTGGAGAGCGGGGTTACGTTCGCATGGCTCGCAATCACAACAATTTGTGTCACATTGCCAGCAGACCTCTGTATCCATTGGTTTAAGTTCCTATAATTTACTACAATGTTACATATCTATTTAAAAGCATACATTATTTGATATTGTTTAATCGTTTGCAGTTGCAACATGATTACATTGTTTCATAAACGTTGTAGATACATACAGGTATATTTATATATAATAAAGTTATAAAGTTACATATAATCAGCATCAAAAAACATCACCATAGTTTGAAAAATAAAAATAGTTTATATAACAGTTAATAGGACAAATACAATTTTAATATTTTCAATACTCTTCTTGTTCTCGCTTCGAATTGTTTGCAACAATTTTAGATCTGTTTACAAATATGATGTTTGCGGTAAATAGTTTGTATAAATAGTTTATAGACATTATCATTATCATTTTGATTAAAATGTGTTAATATGTATGCATATTAATTAAGCAATTTAGCGATGCACTTGTTCGTTCAGTCGTTTATTTCATTTTCCACAGCGCATCCAGTTCATTCAAAGGATCCTTGCTCTCCTGTTGCTCCTTGGCGGTTACCTGCGGTGCCATTTTCATCTGATATGAAGTCATGATGCCACCTAAAATTTAAACATTTCATGAATAATAAAGTTAGAAATAAGGAGCACATTTCTTACGCTTGTTGAGCACATCATGGGCATGGCTCAGGACAATTTGCATCGACTGTTCCAGGATAGCTGCATCCCGCAGCGAATTCTGACGCTGCATGCAAATGCGAGACCAAACGTCGACAACATCTGCAAAGGATTTAAATGTAATATAAATTCAATTCTTATATGCTGTTGTTCAATGCTCACTTATCAAAATAGGCCGCCTGGCTTGAGTGCCCATCAGGGCACAAACTCCAATTGCCAACAGTTCCGAGCGCTCGGAGCCCGTTAAACAATTCAAAACAAGCGGCGATGTTGGCGCATTGGCGGCCTGACAACGTTCCTGATGAGTTTGCAGTGCATTCTGTGCAATGCCCAGCAATTGAGTTGGTGAACTGTTAAAGAAAATTAGAAAACAATTAAGTATAAATAAAAATCATGATATTTTTCTATATAGTTACGCTTTGGTCCATTGTTTAAGCAGCAGCACAGATAAATCCAGCACAGCATCAGCGCCGTGCATCGACAATTTCAGTTGATATTCCGTGCAGTGACTGAGTTGTTGCTGCTTCACACAGTTCACAGTAAAGTCATCATAGTGTGTGGGCTGATTAATCTCCTGGGCCCAGAAGGGATCAAAGAGCTGCAAAAATAAAAGTTTGTATAAATTTCCAATCAATTGATAAGCCTAATTAACTAACTTCATTGCTGGTATGCAGACAGCCCACAGTGCGCGCCTTTTCCGACCAAATCATGGACCAGAAATCGTTGATTGTATTCGCCTGCGGAGTTTGCGCTACAATAATGTTTGGACAGCCAGCGCTGAGGCTCTGAAAAGAGACAAGATTAGATGAAAATAATAAAGAGATCTAATTATAATTAAATTGTTTAAATAATAATTATAATAGCCTTGTGGAAGGCATCATAATTATTAGGAAGAAAAAATATATTGTTCTAGAGTTTTTTTTCTCCCCACCTTCATATAGGCCGCATTAATATAATCATCAGTTTGCTTATCCAACTTGACACGCGCATGATCGTAGGGCAAACAGTCCAAGGAACGATTCTTCTCTGGGAACAGCTTGGCAATTGTCGTGGTGCGTTTCACATTGGTATTCTTCTCGAGCTTCTGCTGGAGTTCTTGCCACTTGGTGCCCAGTTGCGTGTTGCCATTCAACATTTTAACGTGCAGATTCTCAACCAACTTCTCGTAGCTCTCCACTTCCTTGTGGAAGTATTTAAGTGTCTTATCATCGGTAAATGGATCGTGAGCTCGCATTTGGAATGTAATCAGTGAATGTTTCTCTGTTGCCTGTTGCTTTTCGCTGGCGGAATGTGTCAATGAAACCGAGTCCCAGTCAAAGTTCTCCATTGAGCTCAGGTCTGAGCAATTGGAAAGATTGTCGAGGCTATTTTTGCGCAGCGAATTAGTTGCAGCAGCTGGAGATGCCATTGGGGAGAGTGTGACAGCAGCTACCGGAGTGCTGGCAACCACTGCGGTCTCGCTAGCTGCCACTTGGCTAGTGGGCGGCGTAGGCGTGGCCACAATCTGTGGCTGCAACAAGGGCAGTGGCACAGCGCCAGCACAATCCAAGTCCAAATCGCTAAGTAAATCCACATTGCTGGCATCTGACTTTGTTGGCTTCGTCTCCAACTGCAATGAGGATGAGGAGGCATAAGGAGCACTGCTCGTGGTCGTCTGCGTGTTGGCGATGCTACTCCCTCCGCTTTGCATATAAATTGGAGGCTTCTGATTAATAGGAGGCGTGGCAGCTGCCACTGGAGCTTGTTGCTGCTCCAGCTGTGGTGGCAACTGTGGTTGTTGTTGTTGTTGTGGCTGCTGTTGTTGTGTGGGAGTCTCGCCTGCTGAATGGTAGCCATAAGGAGGCGTATAATAATTGCCCATGACCTCCTGGGATTGATTTGGAGCTGAGTTGGACTCAATGGCGTCACTTGCTGCCTTCGTATGCGATACAATGGGCGACTGCAAAAAGGATAAGATCATTAGCATCGTATAAGAAATGTAAGCTTGCATTAAAATCGAAGCCTAGAAACTGGAGGGAAAACATTCAGAATGAATCTAGAGGTCAAGCCATTATCAAAATAACATTATGCTTGAATATATTTTCATTTTTGGCAAAGTTATGAAAGTTTGAAGTTGAAGGTCATCAAAACCTTTGACCTACAAACTTTACAAAATTACTATTTCGTTAAAAGGGTTTGTCCTTTCGGTACGTACGACAATTCACTTTTGAAAAATGTTTAAATGTTTTAAAACAAAACAATATAGCCTTTAATTTATTTATCCGGAAATGGGTATAAATAAATTAAAAGATTTGTACACACGTATGCATGTATTTTATCGATGTAAACCCAAGTGAAACTTTAAGTTATGTTTTGATAAACTATGTACTCACATCAAATCCAGTTGCCAAACTGCTGCGATTAGCCAGTTCCGAGTTCGTGGTGCCCACAATTGCCGGCTGCTGCTGTCCACTCTGCGAAAAGTGTCCAGTGCCATGTGTGACCTGTGGAATGTGATTGCTGCTGCCATGTTGATAGCCACTGCTGTAGTCGTAGTTGCCTGTTTGGGGATTGAAACTGTAGCCAGGATGATTGGAGTAATTGAAGTAGTTGGCATCAATAGCAGTTGCAGCTGTGCTGGCCACTGGATATTGCATAGCCTGTTGTTGCAACGGGGCAGGCGTGGGCGTGGCTTGGGGTTGAGGCTGCGGGATTGCAGCTTGAGAAGCATACAATGCAGACTGTGGCTGGACAAATGCTGAGCTTGTCGGAGGCGTCTGCTGATGAGCATAAATTGTCGAGTGTTGTGGCTGTTGCTGTGGCGTCTGGGATTGAGGATAGACTGTAGGCTGTTGCTGTGGCGTCTGGGGTTGAGAATAGACTGTGGGTTGAGCTGATGCATAACTGCTTGCTTGAGGTGTCTGAGATTGAGGATAACTGGCGGTTTGTTGAGGCAATGTCTGCTGCTGAGAATATGCTGGATACATGGACAACTGAGGCTGTTGATGTTGCGCAGTTGCACCTTGTGAATAAATCTGTGCAGCATTTCCTGGCTGATAGTTTAAAGATTGCTGAGCTACAGACTGCTGTCCATAAGCAGTCAATTGCTGTGGTTGCTGTTGATGCTGTAGTTGTTGCTGCTGTTGTTGTGGCGGTTGTGGTTGTTGTTGCTGCTGTTGTTGTGGTGGCGGTTGCTGCTGCTGTTGTTGTGGATAACTCATGGAGTCGCTTGACTGCGTGGATGTGGCCACATAGAGGGGCTGCTGATAGTTGTAGTTCTGCGGCGCAGGAGAAGCAGCAGAAGCTGGATAATTCATTTGATAATTGTAGCCATAAACCATCTGGGATTGCTGGCCATATGCTGGCTCCGCTGGAGGCTGTTGCACACTCAAAGCCGCCATTGCGCCGTGCAGCGTTTGGGAATTGGGCGATGCCTGCGCCTTGTAGGCAGGTGGTGCAATATTCTGCTGCTGTTGTTGGTACATGGGATTGGTGTAGCCAGCGGCATTGGGATCATAGTATTGCTGCTGTTGCAAGCTGTAGGGAGGCGGTGGTTCATTGGGAGGTGGCGCCGTCGCGTAGGCCGAGCAAGCGGCCTGTGTAGGATTCTCAGAGCCAACAGGCACTGGACGAACCGTGGGCACATAGGGCGTGGCATCAATTGAGGATGTGGAAATACTATTGTTCTTGGCCTTTAGGTAATCACGTAGCTTGGGCGCACCGCTAGACGCATTGACATTGCTCAATTCCGGTTTGATTGCTTGAGGAGCTGCTGCTGCTGCTGGTGTCGTCTTGACGCTCTGCAGTCGCTGTTGACGCTCCTCGGATTGGACATCACGTGCGGACTTGAAGCGTGTCAAGAGTTTCTGCACATTGCCTGCAAGTTTCTTATAGAACTCTAATCCCTTAGCCGACTTGGCCAACAGATCCTCATACACATCATACGATGCAGCCAAGGAGCTGTAGAAATGTTCACGTTTCTGCTTGACATCCTGCAGCGTTTTCAGCACAGGAGCGGCCCGAGCATATGCCTCCGTTAGAGCCTGCAGAATATTGTGTTGAGCCAGCAAATTTTGATCGAGCAGCTGCGTGAGACGATCGTGTTTGGCCAACTCGGTGGCAAACAGGGCCTGCAATCCCTCCTGCCCGCCATGTGCAATCACCTTGGCCGTGATGTCATCCTCGTTGATGGCAATACGCAAGTCAGCATGGAATTGTGCCCGCTGTGCCTTCATCTCATTCACTTTGTTCACTATCAACTTGACATCCTTGAAGATCTCCGCGGTGTTCAGCTCCGAACTGAGCTTGGGCATTAATTGCTGAATCTCCTGCAGCGGACGCGCCAAGATCTTCAAATTATTCACATGCAAACTCATGGCTTTGCGCAGCGTATTGTTGGATTCACCTGCTCTGGTATGAGCTTCACTGTACTTCTGGAATTCGCGTGTCAATTCCGTGATGTGTGCATTGGGTGTCCGCTGCACTCCGCTGGCTGTTTGAAACTCGCACTCTGCTTGAGCTTCCGCCTCCAGCATGTGGGTTAATTCACTGAGATTTGTCTCCACATCGGTTGTGATATCGGCCAGCTGTGACATGGCCTCGATGAGATCGCTTATGGCCGTCTTGTTGGCATGCAATGCCGCACAGCGATCAACAATGCCCTGGGGCAACTTATTAGCCTGCTCCTCATTGATGTTGAGATTATCCAGTGTTAGGGAACTCATATAGCTATCCAATTGTGTGTCCTTTTCATCCAACAAGGCGCCATATTTTCGCAGTACTTTTGCCTTCTCCTCGCTGTACATGGAGCTGGCCTCGTGTGCCTTCATGGGTACCAGACGTGCAAAGAGATCGGTTCCAGCATACTCCTCATCCGTTATAGAAAATCCAATGCCATTGACCAAATTAGCGCCTTGGACGGCTGCAATAGTATTCAGCTCCGGCACAGCCTCGTGATAGATGAACTCATTCTCATTCTTGGCATTTTTCCGCTTGGCCTCCACGACATCTGCGGTGAAGCTCAACGACTCGTTGATTTCCTTCTGATCCGGCAGACCCTTTGACTCCTTACGCGCCTCCTCCAGCTTCTCCCATGCAGCCTGCAAGGTGCAGATTTAATCAATACAATCAGTTATATCATATTCTTCTTACCTGGTAGAGCGTCACTCGCTCTCCCATTTTACGCTGCTCTTCGGCATGTTGTCCCTGGTACAAGTACAAGATGCAGTTGAGATAGTTGATCTTGAAGCGCACGTATTTCTTCCACAGCTTGTAGACGGAGCTGTCGATGACCTGGGACACGGGTCCATCATCGCCGCCAGTCAACAGTGCCGCCAAAGCCGCACCATAGTACACCACAATCTGTGCCGTCACCTTGGCCACAATATGCGGCTTTCGATTATCAATCAATGATTTCTCCAATATACATTCCTGTGCCTGGGCCAGGGACACCTGCTGTTGGAAGACCAACAGTTCATTGGTCATGAAGTCACCTCCACCGTTGACATTCGCATAGCGCTCCCTCAACTCATTGTAAGCCCAAGCGGCGGCCTGAGAGTGAACAGAAATAACTTAATGATTATTATATGCAAATACAGTCAGTCAAGTTATTACTTTAACAATATTAAAAATCACATACAGTTAGTAAAGAAATTGTTTTCGCCAAATTGCAAGTTCACATACATTTTATAAAAAAAAAGTGGATTTTCCAGATTTTATACTTTGTTTGTTTTAATTTTAGATACTTGTGTTATTATCTTATTTTTTTCACAAAAGTAAATTTCTTAAAACTTTTTTTAAAACAATAAGCAACTATAATAAAATAAAATTTTTGCAGTTGTTCCTAATCGTGCAAATTTCTTGACTAACTGTATGTTTTTTTTTCAATCTCAGTATTTATATTATTTTTAACTTGTTCTAAGCACTATTAGCAACTATAATAAAATAACAGTTTGTGAATTGTATAATTTGTCAAAGCAATTACTTGACATACTGTGCATAAACATCTGTTTACCTGGAAATGAGTACAAGCCATTTTCATGCCATCGCTGTCGCCTCGGGTTACCGAAGCGCCCGACTGTGTGTGTGAGGCCGCAATGTTGAAGAGGACAGCGGCACGTTCGAATCGCATGTCGTTCACTTCGTGCACTGAACTATGATACAGATCCTTCCAGGTGAACGTAAAGATGCTGCGCTCAGCCAGCTGAGGGAAGCGATTCTGCAGCGCATATAACTGACAATAATAACGTTTCATTATCGGAGCGCCGTCTTTCGTTGTACGCATTGCCTGATTACGCAGTGTTTCCAGTGCATGCACCTCCTTGGAATAGGCCTCGGCATCTTCGTGATAGAATTCGGCAATGTACTGGAATGCAGACAGTGAGAGAGAGAGAGAGAGAGAAAAAGAGAGTGAGTGAGCGAACGGTTTACTGTTTATTTGTTTTGCAATTATAGCGATAATCAGACAACGACTGCGACAACAGTTGCGATGAGTCAGCGACAGTCGTCGTCGTCTCTGTTGCCTTCACTGTCACCGTCGCCACCTCCGTGGGAGTCTCACACAACAACAAAGAACGCTGAGAGCAAACAAAGCTCAACAGATTTTTGTGGATCAGCTTGGGGGTGGGGCTGTCTCTGTTTCACCACCAGCAGCTGTAATTGATTAGTTCGTCGACCGTTGTTGCGTCTCTGCCAGCGCCGCCTCCACTGCACTCACCTTCTTCAGCGCCATAAAGGATGTTCCCTCAGGACTGGATTTGAGGGCAAACCAAAGCATGTGCAGACGCGGCACGGCCTCCATTGTATTTGTATTTGTACAGCCTTCTCTGCTTATTTGTAATTTGGAAACTTTTTTACAAGAACGTACTACAGAAAATTGCACTGCAATGCAGTGTGACCGTGCTTGGAAAACGTTTAAATCTGTACAATATAGTATTAAAAATATACAAACGACCGTCTAAAAATACAAAATTATAAGATACCAACAATCTAATTTGAAAATGATAACAGTTAATACGTAAAAAAGCATAAAATAAAAGTAATATAATAATAATATTGATTTGTAATACGACATTAGTTTATTAGTTAGTTTAAATAATTGTTTACACAATTTTTCTGTCGCGTATGCTTAACGAAAGTCATTTGCTAAATGGTTGTTGTCCAAATACGATAGTACCTATACTGTCCGCCAGATGGTGTGTCGCTTAGTTATAACTGTCAGTTTCAATTTGAAAGAGCGAATCAGATTTAAGTATAAATGTACATATATTTGGTTATTTTAACAAACGACACTCGTTAACTAATATAAATGTTAACAAGAATATAACACTTGAAATTTGTTGAACAATGAGTTTGCAAAACTTCTGAACAATAAAATAATTCTTACTACTTTATTCTCTGGCATTTCCCAAATGAACGCACCTAATCCGTTTGGTAAACCGAAATAGGTAGAAATAAAACAAAGAACTAAATTATGTTTGTCCAGCATAAATGAAAATTTACATTTTTCAGCGTCCGTTGACAGCAGACAACAAACAACAAAACAGCGACAAATTGCCAACTTTGTGAGGGGGAGAAGAGACAGAGAGGGAAAGAGACAGGGAGAGATACAGAGAGAGAGAGAGAGAGATTCCACTAGCTGGCAAGAGGAAAAGCTGAGCGTTTTCCTTTTGTTTTCTTGTAAAAAATAAAAGCGGTTTTAGTTAATTTTATTATTTATATACAATTTTTTTTCGACATTTTTGTCATTGTTGCTCTTAACAATTATATTTAGCACTTCCTGTGCGAAATTCTAACCGCACGGACAACAAAAACAGTTACCAACAGACTAAAAAGAGAGGCAGTTGGCCAACTATGCACTTCCTGTCGTTGTCTCCTACTTTTCTGCTCCCCCTCTTTCTCAGTGAGGATTTTCCGAAACCCGAAACGTTGTTGTTAACATTTCCGTTCCTCGCAAAAGGCATTTGGTTCTCTTAGTATTTGTTGTTGTTGTTGTTGGCGTTGGTGTTGGTGTTGGCCACATAATTCGCATGGCTAACAACTGCACAAGAAGAATTTTCTGCGAAATTATTATGAAACATTTACACAATTTTCATTAATATTTTTTCCTTCGCTTTTCTGAATGCACTTAAAAATCAAGCTGAAGTTTTTGCATTGTTGTGCAATGCGTCTGGCTGCTGGTATGAGTGTGTGTGTGTGTGTAAGTGTGTGTATGCGGTTGTCAAAGTATTTATGCAAGTACGAAAGTCTCTTTAAGCTGATATCAGTATTTTGAAAAAAACTTGGCCTTAAACTCGGCTTATACTCGTATGCAATCAAAATCACCCAATAAATGCAAAATTAATAAAAATAATGGTACTAATAAATGCAGTGTGTTTTGCATATTATTTCAGTACTTAAAGCAATTAAATAAACAACTTGTAAGCGAGTCATTGATTAGGTGAGTAATCTGTGACCACAAAATAAGAGAATACCTCACATAAATCTCGAAAGGAAAACTCATTAAACTTATCACTTAATGCTCAAAACAAAATGGCGTCGCTATAAAAAATATACAACAATAAACATTACTCATAAGCCTTGGCTGGACACAATGCATTGCATGTGTGGACAATTAAAAAGAGGAAACCAACAAACAGAAAGAAAGGACAAAATGGCCGTTAAATTTGAAATGGGCTCAGGGAAATGTGTATTGGTGAGTGTGTGTGTGTGTGCAAAGCCAAGACCAACAACAAAGATAAACAGCAACTAAACAGGGACTAAAAACAAAGCCAAACAGCCGAGGAACCGCAACCGAGAAAACAGGGGGTGGGATGGGGATGGGAAAGGGGAAGCGGAAGCGGAAGCGGAAGGGAATGGTGAGGGGAGAGGGGGGCAAACGCACAATACATAAAATCAACGCACGGCCTCAAATTAATACGAATTTATGACAATTTCAAATGCATTTTCAACGTCCGCCTATTCCAGAGATCATAAAAATGTTTATGCCAAAAAAGCCAAAAACAAAAAAGAAAGACACGCGCGAATTTTCTTTTAGCCAAACATTTTTATGTGCTGCCTGCCACGCCTCTAAAATGCCTATAGTGTATGTACATATATACAGATGCCGATGTGTATGTGTGTGCCATGTGTTTGATTCGGAGTTTCGTCTCCTTGTTTGACCATTTTTATGACCCGCTCACGAATCACCCGCCCATTTTGTAGGCTTTGTCTTACGGGCTTCCGTTTGCCAGTTTTCCCCCAAAGCTTCCGTTTCCCTGGCTTTTCCTGGATATTCTTCGCTTCGACCATTCCACTTATTCTTATAATTTTTATGACTACTGACAATGCCATTTCCATTTCCATTTCCATTTGCCCGGCACGTTTCACATTCCTCAACTGAGGCTGAGACTTTATGCACTTTATGCACAATATACATAAATAAATTCGCATTAAATTTATACTCTTTTAGAGTTCTACCAACTCCCCTTTCCCCTCCCCATGGTTCAACAGTTTCCACGCAATTTCTGACACGACCAACAGCAGAAACATTTGCGTAGCTCATAAATACTTTTAATGATCTGAACGTTTCGAATTTGGTTTTTTATTAATTTGTCACAGCTTGTCAGCAACTCGAGGGATGATCAAAGGGGGAAGAGAGGAGGATGCTTGCCTAATCTGTTGGCCACTTATTTATATGGCCTAATATAAATGTCAATTGACGGCTCAGGCATTCCAAAAACAACCTAATAAATACGGGCCAGGAAAGGATTATACTTGGGAATATATATGGAATAATGATAAGGCTATAAAGCCCAATGACACTTGTTGAAACGTCTACTCATTAATGGATTAAAGGGGCTCTGACAAAAGTGATTTTTTGAAATTTAATAAGTTGAATAACGATTATAGCTCGGATAAAGCAAAGACATTGACTGAAATTATTATTATTATTAAAAATAATTTAGAAATTAAATAAAGAGGTCTTAACATAATTATAAAAGCATAAACTATGACTATTTATTTTTGAATAAACATGTGAAGCTGATCAACTTCCAATAAATAAGTTGTTGCTGTTTATATTGATATTGAAACTTGAAAACTTCAATTAACGAATTAAAATGAACACAGTTTTTTAAAATAGTTTCGACTGCAACAAGAAAATCGAACAAATTGAATATCCAATTGACAGGCGTCCGAAACATTTACAATACTTTTTTTAATGGTCTGTACAAATTTTCCTGTGCTTTGCAAGGCAAATGACAGCGTTTTAATAGAAACGCGCTTCGTGATTTTCTACTAAATACAAAAAAAAAAAAAGAAAAAAAATGTAAATAAAAAATGGAAGAAGAAGAAAAAGCTGGGCAGAGCTTGTCAGTCAAAAGCAGTAAAAACATTTTGCTGCACATTTTCTGTCTGCCCAAGAACATTTTCGAGCTCAACTTGTTTTTGCCGATTATCGATGGGACGGAGGGACAATGGGACGGTGGGACGGTGGTACAGTGGGGCGTATTATCCACCCACACGGCTGTTTTTGTGTCTTATGCTCGCAGTTTTCGCCTCGAATGTCAATTGATGCGCATTTCGTGATAATTTTCTTGTTTTCCGCATTAGTGCGTCGTCTATAAGGAAGGGAGGAGACTTGGGAGACGGAAGCAAGACTAGTTGCTTGTCCAACCCATTCAAAATCAAATGGAATTTGTTTTCATTTTAATTTTCTTTTTATTTATT
Organism: Drosophila kuntzei; assembly: GCA_035042165.1. Taxonomy (NCBI): domain Eukaryota; kingdom Metazoa; phylum Arthropoda; class Insecta; order Diptera; family Drosophilidae; genus Drosophila; species Drosophila kuntzei. The sequence goes on along the minus strand of JAWNLU010000372.1, from coordinate 268,184 downwards.
TTTTTTGTTATTTGAAAAGTGTTTTGCATTAAAAGTTTGAATTGAAATTCAATAGTTTGGCGCCAAATGCATTTGATTGAAATTGTTGAACATTTTTGCATTTTAACATTAAACTGGCAAAAAAAAGAAATATATAGTAGAAGACATTATTTTTACTAGCATTATTATTTAACAAGTTGTGTCCAGTTATTATAGAATACTGCCATGATGGTTTATTATTATTCAATATTATAAAATGTTATTAATTTTTCAGTAATTTACCAATAAATTATTTGACATTGATAATTAGTTTTTGACTCATTTTTCTCAATTTATGTTTATAGTTTTAAATGATTTAAAATATTTAATTTATTTATTGGATATGTTTTATTATTTAAAAAGAATGTTTTAATTGTTTTCATATGTGAAATATTAATAAACTAATGATAAACTAATTAAAAAATATGTTCTATTAATTCAATACTTAAGATTAGTTAATAACTATATATAATCTATCTAAAAATTCTTTTTATCAGAAATAAATATATTTGAAATCTTCTACAAACTTTGAAATCCATTGTTGGAAACAAACTGAGAGTTGTATTTTATTTGATAGGAGGCAGAAGTGAAAATTCAAGTGCATAAACTGTGCACAATTCAATTATAAAAGTTAATTTCGAAGTCGCCTCGCAACTTGCAGATAGACTTTAAAAGTCACCAAACTTCGTTTGCCGCTGTCAAAAGTCGAGACAGACAAGCGTCAAAACAAAACAGAAACAAAAACAAACAGAAAACAGCAAAATGACATAGAGACACTGAGATAGAGAGAGAGAGAGAGAGAGATAGGTGAATGGAAATAGAGAGAAAGATAGATGCAGAAATTGGCATACAAAGAATAATTTAGTTTTGGCAGCCGCAACTAATTGAAAGGTATTTGTTTAGCGAGTGCAGTTGGTTGCCTTCTGCGTGGAAATGAAATTAGAAGCAGACATGGCAAGGCAGCAAAGCCACAAAAGTCACACACACACACACACACACACACACACACACATACACACCTGGAACGAAAGAGAGAGATAGAGACAGAAAGATGTTAAAAGAGAGGGAGAAACTGATGACAGCAGACTCTGCTAAGAAAACTTGTGTCGTGTGTCGTCGTCGCGGCAATTCTCGCATATTTGTTTTACTAATTGGATTAATTTTGTGAAAATATTGAAGTTAAGTTTGTTGTTGATAAAGAGTCTTTGGCTTTAATTATCTTGTATCTTGATGCAGTCACAAAGCGAGACTAGACTGAAAGCAGACGCACACAAAGCGATAATGTGATAAAATAGAAGCGATTAATAATATTTATCCTCGAAAGTAGGCAACGATTTTGTTTGTATACAATGTTGCGCATGCGCAGTGTTGGAAAGTGTCTTTTAAAAGAACTCAACTGCCAAGTGAATACGGGCAATTCTTGCAGATTTATATGTTAAGTAAAAATTTATTAAAAGTAAAAAAAGATTAAAGAAACATATAATAAAATAAGTCATCACAGAGTAAATAACAGAGTAGAAAACTATATTTAGTAGCAGAAATTGAAAGTGAGGAAAAGCAAAGCATAGAAGAAAAATAAAGTTTTTGGACAAGTATTGAGAAATACTTGAACGTTTTACGCTCCTAATTCCTAAGAGTTAAGTTGAGAAATGAAAAGAATTACCGCGGGTCGGGTTCTAGTTCAAGACTGGTTTATTTATTCAAGTATATCTGTTTATATAGCCGACAGAGGATCGACCCCTTGTCGAAAATGAGTTATTTGTTATATATTTATCTATTTGAAGAGTCGACTTCCGCTTACAAAACTCGATTGACAATGAGTTACTTTCATACAATGTTTCTTATTCTAGGTCAATTTTATTTTCAGTTGGGAGTGACATAATTTGAGTTTTTTAACATAGTTTTGAGTTTTTGTACAATCACATGTGTTAGGAATCGCTTATCTCTTTCAACCCGAGCTCAAACCCGAACTTAGTTCAGTAAGGACCACATGCCGAGTATTTCGTATATAGTTTCTCACACATTTCTAAGACCACTCGCACTCTAAAAACCATATGTTCATTTATAAACAGTTTTTAAACATCCATTATTTATTACTTTGTTATAGCTGCACCAATTTTCATGCGGATTACATTTCTGATCCTGATATGATTCATTCATTTATTCTGCCTGAACATGTAATTTAGAAACTCAATTTTATGTAACCGTGAAGTACATTTAAGTTTAGGAAATTAAATTCAAAGTAATTGAAATTATATCAGAAAATAGATTATAATTTCTGAATATGACTAAGTTGAGTAGTAGTTGATTTAAAAATGATTGTAAAATGAAATAATTTAGTAAAATTAAATAAAATAAAATATAGTCTTAATGTACAACAGTATAAAGTAAGTAGGTGAAGAAAGAGATAAGTTAAAGTACAGCATTCATGAATACACTCGTAAAAATTATTGTAAAATGGAATAATTGAGTATAATTAAATAAATTAACATATTGTTTGAATGTCCAAGAGTATAAATAGAATGAAGTACAGAATTTAACTCATACTCGTATGTATATTACGAGTACTTATTTCCCATCTCTGACCTACCACATTACTCGACTTTTGTCCACCTCATTTCATTCACTTCATTCGCTTATCAGTTCAGAAAACACGTTGCTAAACAAAGCAAAACAAGCATTCAACAAATTGTTATCACGACTTTTCGGTCCAAAATGTCGAGGACATTAATTAGCCAATGTGCCGATGCGACACAGAGATAAACAACAAAACATTCATTGTCTGAGCTACTGACTCACTAGCTGACTCCCTCCCTCTCCTCTCTCTCTTCCATTGTTCCTTTCCTCCTCACTTTCTATTCCTCCCTCGAATATCGCGCGTTTGCAGTTTCAATTGAACTTTTGTTTTTCTGGCCATTTTTCGCAGCTTGGTTTTTGTCGCATCTCGTTAAATGCGTTGAAATGCAGTCGGAATTGCAGTTGTTTGTGGCATAAAAGGGGGGACTAGGGTAAGGACTAAAGAGAGAGAGAGAGAGAGAGAGAGAGAGAGAGGGGGAAGCATTGCGTGGTCTCGTGAAACTGATGCGTTAATTTGATAAAGCAGCTTTAGGGCACTTTTGTGCATCTAGAATCCAAGCAAGGATTGCTCTCTATTTCAAAACTCGCTGCGCTAATTAGAGAACTGCATGGAGGCGTGCTTCGAGTAAAGAGGCGTGGCGGGGATGGTTGTATATGTGTATGTGTTGTGGGTGCTTAATATCTGCAGTGATGCCTCCGATATTTGCTCTCTAATGGGGTTTCTGGGTTTTGCATTGTGGTTTTCGAAGTGGTTTCTGTGGCTTTGCCCAAACTTTGGTGTTTCGATATCAACTGAAGATATTTGGATTAGGTGATACGTGTGTTGTTTGCGTTATAGGATTAAAGTAAACAATAGATTTACTGTTTATTCGGTGGATGGAATTATGCCGTGATTGTCTAAAGTTGATTAAAGTACAATACACATGATGACTTTAATTAAATGATTACTACTTTACAGGAAAATTTATTTATTATAATTTAATATTTGTACAGAGTGATAGAAGTTTGTCATTAAATATATAAAATACAAACCGAATGGAAATGCAAACCAAATTAATTTTTGAAGATATGTATGTCAATAGAATCATATACTCAAAAAAATTCAAAGTATAGCATTTACAATTCACGAATTATTACTAAGGTCGCAATCCCTCGACCTCATCCATAAGGTTAATAAGCCAGCATTTTTGTAGGAATTATAATATTTGAATAAAATAAGATATTTAATTTTAATCGCAACATGCAACAGATCCTAATTTATGTCCTTTCTTGAAACTTTGATGAATGACTGAACTATTATACAAATTTTATTAAATTTTGCAATTTTAGCTAATATTCTTCGATTTTGCCCTTTTATTAAATGAAAGTAGACGAACACTTTTAAAGTATGAAGTACTATCATTTTTTGTACATATTTTTCTAGAGTTTCTTTTGTGTTTTTGCTTTTTTAATTAATATTTGCATGCGGTGCATTTTATAAGCTTCGTTGACTTAGTTTTTATAGTGTCTATATGTAGGTGTGTGTGTGTGTGTATATATATATACTAGGTAGCTGTCTGCTGCTGCTGCTGGATGTTGGTAAAGAGAATCTGTTCTAACCGCATTTCCGCGACTTGATTCCATTAAACGACCATTTTCTCTTTTAATCAAGTTTCAACAACAAGATGAGACAGAAGAGCAAAGATTTTTCATATGCACTAAACTGCAGTGTCAAAAGTTGAATATTAAATTAAAGAATAGAACATATTTAGAGTTAAGCTTAAGCCGATTTCATAAATGCTTGACAAATAAAATCAAGAGAATAAATAAAATATGTAAAGTCCACACAAAGCAAAGCAGACAACAAATGTAAATGCCTTGTAATAACTGAAACTCAGCTTTTATTACAGCAACAGAAGTCACTCCTAGGATGCAGGGGAGGTAAGTCGAAAGTGGGGGTAACTGCATTAAGAATTACATATGAAAAAAAAAGAATACGGAACATAAATAGAAATGGCAAGAAAGTACAAGTATTTGAGAGTGTGTAGAGCAGCAATCGCTAACAACAAACGCAAATAAAAATGGCATTATGATGGAGGCGTTAGATGCTGCCATGCCATTGGGGGGCGTGGCAAGCTGGCGTCTTGGCGTAGGCTACAAAAAAATATATATATTTCAATAATAAATAAATGGAAACTCTTGGAACTCTTGGAGAACTTTTGGGACCTTATTGTGGAGTGCGGCAAGTAACGTCTCTTGAATTGGACATGCGAATGTGTCTGTGATTCCTACGGAGAATGTGGAAATGCCAGGCAATGGCACTGCATGTAATAAATATAAAGATTTGCAAAGCGGAAAATTGTGCGCTTTTTTCGGGAGTCTACTCCCATTTCCATTCTCATTCCCATTCCCATTCCCATTCCTACTCAGCATGCACTGAAAGAAAGCTCTGAATGGTTTCAAAATATTTGGATAACTTGAAAGAAAAACAATCAACTAAATGTAAGCTAATGTATGTAATGCACATAACATTTTATATTTCTAAGCTTAAAAAAAAATATGTAAATTACTTTGTATAGCACGTAGCACGTAGGAACTGCTGGTAAATAAATAAACTTGAATGAACTGCTTAGATTTAATTTTTAGATTTTCAATTCAGCTTAAAAATAATTATAATTTTAATAATTTATCTTTTCTTTAAACTAGTATATAAAATTTGCAATATTTTATTTCTAGCATTTTGAATACTTTAAAGTTTTCTGAGCTCAATTTATTTTTCAACAACTTTTTTACTTACATATTTAACATTAATGAAACGAAAATTTGTTTTTTTTTGTAACAATTAAAATATATTTATCTTTTTATTGGCCAACTGTTTTCAGTTCCCGTTAAATAAATAAATGATTTCATTTTACTTATGCTGTCTAAATTCCCTGATAATTTGAGAGAATTAATTTGTTTGTATATCTCTTTTTTTTGTTGTTAGTTTTTCACACTGTATTTTGTCTTTCATACGAAAAAAAAATAAAATATATGACGCATAGTCAATTTTTTTTTTTTGAAAAAAAAAGAAAATAAATATTAAAAATACAAAAAAGGGAGAGAGATAAAAGGAATGTAAGAAATGTGCAAAAAGTTGTATAAATCTGCAATGGAAGTCAACAAAAATGCGACGATGGGCGTGTGCCCATGGAATTTATAGTGGCAGCATACGCGTCGTATGCGCAACATGCGAGATGCAATGTGATGCCTGTGTGTGTGAGTGTGTGTGTGTGTGTGTGTGTGTGTGTGTGTGTGTGTGTGTGTGTGAGCATGCAAAATTATTGCGTTTGTAAGCGTATTTCCGCTCTTATGACACGCAGACAGAGGGAATTGCGAAAATCTCAACGGGGGCGTTCGTCGTTTTGTGTTTATAGAAATTGCAACACAGTCGAGACGCCGTCGCCGACATTGTCTTTACTTATCGACCAACGACGACAATATATATTCAGTACCCAGATACTTATGCAGGCAATGATGATGATGACGACGATGATGTTAAAATGATCATCATGATTACAAATACCGGCGCCCCACGACGACATTGTTGCCGTTTTCCACCTCTACCTCCACCTTCGTCTTCGTTTTCATCTTCATCTCCTTTACCATTTCTATCTCCATCTCCATCTCCATCTCCGTCTCCGTCTCTGACAATTGCTATTATTGCTCAAGTGTAATGCCAACAATAAAGTAGCTGTTCATATCTACGCCATTTGCCATGCAATATTGTTTAAGCACATGGAGTCAGCTGAAAGAGAGAGAGAGAGTAGAGTGGGAGGGAGAGAGACAGCGAGTTGTAGAAGCAGTTGGCAATTTAAATGCGCATTAAGAGTATAAATAAAATGTTGAGCCTGGCAGCAACTCTGCTCCGACAATATTCCTGCTCTCCTGGCGTAGGCATAAGATTGGGGGATGAGGGAAAGGGGAGAGCACTCTGCTCCTCCATCATCCAAGCACACATTGCATTCCGAATTAATCATGAGCCTAGAGATGTGCAATAAAATATTTAAGCGCTGTTGTAAAAGTGGGCTACGAATCAGATACTAGAGGGAAAGTAATGGGGAAAAAAATATAGAATAATATTATATGTGAATGTACAGATATATACATGTATACATATACATACTATATACATATATATATATTAATGAATTTAATTTTATATCTTCATAATTGGTTTCTTATGTATAACTTGGAATTTACTTTTCGCAATTATAAAATCTGTCGATTTACGCAAAGCAAGAAATCAATTTAAATATTTTAATAAATTAGATTAAATTTTTGATAATCTCAAATAATTTAAACACAATTTCTCTGGAATTTTTATGTGTGAATTCTCTCGCAACACCTTAAAAAGAGTTTGAAAAGCCACAGAAAATGTGCAAAATCAATGAAATATTTGTCAAAATACCAAGAAATCCGCAATGTGCAGCAGCCAAAAGACAACAGCAATTTTATGACGTTAAGTATCTGCAAATGCTTGCAAGAGCATTTAGTATCTGTGTATGTACATACATATGTACGTATGTAAGTTGTTGTAAGTATTTTGCGGTTACTTTTGCATCACTAAAACTAATAAATTTGGAGTTCATTTATTAAAGTTGCTGTAAAGTTGCCATCAAAAGTCTAATCATGCCGGATTTGTGGTTATCTATGGCCATGGCTTACATGTGTGTTGTTTGCGTTGTTTTCTGTATCAGATACAAAAACTCACTCAACAGAGCCAACAGAACATAACATAAATAAACAAAATGCCACAAAGTGTGGCAACCAAAGGGACGTGTGCTGAGTGCGAAAGGGGAAGAGGGGAAGAGAGTAAGCTTCAATGTTTGCCATTGCAATGCAGTAAAAGCAGCTCGGCATCTCTACCATATCTAGTAAGTGTGTGTAAAAGTGTATCTATGAGCTGGCATTCAATAACATGTCAATATGAATATTTAATTTGGCCATTTACTGTACAATTTTCGAAATAAATATGAACGAACAACATCTCTTACTACTCAGCTCTCCACAAAATTACAACATTAAAAGCGTCGGGTAATTGCAACGGACACGAAGGTGTTGAACTTGATGGGAATTTTGGGAAATTTTCAATTCCATATTGATTTTATGTTCCAAAGGTTATTTTAGATTTATTTATTTTGATTGTGGATTTAAAACCGAAATGAAAATTTTATGGAAAATATATTTTCCATTTTATTACAGTGAAAAGTTGAATATTGAGTATCCCAATTAATCCACAAAAATTACTGTTCATCTAGAGAAACATTATAAATATTGCGTAATTTTAGCCTAATACTTGTAATAGAGCTGCTTTTTGCTGACTTTGTATAAGAATTTTATTGTGAATATAGAATTACTTTAATGTATGTACTTTTTCATTCATATCGAACAACATTTACTTAGAAGCATAATTAGCTAGTACTCTTCATTTGTCCGAATTGTAACTTTGTGAGGCAACTAACAATATCTACTAATCGTCTTGGCCATGTTCGGGTCAACCAACTCATAGCAATTAATCAAGTGAATTTAATTTAAGCTTACTTTGTTGGTTTCGCACGCGCATAAAATGCTAACAAAGTTGTTTGACTTTACAGTGTCGCCGTCGCCGTCGTCGTCGTCGTCATAAATGTCATTACGCCACACACGTTCCGCCAATTTCAAAGCCAAGCCCCTGCCACGCCTTCCTTCCCTTGTTCTATCCAATTTTACTTGCACTCTAACTAATGCAATAGAAGCAACTGCAACGCTAACAAGTACCTGGCTGTACTCTTTTTTCTCTACTCTCTCTACTTTTACTTCCTATGTTGTGTATTAATTTCATAATGTAATTTTTACTGCTTAGCGAAACTTTAGCAGCAGCAGAAGCAGCAATATGGGAAGATCGAGAAAGAGAAGGCGGAGCATCGTTTCGCCTCAAGAGCTGCCCATAAAAACTGAGATCCAATTGAATTTATGGTCCAGGCAAATTGCCAACAATTTTCTTCTACTTTTGTGCACATTTCTCTTAAAAATTAAATAAAAATGCAATAGATTTAAATGTTATGTGAAAAGTTTGCACTCAAGTATCTTATGATTATATTATTTGTTTATAATTAAGCAAACCTGCAATGATAATTAGTTTACTGATCAATTGTATGAGATTTTAGTAGAATAAGAATAAAAAATATAAGTTTTGAAATGTTACAAAACACAATTATATATCAATAAAAATTAAATTATTTATTATTTAAATATATTAAATATATCTTAATGTATATTCTGAAATAAATAATAGAATTACTGTATTAAGAATACCCCAGAAAATGTAATAATTAAATTAACAGAAATATACGTAGCCAACATTTTGGTGTAATTCCTTGAAACTCATTTACTTTTATGAAATTAATATAATATCAAAATTTTATTATTTTCATTGTATAACTCAGAAGTGTTTATCAATTATATGTGAATTCATTCAGTTAGCTGTAAATAAAATACATTTAATTGCATGCAATATAAATGTTTTATTATAAATAAATAGGAAGAATAGCTAACCAATTGAATTGGGTATTATTATATAAAATTCTAGTCATAGACCAATTTCTATTATCTTATTAGTTCAATCCCAATCAACTTGCAGATTTATTGCAAGTAAATTATTTCCTTAATTTTGAATGTTTGTTCTTCATTTTATTTCCTTTAACTTTGCTTAGCCAATTTGTTTTCATTATAGATCTCAGCTGTCATGTCGTTTGACCTAATGAAAAACTGTAAATTTTCTGCAAATTACAATTAATTAATTATTTGAATTTCTATCATTTGTCTTTTGACCTTTGGCCCTTTACTTTCTGGTCTGTAAATTCCAGCAGTTTCTCAATAATTGAATAATTTGAATTTGTGAATTAGCAGCTGGCTTATTTGCATGTTTTTGTCAAAATTGACTCAATAATAATTACAAATATTAGTATTGTAATTGTTTCTGATTTGCTTGATGAGTTTGCCACGCCTGCAAATGTCGTGACATCTTCCATTGTTGTATGTTTTAATCACATTATTTGAAATGTTTCAAGCTTGTTTATTCTGCCAGATTAACTTAGGTTCTCTCTATTTATTACGCCTAGTTAGAAATTTGAATTAATCTGTTTATTATGCGTAAATTGTTAATGAAATTTAAGCATTTGATGTCTAAAGGAAAGAAGATTATTCGATAGTTCGTTAATCTGTATAACGTTAGATGAAATCTTAGAATCCTATCAAGTGACAGCTTTAAAAACTTGACAATATTATTTAAAAGTTTCTTATTCATCATATTGAACATATTGGCACCAATTAATGCTTTTAAATGCTTGCAAATTACTCTCGAATTCAAGAATTGAATTGAATTGTTTTCAAGAGGATTAACAATAAACATAGAGTACAATTCAATTAAAGGCTTTCTTACTTTTGATATTCTCATTTTCATACCGATTACTTGGCAGCACTTTAAAGTTTGCCTCCATACTCGAAAATGTCTGGGAAATTTCGGCGCTGACTAACACTGTAATTGAATATAAATATTGCCTGATTGTCTGGGGATGGAGGTGCTACTGGATGTGGAGTTGTGGAGGAAAAACTTGGCAACTTGTTCACTTTACTCGTAGTTCTTCACTTCACACTTCGTGTGGAGGCGGCCAATGTCGATGAAATTTATACGCTTTGCAGATTAATATTTAATAAATACAATAACGTCGAAATTTTCTAACCGTTTTGGCTCGCTTCGAAATTAATTCCCCAGCTAAAAACTACCTCCTCCCCTTTTTTTCACCACCTCTTTCCCCGCTTCCCTCTTGCAGTTCAGGGAGCATCGTTCACAACCAAAGAAGTTTATGTGAAAGTCATACACAAAACTCAAATATACACTATACATATGTGTGAGTGTAGTGTGTATGTGTGTGTGTTGTGTGTGTTGTGTGTGTGCTCATGTCTGTGTATGTGAGTTTAGGGATTTCTTTATGCAAATTTGCCATAGCAATGTTATTTTAGCCAAGGATAAAATCGTTGGGCAGGACAAGAGATGGAGAAACTCTGGCAAAATTGTGTTCAAAATGCATAAGAGCGTGTATTAGTGAGTACTCATAAATATTACCATATGCACATACGTCTTCCCTTTCCCCCTTCTGCATCTTTTTCAGTTGTCCCACAATCTTAAGTTCCTTGGGCACAATTTAAATATGCTTTAAGTAGAGCGCACAGATTTATCGAACCATAAAAAATGCTCCGGAGAGAATCGACGATGCGTTATGATATGTTGGACTCACTCTCTATCTTTCTCTCTCTCTCGCGTTATCACTCTCTCTCTCTCGCTCGAATTATATCTCTTCTTCTTTCTGTGAGCATCACCGATGAGAAATGTGTCACAACCAATGCAAAACTCCTCTCAACTCCGCCGCTAAATTGAAAAACCAAATGAAGAGCGTTCAGCGTGAAAACATACACGCACTCTCACACACATACATACATACATATCTGAGAGAGAGAGAGAGAGAGAGTTGTGAGTGATATGCAAAAGATAAGTGAATGAATTAGATAGCAAACAAAACGCAACTCAACTGAAGTTTCCCAGTGGCCAAGAAGACAACAAAGTGCCTCCTCCTATATGGACTGTTTGTGAAATATCAAAATTAAACTAATAACAAAAAGAAAGAATAAAAGATTAATAAAAAAAATGATACTCTTATGCTGGCAAAGGCAATGCAAATGGAATTTATTTTTATGCCATTTATATGTCGTTTGATTTTGTTCTCATTGTCTCGTATTCGTATGTTCATTTTCATTCTCTCCTTCTTCCCTTCCTTCCTCCTTCCTCCTTCCTTCTGGCTACACTTTGCCAGTGCTCACTGTGTCAATTTCGTTAGCTTATTGTTTTTGCATTTCATTTTCATTAAAGCAAAAGAGACTTTTCCGCATGCATTTGGCATTGCTTTCAATTTTTATGTCGACTGAAAATTAACACAAACTGCCTTTGGCAAATGGGAAAATGTATGTTAAAGTGCTTTTCACTGTTAATTTTAAGAAGCTGGAAATTAATATCGTATTTATTTATTTAATTGCCTAAATTATCGTTAACAATATACAGTTTGGGTTAGTTAAAATTGCATTCAAAATAATATTTTGGTTAGAACAAATCGACCCCTTTTTCCGAAATGATCGTAAGCGACAAAAGTGGGTGGAAAAAACTTGCAAAAATTAAAGTGGATATGTGTGTCAAGTCACTTTAATTATTAGTAGAAAGAAAATAGCTAAAATACATTATTTGCTTGGTAAAACATTCACTTTTATTCACATACGATTCGCACGCAGGGTTTTGACTGATTGGACACTAAAATCTGTGTCTTACGATCATTCACAAAATCCGCTGTACCGAAACCCATAAACCGAAACTCTTTAAACCGAAATAACCGTTTAGTAACCGATTCATTTATAAGGGTTAATTTCGGTTCTGACCGTCAAAGCTACTGAGCAACTGCCATAACTTTGTCAAAACTAATTCAACTAATTCAATGTAAATTTGAACATTATTTTACCTCTAAATTTGTTCTGCATTTAAATTTTGTTCATTTCGAAAATTCGAATTTTTTCGAAAAAATCAAAAAAGGCAAAGGGGTAACACTGTAAATTTTCCAAATAATTCGATTTTCAAAAATGAACAAAGTTTAAATGCAGCACGAATTTAGAGGTAAAATCATGCTCAAATTTACCCTGCGCATGGAAATTGATTGACTTTTGACAGTTCAAAGTTATTATACCAAATTTACTATATGAGATCAAATTATAATATTCCAATAACGCTTCTTATTTTGGTCAACCGAAAACCATAATTTTTATTTTTTTGTGAACCGAAACCATACCGGTATTTTTAAACCGAAACTTATAAAAAACCAATAACCGTTACGAAACTGAAACTCCAAGATTCTGCACAACCAATAACCGAAAACTTTAATTTGATCGTAACCGGAACAGTAACTGAAACCGATATTCGTTTCGGTTTTAATCCCTGGTTATAAATATGTTATTTTTTTCATTAAGAAAATTGTGATGGAGTTCTACTCATTGGATTTTTATCGAATGTTGCAGTACGCAACTTGATTAAATTTGATTTGGATTTATTAAATTGAAATTGATTTTTATTTCTGAAAGTTTGTGTGATTTAATTTAACACATTCGTAGTTCGATGGAATTGTTTTGATTTTTGTTTATGCTCACCAGACTAAAATTCGTATTCCACTTACGATATTTTCTCTATTAGCAAAAAATTCACTGTGACATACAATCAATTTAACACTAAATTTTCCAGCGTAATTATTACAACTTTGATGTTTTTGATTGAGATAGGAACTCCAATAATTGCTATATTTTCAGATTACTTGAAATCAACTCCAAATTATTTAAGTCTACTATAAATTAAAACATATTTATTTAAAATTACAATTTGCAACGAATTTAGTTCTCAACAAATTTGACTAATAAGTAATGAAGGAATCAGAACTAGATTATTGAAAATAAATGTAAGAAAAACTTTGCCACTTTAGGTACAAAATAAAATAAATAAATTAATATGACATTATGCAAATGCGACTTTTAACAAAATAATAATCCTTATTTTAGAATCTGTTTAATTGTAATATATTTACAATAAATACAAAACTTCACTAAATTCTTAGCACTTTCTTCTCAAAGTGTTAAAGAGTTGCTATATGAGTAAAAGACGCCTTTAGAATTGCTGCGAGTATTAAATGTTTGACTATCAAAACTTGCTGCTGATTTTGTTGAGTTTTTGGCAACATTTTCTCCACTTAACGCTTCCCATTTCCACTTCAGCACTCAGCACTTCTCTATAATCGTAGGCCATAGAATCGTATATCCAAAAGCACACACATGTGTATGTGAAGTGTGTGTTGCTTTTATCATCGTTTTCTTTTGTCGTTTTGCTGGTTTTTACTGTTTGTTTTCACATCTTTTAGCGCTGAGCATCATCATCATCTTCATCATCATCATCATCATGAACGCACTTTGTATTTAATGTTTTTTAATGGAAAAACTTTGTAACGCTGCCGAGGAAACTGTTTTCTTTCCCTGGCATTTGTCATAGGCGCTACAAGGCGTAACACCATCTCCATCTCTATTTTCAGTTTCTTCTCCAGTTCCATCTCCAATGCCAATCTCTAACTTCAAACCAGTTGCCCTCGGGGAGCCGCTTAAACCACTCGACTGCATTTTGCAACTCTGCAATGTTTGCTTTGCCTTTCGCAGATTCCCCCTCTCTCCGCACATGTAGTTGGAATTTTTTTCTAGTTTTAAAAGTAGTACTATTAACATTTGTACCCTGTATATACGGTATTATAAATTCTTTATGATAATAGATATTGAAATAGAAAGATAAATTTCAGTACGTGTCTGTAACTATACGAGTTTTTAAGATTTCCCACTACCAATAATGAGGAAAGGTATCTTCTAGTCGTTTACTTCCCACTCGATCTTTCTTAGCTATGTTCTTTTTGGGTTTTTCTGCCTCTTCGCATATCCTGTGAACTGACAGCAGCAGCAATAGAAAGAATCGAAGGGGTAGAAGGAAAAGATGGGGTACAGGAGGGTGCAGGGGCTAAGAGGGAGGTTCAAAGGGGATGGGAGGTATTGGCAGCAATCGAGAGCTGCCTGACAAACAATTCTTAAGTGCCTTCCAATATTTAAGCAGGCTTCCAATTCGATTGCTGTTTGCTGTCATCAAATGGCGTTGTCTACGCAACTGCAAAAGCAAATTGTGGGCAAGACTGAAGGGGTACAAAGGAGGGGGCGATAAAGGAGGGGAGCAATTGAACATAAAGAGATACACGACATGTGCCTTTTAAGAACTTCTCAAGATGCTTCTTCAACTTGTTTAGTGTCGATTTTTATTTCGACTTTTCAAGTTGCTTTAGTGCACAACTTGTCATTTCAATGATGTCTATAAGAATTATTGCATTCGAATTTTCATTTGCGAATCCATATTTTATTACTTGTGTAATATTTACTAGATAATAATTATTTGGTTTCGATATGATTATACCCGTTACTTAAAAATTAAGTAAAAGGGTATATTGTATTCGTGCAAATGTGCGTAACAGGCAGAAGGAGGCGTGGCAGACCCTATAAAGTATATATAGTCTTGATCAGCATCAACAGCCGATTCGATATAGCCATGTCCGTCTGTCTGTCTGTCCGTCTGTCCGTCTGTCCGTCCGTCCGTCCGTCCGTCTGTCCGTCTGTGTGAGCGCCTAGATCTCAGAGACTATAAGGGATAGAGCAACCAAATTTGGTACACAGACTTCTATAAACCCCACGCAGATCAAGTTTGTTTTAAATTTTCGATCGGACCAATATATCATATAGCTGCCATATGAACGATCGGTCGAAAATCAAGTTGTAGTATGAAAAACTTTTTTGTTTTCGAGATATCTCAACCAAACTGACAGAATATGCATTATAGTTAATTTATATATCCTGACCAA
Source organism: Drosophila kuntzei (assembly GCA_035042165.1). NCBI lineage: Eukaryota > Metazoa > Arthropoda > Insecta > Diptera > Drosophilidae > Drosophila > Drosophila kuntzei. Next base: position 253,065 of record JAWNLU010000372.1, on the reverse strand, counting down.
AATTGATTCAAATCGGTCCACTTTATCATATAGCTGCCATAGAACCGATTTGTCGAATTTCAAGTTTTAGTATGAAAAACTTTTGGTTTTCCGAGATATCGCGACCAAACTGACAGAATAAACATTATAGTTCGTCCTATACACCTTACCCAAAATTGCTTTAAATCGGTCCACTATATCATATAGCTACAATACGAACGATCCGTCGTTAATCAAGTTTTAGTATGAAAAACTTTTTTGTTTTCCGAGATATTTCAACCAATTTGACAGGATATGTATTTAAGTTGGTTTTATACATCCTGACCAAAATTGATTCAAATCGGTCCACTTTATCATATAGCTGCCATAGAACCGATTTGTCGAATTTCAAGTTTTAGTATGAAAAACTTTTTTGTTTTCCGAGATATCGCGACCAAACTGACAGAATATGCATTATAGTTCGTCCTATACACCTTACCCAAAATTGCTTTAAATCGGTCCACTATATCATATAGCTACCATACGAACGATCCGTCGTTAATCAAGTTTTAGTATGAAAAACTTTTTGTTTTCCGAGATATTCAACCAATTTGACAGGATATGTATTTAAGTTGGTTTTATACATCCTGACCAAAATTGATTCAAATCGGTCCACTATATCATATAGCTGCCATAGAACCGATTTGTCGAATTTCAAGTTTTAGTATGAAAAACTTTTTTGTTTTCCGAGATATCGCGACCAAACTGACAGAATAGTTCGTCCTTTACACCCTAACCAAAATTGGTTAAGATCGGTCTTCTATATCATATAGCTGCAATAGAACCGATTTGTCGAATATCAAGTTTTAGTATGAACATCTTTTTTGTTTATTACGATATCTTAACCGATTTCACAGAATATGGATATAAGTTGGGTTTATACATCCTGACCAAAATTGGTTAAGATCGGTTTACTATATCATATATCTGCCATAGAAAGAATTGGTCGATAATTAAGGATTAGGGTGAAAATTATTGTTGTTTCTGGCGATTTGTCAATCTGGAGAGTTTCTGGAGTTACTGTCAATCACTCGCTGATTATGAATTTTATTTTGTCTTATACGTCCTGAATGAATTTGGTCTTAATGGGTTCACTATATCATATAGTGGTCATTGTAACAATCAGGGCGGATGCCCTTTTCTATATTTTAGGAATATTCAATTATAAAATAAATGTTTTGTCGAATATTTTTTCGGGTAGTTATTACGTTAAAGTACTTTTAAGGGGTTAACTTTGTTTTCAGTTATCATTATAAACTTAGAGTTTTTATATCTTTAGAATCTAAAATTCGGAAAATACTTTATATATATTCAAAGAAGTAACGGGTATCCTACAGTCGGGAGCTCGACTGTAGCCTTTCCGACTAGTTTTTAAATATAAACAGATTAATTAAAATTAAATTATCAAAATAAAATACTCCATTATATTCGATTTTTGTTTTCCAATTAGTCAGTTCATCAATAAGTTAACACGATCATTTTTCTATAATGATAATGATAATAAAATATAATAATTATTTCGTTTCGTTTATTTTTAAATATTTATGAAAATATTAAAATAAATTTAAATTAAATTATTTAAATGAAATACTCTATTATATTTAACTTTTGTTTTCCAATTAGGTAGTTCATCAATAAGTTAACACGAGCATTTATTTGTTTACTTGACTTGTCTTTGGTTGGGATAAAATTAAAATTATTTGCATGTAAAGTGGCATCAATAAATTGCAATTAAATGCGAAACACAAAGAAAACTTCGATACCAACTTCATTCTTTCCCTCTCCCCATTTGCCGCTTTTCTTTCGTCTTTCTAGCCTATTTGGCATTCTTTTAGTTTTTCTTAATTGAATTTGCTCAACACAAGTTTCTTGATTTGTTTTTCCTACTCCATTTTTTCTTTTTTGCAATCTCATTGCATTTAATTAACCTCAATTGCCAAAGGCTTCTCGAGAAGCGAATACACCTCCATGGAGAAGTGTGTGAATTGAAGCTTCAATTATTTATGAGTTGCGCAAAAAAGAAAAAAAAATAGCTGAAACTAAGCCAATTGAAATATTCTCACACGTGGCATAAAAGTTGCCGCCGTTTGTTCGACAACATTAGAGACAACTACCAAGAGCGCCACCTAGCGGTGCGAATAAAAACCAGTTTTACGTTTCCACTGAGCTGCCTTAAATATTTCTCACATACACTCTCTCACACACACACGCTCACACACACTTAAATGGGATGCCAGCACGAGGCGTTTACAAAATGAAGTCAGCATTTTTATGATAGTCGTCGTCGTCCATTTATGACACAGTCTAGGGGATAAATATATATACACGTCCACTATATGATGGGCGTGTATATACGCGGGGAGTAGTACAAAAACTCCCTTTGTGTGTGTGTGTGGGAGTCAATGTATGTGTGTATATGGGCGTTCTATGGGCGTGATGTGTTGTGTGTTTAGTGGATGCTTCAAATGCGGATATTAGTTGTCGTAATATTAGAAAGAAACACTGAAAGAAATCTCTGGGTAGATGCAGCAAATAAACTAGATATCAATAGTAGTAGTAAAAGAAGAAATTTTTGTATCTTTGGCATGAGAATTTAAACTATTTGCATAAATATTTAAATTAAAAAATAACATGTATTTTAATTAAATATTTCTATTGCCTGTACATATTTTGTATGGTAAAATAGTGCTAGATATAAATAGTTTATATAGAGATCTAAAGGGTATTTTATACAAAAAAAATTAACATTTTGTAAACAGATTACTTTAAAGAAATTTTTTCATTATTCAAATAGGACCTATTCAAAAAAATTAATGTGAAGAAGAAATTTTGGACTTCCTATATTCCAAAAAAAAACTTCTTAACGAAGTAAAAGTCTAGTGACGAAACCCTCTCCATGCCCCAAAATCTGATATCCAATTTTGTGGCGAACAATATTTAATTTAATATAAAAATTATTTTAAAAAAAGTTTGGCACAATGCGCAAAAAGGTCACGACTCTTTATACCTAAAACTAACTTTTATGCGCAGTGCCGAATGCCAAACAATTTTTTTTTTAAGTTTAGACTATACCTTTTGATCGGTATATAACTCTAATGAAGTTCTGATAGATATGACTTCCTCTATTCCACTCTGATTTCTCTCAGTGCATGCATTGGCAATAGTTTCTCGTCCGTCTTCCGTATTTTTTCTCGTAGTGTCCTGAATCGCGTAATAACAAAGGCGTTGAACATTTGCCATTTGGTTGCCAGTGCTGCAAAATTTTTTAGCCTGCAATGAAAACGCACCTCGACACACATACACACACACACACACACAGGCATAGACACAAACATATACACATGCATAAGAGAGGCTATAAAAGTGCGAAATTCTCATTTATTAACATGAAGCTTACGAAAATAGCGTAGGTGCGGTTAAGGACCTGGCTCACATAGCCATAGCAAAAAGAAAACCACAGACCGACAGAGAGCGATAGAGAGAGAGAGAGAGAGAGAGAAAGGAGAGAGGGAAAGAGATTGTGAGGTTGCGACTTGTCCAGCTGCTTGTAAATGTGTTTAAAATTGAAATTTCAATTTCAGGACAAGCAGACAACAACTGACGTTCTGCAGTCCTGCAACAACAACAACAACAATAACAACAACACCATGGAGTGCAACAACAATGTAATGTGCACATTGTTGCATGTCTACAGTTATGCAACGTTGATCATCATCCAAACAAACTTTAAAACAATTTCCCGCACAATTTTACTGCCAGGCCACTTGACAATGTAAACTGCAAGCGGAAAGGCGGCACATGCCACGCCTCCCACCTTCCACCTCCCACCTCCTTCTGGCCTTAAGCTAGACGAGTGTGGCAAGTTTCCACATTCTGTGGCAAGGGCAGTAGAAGGAAAAGGGAAATGGAGAGGGGCGGGCTATCGATAATGCCGAAATGCTTTTGATTTGTGCAACTCTCTTTCGTACTGAGTTCAAATTGCTTAATCGCCTGTGCATAATGCAACCGTGTTCCCTCCCCCCATATTCCCTCCTTTCACACATTGCCTGCCTGGTGCCAATTGCAATACATACAGCATGCGTGAAAAATGCATTGCAAATTTCAGCACAAACAATTTTTAATGCTGATCCAAGCGCCATTCAAATCGCACAAATATTCGCTTACTGTTTAATTATGCGTACATAATGTTCAATCGGTGGGAAAAATGTATGTTGTGGGGCGGGAAATGGTTGCTAATCAAAGCAAACCCAAAGCCCACCTATGAGCCACCTAAATTCGAGTGTAACCCTCTTTTCTGCCCCACTATGTGGTGCATTGTGTGCCTGACAGTTTTATGAGCTGCTTTCTGGTCATAAAATCCATTTTTTCTTGTCCGCATTTTGTTGTAATTTGTTGTTGATCCATAAAACTTGCAAAAATTGTTGCCGTTTTGTTAGCATAAAGTTGAATTTTGTGCATCGCATGTTGCACATTATTAGGGGGCTGCAGAGTGAGGGGAAATATTTCCGCATGGGTTTCTGGATGACATTTTTAGTGCATTCCAAAAATAAAGAAAATGTACGTATACATTAGAGATACCCTAGCATATCTTTTCTTTGATTTAAAATGAATACTTTGCCAGTTGCGGTCGCTAGATGGCGCCTCTGCTCTAATTCCGGCATCATAATTCCTAAAATAAATTGTCGAATTACTTTTCTGCTTATTGTGCAATATAAAGTTTTTAAATTAATCAGCGATCGAAATTGAAAATTAATAAGTTGCAGTTCGATTTCTAGCAATAATACAATGATTAATATTTATCAATTTGAGATAGTTAGCTCATCAAACATAAATGTTGTATAATTTATAACTAATAACATTTTCATTGGAGCAATAAATTTGATTATATTTGATCTGCTGCTGTTGTGAGATGTTTATTTGTCTGTAAGTACCTAAAATATGAATGGACTCGTATACTGACCATCAAGTATTCTCAAACTGCAGATAATTAGTCTGAGCAGCAATGAAAATGTGTCTTAAAGTCGAAGCCAAAACATGAATCAATTACGAATTAAACCGATTAGAATTACCTGCAACTTGGCAATGCCAATGCAAATTATCGATTACACTCCTGATTTACTCAGACTGTTGGCGATTCGTCGGCACCTAAGGAATAAGACGGACAAGAGAAGGGGAGGGATCATCAAACTACCTCAAAACAACATGTGGTCCACAAATTACTAGAGGCAAACACAGACGTAGACGCAGACATAGACCGAGGAAGACTAGGAGAGAGGGGACACCGGAGATGCGGAGGGGAGACCGCAGTGTATTGTAATTTCGGGGCTAACCAAAACCCCCAAAAGCATGCAAAGGACACTTGGGCCAAACACGTTGGATTGTCCTGTGTCCTGTCAGCTGAGGCTGCTAGAAGTTCTTGTTGCATCCACAAGACGCTAATTAAATATGTGGCATGTCAAAATGTTCACAGCACGAAATTTGACTGCACATTACAATATGATGTATGAAATATCAAGGAATAACTGAATACAATAGACATGTTGGGGAGAGTGAGAGATTTGAAATTTTCTGCTGCTGCTTTTGGCATTGAACGCATAATCCTTTTGTTGTAATGTTTGCCTCACCTTGGATACCGTCTTGCGTATGTATGGGCCCATTTTGAGGTCCTTTTCGTCATCAAATTTGCTTCATTAATATGAGTATCAAACAGAATCAATTACTTAGTGCCTGCTGTGCTGCACTGCTTCCAGTCTCAACACCTATTCAAATATTGTCTGAACTGCAACTGTGTGAATAGAAATTGACGTAAGTGCAAATGAAAAGCAGTTCTCTTCAGTATTCAGAGAGAAACAGAAATAGAGAGAGAGGAGAGAGTGTAACTCTGCTAAGCTTCTAATAAACTTAAATTTAGAACAGCAATCCGCTTAGATCTGTTAGCTAAGTGATATTGCAAATTTAGAATATTTAAATTTAAAAAAGTTGTATTGATTAAACATGTGTTTTGCACCGAAACTTTAATGTGCATTTTTTTTATATGGTAATTCATGATCATTCGCACATCGAGGATTTTCTTTTTCATCATTTTTCGAGAGGTCGTTCACCAAATAGACAATTACCCAAAAAATTGTTTCTGCCTTTTTCTATCCAAGGAGAATGAAGAGGAAGATAAGCTTAGGCAAAGAAATTCAAGTATTAAGGGTAACTAAATAAATTAAAAATTGATTTAATGAAATTTAAAATATACTTATATTTGACAACGAATAAATGAAACAAACTAATATAAAAGCATTTACTTAAAGCAATTTTTGGATATAATATCAGTGTAATGACCATATTGTATTTTGTGAAACCATTTACAAATGAATGATGACGATGGGCAGCTTCGCACTTATTACGAATGAAACCACAATAATTTCAAATCAAATGTGGCCCTGCCCAAATGTTGCACAGCAACTCACAAGCCACAATACGAGTAGAAGTCGCAGCCGAAAATCATATTACAGATTCTGTATGGCAAGCAAATTGCGTTGTATAAGAAGAATGCCAGCACAAATGTAGCCAATGGAAAAGGCTCTGTGGTCAGCAAAAATCCGTTGAAGAAATGCCGTCTCTGATGCTGAAGCTGAAGCAGAAGCAAACAAGCCAAGTAAATTTCATGCACACAAAGAATTTTACCCACTTAACAAACAGAAAATTCCAAAAGTCAAAGTAATTTGTTTTTTCTTTTTACATTTTCTTTCGCCTTCTTACAGTTCCCAGATCCATATTATTTGTGAATGTGTGTGCAAACGGGAACGGGGAGAGGGAACGGCAATTGAATCTGACTGGCAAGTGTAACTAGAACCGTCAACACTTCGTATGCGTAATATTTTGCCAGACCTCAGCAACAATGGCAATCAGCGAAACGTTCGAAAAGGGAAGGAATGGTAAGGAATGGTAAGGGAAGGAAATGGAAGGGATAAGGGGGAGCACAAGAGCTTCACTGATTTTTATGATGTTCAATTTTTGGCTACATTACAAAGAAATTTCACATTGCGAGTTGCCTCTGCCAATTCAATTGAAAGTTTCCCATTTCTTCCTGTCTTCGTTTTATAGTTTTCCTTGGGCTAATCAAGAGCACAAAATGAAACCCCTTTGGCAGCTGTTTCAGCTCTTTGAATATTTTCAATTTACTTGAAAACCCCAATTTAAAACTGTACCGAAAAAAAAGGAGAGGAAAACAAATTAAATAAAATACAAGTACTTTGGCAATTGGTGTTACTCCCTCATGCTGAAAAATCAAATCAAATAATCTATGCTTAGGTTATGGCCAGTCTTTATATAGTACATCGATGCGTCTTATAGCGCTTTTATGGCTAGTACGTGTTGCACGCAGCCAACGACTGCTCAGCAAAATCAGCGAAATGTGCGCAAAATTGTTGGAAACTATTACAATTTGATATATGCGCAATTTAGTTGAATGAACGAGTAGTACGAGTACGAGTTTGAGCTCGAGTATGAGTACGAGTGAATATGTGCGGCCAAGTTTGCTTCTTCTATTTTTTGCAGGTCTTTGAGGCGGTTCGGGCTGCGTAGTTGCCATGTTATACGGCCATTTTGCGGCTTGGGGCAACAGCTGTTGCAAATTTGGCCATAAAAATAAATTTTACTTAGCGATTTACTTTTTATTCGACGAAGGACGACACAAGTCTTGTTCTTGGTCATGACTTCATGCGATTTTAACAAAATTAAAACGAAATATATTTTGTAAATGTCCAAACATTCAAATAAACTGCCGAAGGTCAAGCACAAGTTGTAAATTATGTCTATTTTGAGTGCTCATTTCTTGAAAATTATATGAATTACTTACATTTCATATACATTAACAAGCACAAATGTAATACCATTCTATCCAAACGTTAAACATTTGACAGCTATACCCTAGGAAAAAGTAAGAACTTATACTTTTCCCCAGATGTTTTACAAATAAATATGTATATCGAATTAGTCTAAGTTTAATATTATTTTGTTAACCTTAATATTACTTCAATTAATGTTAACTTTTAAAATAATTATAGAAACGATAAATAGCTCTTTTAATTTTTACTCTAAAATATGATGTACCTCCGTCTCATTATTGCTTACTTGTGGATTTTGTTTAAGCAGTTGAATTACTTGTATGCCAAGCTCACTGCTACAAAACTGCACATTAAAGCAGTGTTACAGTGAACATATCTCACAATTACAACAGTTGACAGCTACATGAACCATTCTGTCATTCTCATTATGCTCTCATAACAAATAATAATGTTTAACAGCTAATTTGGTTAATAATAGAAAATAAGATGATATTCCGAATTGAATGGCTCTATTAATGACATTATCTATCTGGGTAATGATGACTCTTTAATTGCTGCCTGTTTAGTTGAACGTGTGTTGAATATCGAATTGAAATGTCAACATTTATTTAACTGTCATGCATACACGGACGATAACCTGCCCGAATGGGGATGGGACAGAGAGAGGATAGAGAGGCCATTTGGGGCCAGTGATTGGGACAATTGACAGCGACATGAGTGGAGATTGTGCCAACAATTGGATTTTGTATTGTTGGATTTTGGTTTCGTTATGTTTTGTTTAATGCACACACAATTAATGCGTGTGCAAAGTAATTTATTTTCCAGCAAATAAAACGCTCAGCAAATAAAAATAAAATAAAACACAAACAAAACAAAATAAAATAATATATAACCACCGACAGCAAATAATAAATGATAAACAGCAGAAGAGGCCAAAAACATTTGCTGCTGTCAGCTTAACGTCCGTCTGTCCATCTGTCCGTCTGTCTGATTGTCGATAAAATAACATATTTGAGGAATGGGCAGACGGACTGAGCATTATGTTGCAAATAATGTAATTATCCATGGAATATACAAGTATTAAATGCAAATGCGAATGCAAATGCAAATGCAGCTGTGCGTGCGGGAATTATTCACCTGGTTTGGCGGATTTGGTGAGAAATTGAGTGATTGACGTCGTGCCGTGAAGGGGTAAAGTTATTACCAGAGAATGTGATTGTGAATGTGAATGTGAATGCGAATGTGATAAAGTGGATTTACGGACTCGGCTCTCTCTCATTTCAATTAAAGAATTGGCGGCGTGGCAAGTAAAAATGGATAAAGAAGTAAATGTTGAGCACGGGGCGTATGCGTAATGCATGAATGAACATTGCGCATACGCCGCTCGGTACTCAACACCGTGTGCCATATTCCCGCTGCGGTTGCAACAAAGTGACATGCAAAAGTCGTAAAAAGAAACGAGCACAACGAGCGACAACAAAAGCCAGGGACCAAAAAGGTTGACGACAGTCGACACTCGACAGACGCGTTGACACAAGTTAATTACAACAGGTCGAAAAAGGACGAACTTCTCGCCGACTTTTTGGCCGTTCGGGTCACACAAAATTACTTGTATTAAGCGCTGAGTCGTCTGACATCTTTTGCATAGTTTTTCGCACTCTTTTTCTTCTTCTTGCGCTTTCCGCATTCTCTTTTCTTTTCTTTCCTTTTCTTTTTTTTTCTGTGTTTCGGTGCAGCTCTTTTGCAGCCATTACTTTTTACAACGTCCCTTCTGCCGTGTCACTTTTGGCTTAATTACTCTGCACGCAAAGTGCTGTGAACGGAGGCAGTTAAAAGTCAACGCTGATGTTGTGGTTTGACTTCAGTTTAAGGAAACAATATTCATAACCAGGGATTAAAACCTTAATAAAAACCGTAACCCTTAACCGATAAAAACCGATTGAAATTTGTAACCGTAACTGAAACCGTAACCGAAATATTATTTTTCAGCTGTACCGAAACCCATAAACCGAAACCCTTTAATCCGAAATTACCGTTTAGTAACCGATTGATTTATAAGGGTTAATTTCGGTACTGGCCGTCGCAGGTACTGAGCAACTTTGAACTACCATAACTTTGTCAAAAGTCAATCAATGCGGATTTATGCGGAATGTAAATTTGAGCATGATTCAAGCTCCAAATTCGTTCTGCATTTAAATTTTGTTCATTTTGAAAATTCGAATTTTTTCGAAAAAATCAAAAAAGATAAAGCACTGTAAAATTTCAAAAAATTCGATTTTCAGAAATTTTCTTGAATGAAAAAATGTAAATGCAGAACGAATTTGTAGGCAGAATCATGATCAAATTTACATTCCGCATAAAAATTGATTGACTTTTGACAAAGTTATGGAGGTTCAAAGTTATCAAAGTTCAGTAAAATCAAAATAATCCAAATTTTCAAACCAAATGAACCTTATTTATGTTAGATCAAATTATAATAAAATCGACATTACACTGGACTATTAAGGTTTTCGGTTGACCAAAATAAGAAGCGTTATTCATTGTTTTACATGAAAAATGACTTAATGCATTTATTAGTCTGAAAAATAATGTTATCTGGTTATTTTTAAACCGAAACTTACAAAAAACCGATAACCGTTACGAAACCGATACTCCAAGATTTTGCATAACCGATAACCGAAAACCTTAATTCGAGCATAAACGAAACCGTAACTGAAACCGATATTCGTTTCGGTTTTAATCCCTGTTCAAAAAATACGTATTTTAAACTAAACTCTTTTGGCCAACTAATTTATGTTGGCTATGATACCTTATTATTTTCTCATTTTCGAAATAAGCAATTAATATACTTATAAATAATTTAAAGCATTATATGAAGCTATGTAGGAATATTATTTGTTATTTTAGTTATTTGAAATTTACTCTTAATACACAAAAATATTTCACTAGCTTTTATATAATTTTTAAAATAAACAATTAAGTTTTTTGTGAAAATAATTGCTGCTTTTGCATTAAATTTTTGAACAATTATTACAATCTGATTATAAATTACTTTATCTACCAATATAAAAACTTTATAAAATTCATATAATTAAAATCAATACTGTCATATAAAATAATATAACATTATAATAAAAATACGTATTAATTATATAAAGTTAAGTCTTTGATTAATTATATTATGAATGCAATCATATAACGTTCAATAATGGATAATCGTGTTCAAATATTTAGACACCATGACTTAAATATGTTAGTAAAAGTGCCAACTTGAAAATCATCAATTAAAATAATATGCATGCAATTGTTAGTTAGTTATTATTTGTTTTATTCCACCTGGTATAAACTTTATCGTTTTGACACTAACATTTTATGCAGAGTGAATGAAATATTGCACAATAAGTAGAATTTTTTCTTTATAATTTTCAATTTTCCTTTCAACACTTTTCAGATTATGGATGCAATGACTGAATATATATTTGATTACTTTATTTGATAATTGTGTATATAAAAAAAACGGTTCTATGAATTATAACCATAGTTTTGTTAATAAGATCAACTGAAAGAACATCTGAACTTGTTACTTAAATCACTTTTTCCATTAATTAAAGCCATCACTTAACAATATCTAAAAATATGCAATTATAATCCTATTCATAAATTCTACAAAATATATTTAGTAAATGAAAAAATGCATTTAATCATTTAGCAGCTGACAGAGTTGAGCTCAGACTCTAAGAACTGCAAATGGAAACATATTCGTACAGTTGCTGCAAAAGTTATGCACACACACACACATGCGTCAGGCTGCAAACTTTTCTGATTGATGGCCAATGTGTAACATTTGCAACAACAAATGAGAAAAACAATGGCAACAGCAACAGCAAATAAAACAAAAACAAGAAACAAGAAACCGGAGCATTGTTTAATTGCCCGTTGAACAAATTAAAACTGACATTGGTACAAAATCGAGGAAAACTGCAGCTCGAGCTGACTGTGAAGTGTTGAAGTTTTTAATTTATTTAACTGAAACTATGTCAGACATGTGCAAGGGGGTGTCCAAAGGGAGGGGGGGGATGTCCGAAGGGCAACCGCCGTCATTGGCATTAAAATAGTTTTAGCTAAAAGCGCAAAAGACAAACTGCAAATTTATGTCAACATTTAAAATGCAAGGCACGAGACAAGGACACGAAGAGGGGCAGGGAGGAGTCGAGAGAGTCGCCATTGCAGCCGCAGGACGACAGGACAACAGGACAAAGGGACAACAAGGCGACAGACGACAGGCGAGAAGCGACAAGCGACGCTTAATGTGCATTTTGGTCACTTAAATGCGCCCCAGACGAGATGAGAGAGAGAGAGAGAGAGAGTCGGGGGTGCAGCTGAGGGAGAAGGACATGCCAGGACATGGAGGACATGGAGAACATGGAGGAGGCTGCAGCTGGGCTTTTTATTACTGCAGCATATTTATCTTCATCTTGGACGTCGACGCGTTCGAGACGTGCATTTGATGTGCCTCCAAGTTTCAACTAAATGTGTATGGGTGTGTGTGCAACTGTGTGTGTTTGTGTGTGTGTGTGTGTGTGGCCAATGCAGTCAATCGTGCTGCCCATTTGCCTCATCCTCTTTGCTGTTTTGCGTTTTGCGTTTTGATGTCAACGCTTTGCTTTTGGTTTTTATGGTGGCAAAGTTGTCACTTGCCCCTCATCCTATCCCCTTCCCTCCCCTCTCCGCCCGATCCACTGACATCCTGATAGCCTGCCAGCTCACGTTGCACTTGTGACTCGGTCCTGTTGCCGCTGGACATTCATAATTCTCTTTGAATTTATGAACACTAAACTGTTATTTACGATACTCAAAGGCATTTAATGTTATACAAATGTGACTGTGGGGAACTAAGCCAGAGTCAGGACTGCAGGACTTTGGCCAGGCAAAGGACGAGCAGCCAGAAGAGAGCGATAAAAAATGCTAGGAAATTAAAGTATGAAAAAGAAGTTGCTAAAGAATGCGGTTATTAGTTCTAAGCGATAGTTTGCGGCAGAGAATCCAAAAAGATGGCAATAGAATAGTCCTTAAAATTAATTCTAGTAATATATCTATATCGGAAATTTTGGGAAACATAATTGATGAGTTTGTTAGCTTATAGATAATATAGATACATAATTTGTAATTTAATAAAAACGAAAGAGAATGGAGCATTGCAAAAAGAAAATAAATCTTTAACAAGTTCTTTGTTGATAACAGGGTATCTTCTCATTAATCTCAAAATTGACCTTTACAATTATACTATTTAAAATTCTCGTTTACTAAATATTTGATTTAATTAGTTGCTAACGAATACTCTTTGAATAGCAATTTAGAATGAATAATAATCGTAATGAATGGCAGCGAGTATTTAAATATAGAATCGCCTGATTGGATATGTAAATTGTGAATTGGGTCTAATGTGGCGTATTCCCTTTTGTTTAACAGTCATGAATAAATTATATTTTTTGTGAAAATTTGTGCAACAAATTGAGCGAGCATTATAATTAATGTGCCCGTCGGCGCCTAAAGGCAAGTCATAAAATTGAAATTGTTTGCAGAAAGCAGAATGTGAATCTAAGATCCAATTTGAATGTCACATTAAGCATACGTCATGTTGGACAGCAATTGGACATTAATAACATAAACAAATGAATAAATGAGTGCACGAGTGAATGAGTGAATGAGTGAATGAATGAATGAATGAATGAATGTGGAAGACAAGTTGAGTTCTTGGCCATTTTGAACTGAATATATGTACATACATAAATATTGATTTATTATTATGGCACACAATGTCTAGATTTTGTCAACGTCATCAATATAAATCATTCACTGAGTCAGTCAGTCAGTCATTCAGTCAGACACTTATTCACAGTCATTCAGAATGATTCACTTGGCATTCGTTTGTGCAGTTCGCTTAGCATTTTCGCATATTACTCGCTGTAATTTCCTACATGCAGTTGAAAATGATTTGATAATGAAAAGGAAATTAAGTGCACACACTCTCTCTCTCTCTCTCTCTCTCTCTCTCTCTCTCTCTCGTTATATCTCTCCTTCTCTCTGTGTCTGTTTGTGGTTGTCCTTAGAGTTGTCCAGCTGTTTCTGCCACTGTCTCTGCATCTCGGCCTGCATTTGAGTGCCAAACATCCGCTTCCGCTGTTTGCCAATGTTGTTACTCTGCCTCTGTCTCTGATATGATGTGATATGTGTATATCTCTCTCTCTCTCTCTCTCTCTATCTGTGTGTGTGTGTGTGTGTGTGTGTTTATGCATATTTCAAATTGTACTGCATATTGCAACCGTTGCCGGACTGACATTCCCTTGAGTAAGTAACCAGGCAACGCCATTGTATTCCAATTGTTGGTCAGCCTCATCTCCCCGACTCCTCGGCTCCTTTAGATCCTTATATCCTGATGGCAATGTGTTGCACTATTTTCACTGCAGCGGATGCAGTTGAGAAATACGAGAGAGTATCAGGGGCAACTGGAGCATATTTGCATGGCTGTCTGGACAATGAAAGGAAGCTTATTCGGTATATTGGTTCCCTCAAAATACCCTCCTCCTCCTCCTCATCCGCATCTTCCCACTTCTATCTTCCTTGTCTTCTTGCTGACTATCTGTTACAGTCTCGTAGTTTCAAGTATCTCGATGATTTGTAATATTATTCAAATGTTATCGATGCCTTTAATTATGTTTGAACCATTGTCGAATAATGATGATGCAAGTTCTTTGAATTGATACTGACTGCCTCTAGGCAATTGTAAGGTATTAAGTAAATAGTGCAGTATAGCCACACATTTGGTATTTATACTTATTATTACTTTATGTATTCTTGATTCGCAGCAATAGTTAACTGGATATTAGTTGTACACTAAGCACCACTGCTTGATTATAAATAATATAAATAAATTAGTTTCAGTGTATATTTTAACTTTTTCTTATTGCAACCTCGTTAAGTAAATACATGCTCGTTAAGTAAACACATGTTAAGTAAATACATTCCACTCCGCTCACTGTATTACAGCATCACTGCTTGCTATGTTAACTTGACTTTCATATGATCAGCACATGGTGGACTGCTTTGTTTCTGCTTGGAAAGCTGATTTTTCTCGCTCACTGCAGTCAATAACAGCATAATGTTCTCTGAGTTTCAACACCGCTCTTTCTTTTGCAATAATATATGTATGTAGTTTGCACTGTCAAATTGACCTCGAACTGCTTGGTTGGCTGCTCTTTTCTCATTCATCAAGTGGACACCATTTGGCAATTTCGTCAGCTTATTGTTATCCTTTAATGATATTTATTCAATTTATAGAAACTAATCTTCTGTTGTTTAATTACAGTAAACATGCCATAAACAATAAATACCCGTAAATAAAGAAAATAAATAATCACTGACTGCAATGACACAAGTCAGCTAACTCTCTTCCTTTCTCATTCTCTCTCTTCCTTTCACTCTGTTTCCTCTAAGTATTTGTTTTACCCGTGCTCTGGATTGAACCGTAAATAGATTGTTTTGTTATTGTTGTTATTGTTGTTACTGTTATTATTGCTTGTTTGTTTTCATCGCCCGAAGCATAACTTAATTATATTTTGCGCACTCATTTTAAGTGCCGATGCCCCTCTGTATAAACGTATAACGCAATTCGAGGCCGATGTCTTTGTTTACTTTTGCAATTGCTCAATTAACTCGACCGCAGGATAATAATCATAATATAGTAACAACAAAAACAACAAGACCTGATACTCGAATAATAAAAATCAGAGTCCTTTGACCCGAAACGCTTCAAGGCAAAAAATCTTTGCTTCATTGACTCAATATGAGGGAAAATGGAAAATATATAGAGAGAGAGAGAGAGGGTAAGGGAAAGCAGCAGTTGTTATTGTTAGCGTCCTTCGTCCTTTCTCCCATATTCGACTACATATAATTATGCGTAAATAATTTTTGCACACTTAACAAAAGAAGTAAGACAAATACAGCTGCAATTATTCATATTCTTATCGAGAGAGAGAGAGAGAGAGATAGTCTCGATGTGAGTGCATTTGATTTCACACTAATTGCGAGCTTGTTTTGGACTCTTTGAAGTTTTGTTCGAACTGAAAGATGCCATAAAATATGCAACACAATTTCCAATTCAATTGCAAATTGATTTTTGTAACCACTTTTCCCCGCACTCCCCTTTTCCTCCCACTCCCCTGCCCCAGGCAGCAGGCAATTTAACAACAACGCCCACGAAACAAAAAGCAATTTTAATTGGCTTCAACTCAAAACTGACAATTTTAATGCGGCTCGTTTATTTTTAAGGCCAGCATTTGGACTGCGGACTCGATGTTTTTGGCCTGGTCCGAACTGGACTTGGACTCCCTGCCAATTACCATGCAATT
This sequence comes from Drosophila kuntzei, assembly GCA_035042165.1. Taxonomy (NCBI): domain Eukaryota; kingdom Metazoa; phylum Arthropoda; class Insecta; order Diptera; family Drosophilidae; genus Drosophila; species Drosophila kuntzei. The sequence goes on along the minus strand of JAWNLU010000372.1, from coordinate 236,801 downwards.
TTGTACAAATAGCCAGGCCATGTAGTTGCTAGTTATTGTTGTTGCCACTGCAGCAGCAACAGGATGAGGAGCATGAGAATGGGAGATGGATGGAGTGGGAAACGAGAGCGCCAAATGTCATGTCAATGTTAAAGCCATAAATCTATGTGCAATATTTGCCAGTGCTGCCAATAACAGCAATACGATGAGGAGGGGGAAAGGGAGGGGGTTTGTCCTCTGTGACATATGCAAAACTTGGCATTATCACATACAAAATGCATTGGGCATTGGCAGCAAAAGTCGGGCCAATTGTCGGCAAGGCTAAGGACGAGGCTTCTCTCCAGCTGCTGCCTCTTCTTCTTTTTTAACTTTTTCAATTTGGCTTAAGCGGATGACGAGGAAAGGGAGGGGGGAGGGGCAATTGTATGGTTGCTAACGGGCCAAGTGTGCAATTTGTGACTTGTTTGGGCCATTGTTAGTCGACCAAAATGACATAGTTAGTACAAGGATATTGCATTTAACTGCCAGGTTCTCCTTACTTAGCATTGGGAATTGCTTTCAGTTTTGTTATCGTGCGAATTAAGTATTTATATGCACTGCTCTATCATCATATCACTTGAATATTCGATTGTGACTTATTTATTATAGAATTTTATTTACTTTAAGCTAGGTTTGTGGCTGAAAAATAGTTGAAACCTAGTATAATTATGTAAATTTTAATGTTAAAAACAGTTTGGAGTATATTTTAATATTTATTAAAATTTAATTCAGTTTCGTTAAGCATCAAGAGGTTCGTATTCTTAAAGCCTAGTTTCCATCAGAGATAAATTCCAAGACCCCGGGGTCAACCGAATTCGGTCGTCTAAATTCCGCTGCTGCGATCTCCAGAAAAGTCATCAAACAGAGTTGCCAGATAAGGTGCGGCGTTGTTCAACACTTTTGCCACAACAGCTGGTATTTCGGTACCCGGTGTAGAAATATATGCCTTGTTCATTCTTTTGACAAGGGGTTGTTGAATGAGAACACGGGAATATTTGAAAAATGTCGAAAAGTTAATTAAAAGTGATAAAAGGCCGCCTGGACCTGTTCACTACATAGGACATAATTGATCTAACTCAAGAAGTTGAAAAGTATTTAATAATTTATGATTTGACTGATAAAAAGCATCTCGATGCAGTTTTGATGACGTTAGCATGGGAGAGTGCAGCTGGGGACAATATCGCAATAAGCAAACAATCCCACATTGAGGACTTTCATCACTGCATCTGATCCCATCTTCATTTCAAAGAAATTTGCCATTTTGTACCTGTAAATTATTTTACTCTGATTTGCACTTTTAAAAATGTAAACAACGCACAGCTGACGCACCAGTGGGACCAATCGACATTTGGTTACTTTTTGGTGTTGCGTTGGTCACACTAAATTCCGGTGGTCGGCGTCGAAATATATGACATTTTTATTTCGATACCCCCTAGCTTTGGTGGAAACTAAGCTTAATGAATCAATTGATGTGCTTACAGTTATGTTAACAGTTGAATGACACTTAACATTATGTTATCTTGTAGTTGAATCATACAAGCAGTAAATGTTAACACTGCTTTGCTATTAAATATAACTGCTTGGTAAATAGATCTGCAGATGTGTATTCTATTTGCTTTGCTAAACAGATTCTTAAGTTGTTAATTAATCATGTCCCTGAATTTGAGTTCTAAACTTACCTCTTCAATGTCCAGCTATATATTTTTTAAATCATTTACACTTTATAAACAGTGCATTGGCGTTAACCTTGAGCAGCCGAAAAAGCAGTAAATTAATGAAACACACATACATATGTACATGCTTTTATCTATGTGAGTGTCTGTGCGTGTTAACATGTATAAACATGCACATCATCAAGTTTTCAGCATTTAGCATACGATTTATTTAACAAGCACTTGAATTACAGCATTCAACGTGAGCTGGAAGCTGACTTACTCTTTTCACCCGTCCCCGCACCTGTCCTTTGCCTTCCACGTGAAACTGTCAACACAACTGTCAAGTCTCAATGTCGCGTCCGACTCTGCGCCTTCAACTCCCTCCTCTTCCTCTTCCGCATCCGCTTCACCTTCCCCTTAGCATCTGCTACTCTTCTGTTCTGTATCTTCATTTGAATTCACACGCTGTTTTGCTTTTGCTTCTGCTGTTGCTTTTGCTTTTCGTATTTCTCCTCTTTGCACGTAAACTGTTTACCTTAATTAAAATTATGTGCAGCACACAAACAGTTGGCAACGCGGCCCCCAAAAATTGTTTGAGCGTAATAATAAAGTCATTTCCGTTGCCAACTGTGCGTGGGGGAGGAAGGGAGATAGGGGTAGAAGTAGCTCAGCGTTGATAACCTGTAATTGCATGTGTAATAACTGCTGTCTGCAACTGTAGTAGTGAACTGTCTGCCTGTGTGTATGTGTGTGTGTGGCGTGTCATAAACTTTGGTTGGCAACAATTATTGCGTATGGCAATGCTGGCTTATTTCGTGTTGCTCAGAGAATAGAGAAAGCAGTTGAGAAGGGGAAGCTGAAGGGGGAATTGGGTGCGAGTTGGCAGTTGTAACATAAGCACGTGTTGACCTCAATGTCCTTATGGGAAGTTTCCATTTTAAAACTAAGCATCAGATAGGCAAATAATAAATTCAGATTAAAAAGCTAGAGTTATAAAATGCGGCATTAAAACTGCTTGATAAGAGTCTACGTATGTATATAACTGCAACTTTAAAGTTCAGGCTTAAGAGAACTGCTTGGTTAAATAGCACCCACATTTCATGACAAATTAATAATCTATTAAATTAGCAATGCAAACATTAGTAAAATAATTAATTATTATCAAATACCGTTTTAAAACTACTTGGTAAATATGAAAATGTGGGTTTTACAAACATTCACATTCAAATTAAGAATGAAGAAGAACAATGTTTAAATTATTGGCAAGGAGAACAGAAATCTGCGACCTTACACTATAGATATCTGTTTTGCTTAATAGCATCCACATTTCATATCCCACACACACACACTATTAATGTATGTACACACATACGCATCTATGTGAAGTTGCTTCTGAAGATCTTATCATCCTTTTCATGGCGCTATCGTTGGCCTGCAGCTGCACACAGCTGTCTGTCTGTCTGTCTATCTGTCAGTCCCCGCTTCTTCCTGCCCCTATCTGGACCCCCCTCAGCACGTGCGTTGTCCAATTCTTTACTGGGGTTTTTCTGTGGGTGCGTGGTTGATGTCCTGGTGCTCCTGGCAGCGTCTGTCTCTGAGTGTCAGTTGGTCTGGCAACGCCTGGATCCTGATGGTGTCCTGGCCGGGCGCGTTAAGCGTAAAATGATGCAAATTACTCGGAGGTGCAACACCTTTTAACAACGCACTTCCAACACCTCCAAAAACAACCTAACCAAAAAAATGAATTCCAGCTGCATTCAGAACTCGACGCTTCGTCGGCTGCTTTTGTCATTTGCAGCATTTTGTATGGGCCAAAAAGTTTAAACTTTTAAGCTGCTGTCCAGCTTTTCCTACCCCTCTAACACTCCAACACTCCAACTCTCCTCTCTCTTTCTCTTTATTTCTGTAGCTGACAACTGAGAAAATTAAAACGTAAAACTAACAGAGATTTTCTTTTCCTTTTTTTGGAACTAGAGAGCTGACAAGATGATGCCACAGCTTGTCTCTGCTCCAGCATGAAATTATATCATATATCCATATGCCAGTCTCAAATGGGCCTATACCCAATTTCTTATTCCTTATTGTTGTTCTCAGTTCCTTAATTTCCAGTGCCTAGTCCCAATCACTTGCTGTAAAGCCCTTTCAGACACATTGACAAACTGAGAACAATTCAATTTTTTGGCTTTACTTGAGGTTTTCATCCTGTCGCCGCTCGCTTTTGTTGTCCCTCTTCTTATTATGTGCTGAAACTGGCCTATTTCTGAGAGGGAATGGGGAATAGGGGTGGGGGGAGAGCATTGTCTGTAAAACAAGTGATTTACTACCAAGAGCTCTTCATCTTCATCTCCTCCTCCTCCTCCTCCTCCTACTGCGACTGCTCCTTTCTGCCGTATACTTATTATTACTATATTGTCGTTTATTTATCTGACGCCTGCGTTTTGTGCGAACGGCATAAAAAGCAATAAATATTAAATTGTGTGAGGGGGCGTGGTCTTGGGGGTGTTTTACCACAGAGTGAATAGACAGTTCTATTTGATGTGAAACTTAAACAAGCAATTAATTAATGTGTTGCTTGAGTTGGAGACGCCTTTTCAAGTACTTTGATATACAGCACTTATTATGTAGTATATCAGGACAGTAGATGGCATAAATAAATAACAAATAAATATTCATTAAGAGTTTATGTCGGTTTTGTGTAAACGTATTTGAATAATTATGATTTTATTTGCAGCATCATAATAATTGCAATTCACTTAAAATTTAATTTCTTATTACAACAGTTTCATCTGAAATTATTAAATGATGATTTTTTATTTTATTGTCTTCATTTGCGGGTTTCCTTGAAGACTAAATCATTTTATCGTCATCTCTATTAATCTCTTTCATAGTTTGAAATCCATTGTTTTATAACTTTCTCATCAATGTATTAAATTGAAGTTTTTAATTAACATTTTACTTTTTCTCAAAAGTTTCAATTTTGTGTAGAGGTTTTTCGACACAACTTGTTTATATGGTGATCTATTCAAATTCCCAAAAACTGAACTCAATCAAGCCCGTAAGAGTTATGCAAAATCTAGAAATTCTTTTGCGTATTTCACAATGTTTTTCCACTAAAGGTTTTATTTTTTCCCTTTACTTTTATTGCATAAAATTCAATAACAAGGTCTGTGATGGGGCGTATGCTGTGGGCGTGGCAAGTACAACAGCAGCTAAAGTTGAATTATGAAGGAGACACAGAAGCAACAACAACAGCAACAACAACAACAGCAACAATAACAACAGCAACAACAACAATAACAGCAACTGCATCAGAGCTCCATCCACCAATACAAATATATATGTGTGTGTGTGTGTGTGCGAGTGAATATGTGAGTGTATGTTGACATTTCCGGTGGCCACATGAAGCTGTGTCTATCTTTTCATGTGTGTGTGTGAGTGTGCGTGTGTGTGCGGTGTGTTGACAACAGGCAGGCAACTATGGTCAAGCTATTGGCCAAAATTGTTGACGTTTCGCATACCCTATAAAAGTATTGTAAAGTGTGACTTGTATGAAATACAAATACAATCTTATAAAGAATATTGAGATCGTTTTCACTTCAACTGTTTTCAACTGCAAGTCTTGCATCCAATGGTGCTTGAAAAGTTAAATGACTCTCTTATCTAATTAGATTTTATTGAGAATATTGAGAGCTTTTTCAACTGTCTTTTAACTTCAACTCTTGTTTTAAATTTTAATTTAATAATTTAAAACTTCTTTTAATATAAATATTAACACTAATATTAAAACTCTTTGTCCTGAGTCATTGACTGACTTAATGACTCACAGATACATCAACTTGTAGGCCAAACGGCTAAAGGCAGAAAGCTGAAATTTTCACACATCATAGATGAGACAATTTCATCGTGTAATAAGACGGCGTTCTGCGATTTTTCACCTGTAAGTGGGTATAATTCGGTTCAGAGGTCAGGGAATTGCTTTGTATGAAAAACTTTATTGTTTTTGAAAGATATTTTAACCAAATTTACAGATTATATGTTTGGGACTGTCTCTTACATTCTGACCAAATTTGTCCAAAGTCGAAATACTATATCATAAAGCTGCCATAGGAACAATCGGATGCAAATTAACCTTTGGTATGATAAACTTTTTTGTTTCTTAAGATATCCAAACCGAACTCACAGATTGAAGCCCCCTATTATTTATATAAATTTTAAAATACTTTTCTTTTACTTTTTAAAATAATTTACGAAGGTTTTTAAAGTTATTATTTGTTGTGAGTTCTGTACAGGGTATTTGCATGTTCAGCTTGTTGATAATATGTTTTCTCATGTCTTGTATCAACTTTTTTTTGCTGCTTACGTGTTGATGACATCGATGAGCTCTTCGCTTGACGTTGTCACTGACCATTTTCCAGAGTTTTCCCCATAACTGCCTCACTGTTGGCGTCGTTGATGATGACATTTTTGTTGATTACAACATTGTTGCACATTGTTTGTCTCGTTGCTGTTGCTGTTGTTATTGTTGTTGTTATACTGCTGTGGCTGAACCACACAAACCAAGTGCACTTTCAATATTGAACCGAACTCGCCAACGTAACTCGCCCCTCTCCTCCCCACCAGCTTCCCCTCAGCCATCCTCAACATGTGAACTATGCATTTTTCAAGCATTTTGCATACAAATTTTGGTCTGGCTAAAGGCAACAGATGTCCAAAGAGTGAGAGAGAGGAGAGAGAGTGAGAGAGTTGGCATATTGAATTTTTAGACAGTTGAAATACTTTTATAATGCTTAAAATGCAATTTTTGTGTACCAAACCGAACCAGTAAAAGAAGAAGAAGAAGAAGCGGAAAACAACTTTGTAATTTGTGAGTACAAAAGAAAAGGGATAAAACAAAGCATATGATTTTTGTATGTTCTAGACATTGGATTTCGAGATGCTAAAAGCTATTTGGAATCATATGCTGAGTGAACAATAAATCAATTTCGAAAATTATAGAAAATGATCTATGAGTCTATTGAAAATTATATGATTTTGGCTAATGTTAAGCTGTGATAGAGAAATATGTTTTATATGCTAATGAAAAAGTATTTAAGTTAAATGCAGAATGTATATGTACATATTTTAAGACATTATAATTATTTTTATTTTTTTAATTTTAATCTCGAACGGAAAATAATGTATCAAATAATTTTTAAATATCATAATTATATGTAATTTTATTTCAGTTGATATAATATACTTGATGTCGCGAAAAAAAGTAAAATATTTATTAAAAGAAAGTAGATTATTATAAAAAAAAGATTTGACAATCTATAGTATTCAAGTAAAAATATTTTAATTTAAATTAAACTAATTTGGAAATAGTTAAAGATAAAATGATCAGTTAAGGATCTCGTTCCAGACTAATTTTGAAATTTGGTTGGTAAAGAATAGATGCAATAAATCAAAAATAAAACCCAACTGTATTTTAGCTCTAATATTATATAATAAGAGACGCAATTACAATTGTCACGCCCCTTTGCAGGCGTTACTTGGTTCAAATTGTCGAGCAGCTGTCGAAAGTTGTTGGCTCTTTTGGTTCATTTCCGGTTTCTTATTGAGTTGCCAACTTGTTGTGCTGTCTGTCATTTTGAATGCAGCGCGATTTCCGTTTCCGTTGCATAGTTGTATAGTCAACTGCACCAATGCTAATGACTGTCCTCCTACTCTCTCTTTCTATCTCCCTCTCTCTCTCCCTCTTGTAGCTTCTGTGAATTATGTGTGAAAGATAGCTAAATTATAGCACGCATGTGTATTGTTGCCACTCAACGCTGTCTATGCGAGGCTGCCTCCACATACAACACACCCACACACTCGCACACCCACTCACACACACCCAAACACACTGCAACAACAACAACAACAATAGAAGTAGTATAAACACAAACAATTTTGAATGGCTTCCACGCATTGTCCCGGCCTGTAAATTGCTGGCTCAATTATGTGAATGACCCTGCCCCTCACAGTGGCATGCCACTAACTCTCTCTCTCTCTCTCTTTTGTCTCTTCTCTTTCTCTCTCTCTCTGATAGTTTGTTTTTTGTGCCAGTTTATCAGCAGGCTGAGGCTCATGAATCAGTCGCGGGAAAGACACACATCGGGACATTGGGAATGGTCACTTGCAGGCTCGTTGCTGGCTCCTACTCTTCCTACTTCTTTCGACCCCTACCAATTTCTACTGACTTCTCTCTGTGTCCTGTTGTTGCCGTGATGCTGATTCAAACTCTGCGCCTGCACTTCATTGATTCTTCCATTGATTTATGCGTCTAAGCACCAAGCGACAAAGGAAGCAGCGAAAGAGTTGCAAAATCATCGCCTCCGCTGCGGTGCTTGATTTAATCCATTTTGCGGGGCATGCCACACGCACACAACACTGAGAAATATAGAGACAGCCAGAGACAGAGAGAGAGAGACAGAGAGAAGGGTACGGCCAAGCTGCAAAGGTGTTAACAGGTTATGCGAAAGGGAAATACTAAAATATTCCCCAGTGTAAAGTATAATCCGCATTTCTTCTAAGTATGTATAGTGAGCTCAAAGTAGAAAATTCATTATTAAAAACCTAAAACATAACCTCATAGAGGAAAAAAGTTCTCAGATATCATATTATTTTATTTTCATTTTATTTTTTTTTCCTTTAATGCCAAAAATGAAATAAAATAAAAAAATTATATACAAAATTTAAAACAATTACAAATAAAAATTTAAATATTTAGCAGGCTCAACATCTGTAAAACCGATATCACATCCTTAATATTCTGTTAAACAATTGCACATATCTAGTTTAAGCGTTGCCAGAAAAAGGAAATAGAGTATATAATTGAGAAGCGAACTGATCAGACGCGTTTTATCGAAACCGGCTATAAATATAATATATAAAAATAATGTTATTATACAAATATGTGAGCTACCAAAAAATGTATTCATTTATTTTTATTTTATAGGCTTATGAGTGTAAATATAATGGAAGGTTGAGGAAGAAGCTCAAACAGAGAATAAGAACAAGTAGAATATAGTATTAATTTAGATTACACGTCTCTGCCTCTCTCAAATTCTATTAATATTAATATAATAATAATAATAATAATAATAATAATAATAATAATAATAATAATAATAATAATAATAATAATAATAATAATAATAATAATAATAATAATAATAATAATAATAATAATAATAATAATAATAATAATAATAATAATAATAATAATAATAATAATAATAATAATAATAATAATAATAATAATAATAATAATAATAATAATAATAATAATAATAATAATAATAATAATAATAATAATAATAATAATAATAATAATAATAATAATAATAATAATAATAATAATAATAATAATAATAATAATAATAATAATAATAATAATATAATAATAATAATAATAATATATAATAATAATAATAATAATAATAATAATAATAATAATAATAATAATAATAATAATAATAATAATAATAATAATAATAATAATAATAATAATAATAATAATAATAATAATAATAATAATAATAATAATAATAATAATAATAATAATAATAATAATATAATAATAATAATAATAATAATAATAATAATAATAATAATAATAATAATAATAATAATAATAATAATAATAATAATAATAATAATAATAATAATAATAATAATAATAATAATAATAATAATAATAATAATAATAATAATAATAATAATAATAATAATAATAATAATAATAATAATAATAATAATAATAATAATAATAATAATAATAATAATAATAATAATAATAATAATAATAATAATAATAATAATAATAATAATAATAATAATAATAATAATAATAATAATAATAATAATAATAATAATAATAATAATAATAATAATAATAATAATAATAATAATAATAATAATAATAATAATAATAATAATAATAATAATAATAATAATAATAATAATAATAATAATAATAATAATAATAATAATAATAATAATAATAATAATAATAATAATAATAATAATAATAATAATAATAATAATAATAATAATAATTATAAGAATAATAACATCAAGATAAGCACAACAATATTGTGCATAAATCAAATATAATATGATTATGGGATTTGTGAGTCTTGTCACTGTTGGCACATCCGGTTTCAGCTTCCGGCATAGCAACAATTTTTTGTTAACACATTTCTAAACTGAAGCTGTCCATTTGGCCCAGTATTTGTCACGCCCATTTGCGACTGCATTCTCCACTCTTGCCCCTCCCCACCCCACTCTCCCCTCCCACTACCACTTTCACCCCCTCTTTGGCTACACATGACAAGCTGAACATGAGTTCATCGCAGTGGCAATTGCAATTATATGGCAAACTGTGTTTGGCGTTCGAATCACCGCAGGGCCACTCGAAGCTACCAACGGCATGGACCTTGTGGGAAGTTTGTTGGGTTTTGGCCTGGTCTAGAGCTGCTGTTGCTGCTGTTGCTGCTGTTTGCACTGTGGCCCTAACTACACCAGTTGTGGCCAACTCGTTGCTTGTTTTGCCATCTATTTTTTTATGTTTGATTATTTTTTATTTTCAGTTTATTTGAATGACATGCATGAAGTGTTTATTGCATTTCACAAGTGCCACATGAAGTTGAAGCGATATCTAATAACTGACTACTCTTACTCGTACTCGTACTCTTATTATTGAAATGGAAAGAGAATTGGTAACAGCAATATAAACTGGCCATAAAGTTTCTTTGCCAAGTTGTGCTTTCAATTAAAGCACTCAAGCAAAATTTGTTAGCGAAAAAGAAACTTGAATACAGCTCAAGTCAGCATGAGAATCAATTGAAGCATGAACTTGATTTAATTCACTAACTTTGGGGGCGTGGCACGAGTTCGACTAGTAGCAAATTTTTGCAACTTGGCATAAACTAACTTCCCCTCAAATGGCAATGCAGCGAACTGCAGTTGATGAATAAAACATGTATTTATGCGATAGTCGAGGGAGAGAATCAACTGCTAAAGGGGGGAAAGAGGGAATAGGAGAGGGATAGGAGGTTGACAGTCAGCGGGTGGCAACGTCACCAAGTGGCACCATTCAGTCATCCAGCTGAGAGTGTCAAGTGTTTTTGCAACTCGACTACAAGTCTAATGGCATTTTAAGTAAATCATTGAAAAGACATTGTCGCTACTTCTTAACGTTCTTTCCCGACTGCATTTTCCAACAGTTTTCCACGCTAAGAAAACAGAAATTTGGGACCTGATTGAATGCCGTCAAATAATAAAATTTGCTATGCAGTTTGTTAACATCCAAATAATAGAATTAAAAATTATAAAATGTCAATCAATTTTATTTGTCTAAAGTTGTACGAGATTAAAGTTTGAAATCTTAAAATATATATTTTTAAATTTAAATAAGCATAAACAAAGCAGTGACTATTTAAAATTATTAGGTGAATTTTTAATTATACTTAAATATTTTTTAAAATATATATTTTTTACTATTTATACTCGTATTCTTTCTTCGAATTCATTTTTAACTTTAAACAAATAAAATTGTTAATTGAAATTAAATGGTAGCTTATAATAAATACAAGATAAATACCTGAAGCGCATTCTCTTGCTTCTTATCCACAATTTACTATAAAATCTGAAATCGCAATCCGTTTAGCAAATTATGCAAAACTTTTCTTAGGCCAGTTGAACTGCTGACAGGACGCAGACATCTCTCTTTCTCTACCTCTACCTCTATCTGTCTCAGTTCTCAGTTTTAAGCTGCTGTTTGGAGTTCATTTCATGGCCGCTAAGCCGCAACAACTGTCAAAAGCAGTTGGCAAGTACAAAAAGCCCGAGCGAACATAAATAAATAATTGTAAGCTACTTAGCACGGATTTTTCTCTCTCCCTCTCTCTCTCTCTGTCACTCTCTTTCACTCTGTAGAAATCTTCTTCATTTCTTCTCTATTTGTGCATGCAAATGCCGCGAGGACTTGTGGCAAGAACTCTAGTTTTCTAGTTTAAACGAAAAGCAGCTTAAATGCCAAACTAAAGAAGTTGTCATAGGAAACTTTAGCTCAATTATGGAACAGACTGAACCTGCTTCGAGTGCTGCTGGCCTCATATTACTTTGAAAATTAATTTATTGTTAAGAAAGCCGCAAAACAGCAGCCTGACACACGTAGGAGCACAAAACTGCAAACTGCAGGAAAGGAAATCAATTTCAATGGTCGTCATGTTGTAAGTTTTCCACACTTGAAATGCGTCGCCAGCAAATTGAAGTTGAGTTTCCAAGTGGAGAAGGAGATGGAGATGGAGAAGGAGAAGGAAACTTCAGTCTGAATCCGCGGCTCGTTCAGTGCCTGATTAAACTGCAGTTGCTATTGCCCTTGGTCATTATTTAACTTTTCAGTCAGACTCAACAACAACAACAACCTTCGAGAGTAACAACAACAATTAATCATTTTGACTTTTAATCTTTCATTTGTCCTTAATGTCGGCATCTTTATCGCGTCTCGGGCTTTGCCACGCCTCAACTTTGAGCCTTGCCCTATTTGTCGTTGCTGTTGTTCTTGTTGTTTGTATCTAAAGTTTACGCAATCCTCAATCCTCCATCTCCATCTCCAGATGGGAGTTGACTTCAACTCGTATCTATCCGTCGTTGGCATCCATCTAAGGCTCAGTTTGTTAAGTACGCTTTTGGGTCGCTTAAGCAGACTTAATCGCATTATTACTTTTACGAGAGTTTTTCTTTATGATTTACGCAAACCGAGTGCAATCCGTGTTCGCTTTTCCCTTCTTTTCCATCGTCAGCTCTTGGCTCAATTTGTTGGAAATGAAAACATCAGAAATGAATTTTTAAGTGCGGATTTTGTGGTCTGACATTGGATGCGACCTGTGTGAGTATAAGAATTAGTCTGAGAATTTTTGCAAATGTGAGATGATTTGCATATTTGCCTAATGCAGAGAGTTTAAATTTTATTAAGCCCTCAAAATAATAAAAACGAAATATTTCTGCAAGCAACAATCTGAAAAACAGCAGATTTCTAATGTCAACTTTTGGTTAAAGTACTCAGTTTTAAATGCTTTTCCATCTCGTAGAGTATTAAATGAGGAACACACAATCTGTTGATGCCATAAACAATTGGCAAGCCCAATAAAAATCAACACACATTTACTGGTCATTTATAACTCAATTTCATTGGCCTCGCACATGAGAAATCAATTGAAAAATCACATTAACCGCACACCCAATTATTCTGATCATCATCATCGCCATCGCCATCGTCATTCTCATCATTATTCTTATCATTATTCTCATCGTCATCGTCAGAATTCATTTAGACAGATTGCGAGTGGTGCAAGAGCAATAAGAGAAATCGGTGTAAAGGGGGCATAAAACTCATTACATAAACGTCGACAACAGACAAAAATCGCATTTGACAAATTATTATTACTCTCTTTATACGATATTATGGCGACTGTTCAAATCGATGGCATTTCGATTTAATGTGCGGCTCTTTTCAAAAATAAACCAGAAACCAGAAACAATTTCCAAAAGACTCCCTCAGAAAAGGGTACCCGAAAAATGTCAGTAATTGTTGAACAGAGTGTGAGTGTGAGTGTTAAATGTGCAAATGTGAATGTGAATGGATTCGACAAGGATTCGAAATGATAATAAATGACAATAGCGCTGTTTTGTGGTTCGCAAAGTGAGCAGTAAATGTTCAAATGGCGGAATGCGAAAGGATTTCAGGACATTTTTGTATTTGTCAAGTGCCGATGTTATCATTCTAATTGTTCAAAATGTGCACTCAAACGTCGAATTAATCTTCAAATTGAAATCAATATAAGCTTTACATGTGTCAATAACTAAAGCTCTTATTATGCGAATTATAAAAATGACACTTGATAAATGTTGGATTAACATTAAATGACACTACATTTAATTTTATTTGTACAGCAGCTCAATAATAATCCATTTTCTTTAATTTCTTGAGGCATTTACATTTGCGTGCTTCTCTTAATCACTTCAATTAAATTTGTATATAATATTTAAAAAATATGTGAGTATATAAAATGTAGAGACATTGCCTTTGACAAGCGCCGGCAAAACAATTAAAACATTTTCAACATTTTTCAACGCAATTAATCAATTCTGCAGTCACTCGACTCTCTCATCTCGTTTTCTCCCTCTTATTTTCCGAGGTTATTACTGGATTTTTGCCATTTACCACTGAATTTCAAGAGTAAAGCAATTACAAGCGGTTAAAACCACAGTGGCGGCAAATTGAGCAGAAAAAACAACGATGAAAAGATATTCTGACTGGGCAAAGCCAGATACAGGAACATAAGTATGCATTAAGCATATGCATGGTTTTTTGGTATTGTTTTTTTTTAATCCCGAAACTACTTGCTGATGACTGTAAATATTTAACAAAATACCTTATGTACAACATGTGACTATATATCGTAAACCTGGACAAACCGGAAAACCACAAGCTCACGGACGGACAAACGATAATAACAACAGATTTTTATCATCATCACCAGCGGCATGTTGGAGCAGATTGAGCTACTGATGTGAGCTGAAAAGGGCTTATGGCCAGAGTCCATGAGATACATATGTTATTTTTAATGCTATCATGTGTGTTTTTAAAAATGTTTTCATTTCTGGTTTGAGTCGGACAAAATGAATTATAATGCAGCAAATTGAAAATGAGATTGATGGCGCAGAAATACTTATAAATAATTTGATCCAAGTGTAATTGTGGAATTTAAGTTCATGTAAAGCAAGCATATAATCCCATACTCATATACTGTGCAGTGGACTCTGTCTAACCTATTCGCAGCAGCGGAAGTGCGAGAGAGAGCGCCAGTCGTACTGCTTGCAGTTCGGTACAAGCAGTGCAGCGTATCCAACAATTGTTTGATGTTGTTCAATAGCTCTGCCTTATCATAATACTATAAACGGAAATTATGTTTATCAGACGAAAAGCAGTGTAATTAATAACGCATAATACAATTATGAAAAGCAATTACTTAAAATCAACCCGTTCGTAGACTTTATGACACCAACTAAGTGAAAACTCTCTTGTCCTTTTATTCATTTTCATACTAGCGCCCCTTTTCAGCCAGCTCGGACATCCGGAAGCTTCCAAAAACACTTCCGAGTCAAAAAAAAAACGTGGCCGTAAATCAACCGCAACACTTTAGACACTTCCTTCCGCAGCGCCTGTGACTGTGTGTGTGTCTGCGCCTTTGCTTTTGCCTTTCCCAATGCCTTTGACAGAAAGTCAAGTCAGGCAATAGACATGGAAAAGAGGAAGATGCGGAATAACGGGGAAATGAGAAAAATGGCAGGCAAAGTAGAGAAGTAAAAACGGCAAGCATGTGATTTATTTTCTTATTAATTTCCGTTATTCACGCCGCACACAATTTCCGCTACGTGTTACACTGATACTGACCAGAGACCTCATCTCGCCTCTCCTCTCCTTTCCTTTCCAGCACATTTAAAAAGAAAGACTGTGAATATATTGAATACATTACGGACACTCCTCAGGCATCGCTGCCTTGCCTAACAATCTAATTAATCAGCAATAATTCATAAAATTAGAGCTACACAACGACAACAACAAAACAACAATTTGAACATCAGGGGCAACAGCCACAGAGTTTGTGTGCTGGTTGATGTGGGAGTTGGGGGCGTGGCAGCTGCCTCGTTTGCTTCACACATAAATTAAAACTGAAAAGTGCATAAATTAAAAGGCGAATTGCGCATACGCCGCGTGGTTTGCTCTGAAAAGTGCTGAAAACTTGATCGGACCAGCGGATGGGCGGACGATGCTGTGTGGGCGTGGCATGCAGCAAGTGGCGCCATTAATTGCATATTAATTAAGACAAATTTGTTGGCATTTTCATGTTCAGAAAACAAAACGGAACAACAAGATTAAGAATAATAACATCAACATAAAATTGAAAGTTGAAGTTAGGGTATAGTCTTATAAAGTGTATTCATTCACATTAATTGTTTGCCAAAAGGATTATATTGTCAATAAAGCTTCTTTTATTATTTTCACTTATTATTGCTGGTACAAATTATTGGGGTGGAAAATATGGATCGACTGCAAAGCCGTGTATAATATTCCATTCTATGGCGAATGCAAAAAGAAGAAATACGAATAGTAGGATCCAACAATAGATGCCAACAGAGCGCCGGCTATAAAAATTTAATGTCAAGGTCCAGGTCAAGGTGGAAATCACAGTAATCAGGAAAAATATATAACAGACTTCGCCGTGCTCGCCATATAACCAAACTGTTGCGCCTTTGGCACGCACTTGTTCATTGAAATATAAGGGGACGGCCATGCCCACAATAATACCTGAAAAGAAATAAATAATATGAGAATGAATTAACAATTTATCTTTTATTCGCAATACTTCAATTCTATATAAATCGATATATATATATATAAATATTAGATGAAGAGAATATTAAAATTTAATTATATAATATTATTTTTCTGATTTAATTTTTGATTGTAAATAATTTCTTTTCGTCGACAGTAGATTAATTGATAAAATAATAATAATAATAAATAATAATAATTTGTAGGAATACTTATTAAAAAATAAATACATTTCTATATATATAGCTATTTTAAATCTTAATTTCTAAGCTAGTAATAATAAAAATTGAATTCTGTTCTGATTACTTACTGAAAAAGGGACCCGCAAAAATGGCAGCAAAGGCCATTTTCTCATAGCCCTGCATGGTCATGCCAAAGATGGCTATCAGATCGAGAATGGCATTGATCAAGGAGCCAAAAGTAATATCCATAAAATTGTCACTCAAGTTAAACACGATGCCCACAATCGTGGTGAGCACTTCAATCTCTGCGGCACACGTAAATATTATGACGAAAGAACTGATGCTGGTAATAAATAGAAAGAGCTGTGCGAAGAAATCAGAAAAGAAAGTTCATTAAACAGTTTGAGAATTACAAATTAAATGCTTACAAAATGATAGGGAGGTGGTAAGTCGGTGCGAGAATGAATAAAGACAAACAAGGCCAAAGGAACTGTGAGGCACAATGACCACACAGAGTACTTGAAGTTGAGTACAATATGCCAACTCTTATAGACCTTGGTCAGGTCGGCTATAAGTAGATGATAATAAATGAGAGAGAATAAGCATTAATTTTTTGGGTTCGCTTACAATGAACAGTGGTTATGATAATAAACGGAGTCGTGATAATCTGCATGCAGTTGAGCAACTTGCTCCAGCCATGTTTGTATCTCTCATAGTTTACCTCGGGCACAACCAACTTGGCAATGAAGACCAATGGAGACTTGCAGATAATGATGAAGCGATCGCAATTATTACTCAACTTCCAGTCCATGGCATCAATGGGATTCAGAGAACTAAGGAATTCCGAGCAGAGAAACTGATTCTTCAGATTTTTCTCGTTGTGCAGAATCGTCCTGGTTGAAACGTAATCCACGTCATTTGTATTTGTTTTCATAACAGGTGTCACAAAGAAACTGCCGGCGAAAGATTCTCGAGATTTGTGTGTATAGAAGGCGGCATTCTGTTTCCTAATGCTCATTATCTCATTGTTCTCCAGATCAATGAGTACAGCCATCTTTTTCCTCAAAATCTCGTTTCTTTTGATCGAAATGGGCTGTTGTCTCAAAACGAATATTTCCGCACGAAGTTCTGAAACGGGAAGAAGAATTAGAGAGAATTTCTCAAGTTAACTGGATAACTTACTCTTAATTGTTCTGCGCATCAAAATGAGATCGGTTAATTGAATGATCAAGTAGATCACATAGAACAAAAGCAGTACTGTAATCGACACTTGGGATGAGTCAAGAGGAGATTCAGTTAATTGATAAGAGATTTACTTATGCTATCGGCCTTGCTAACCTTGCCCTCGTGGGACACCATAAAGCTCATCACCTCCACGGCCAGCAAAAGGAAGAGCAAATCTCTCGTTGTACTATGGCCATCCATCTTGAAGGGCTTTAGATAACAGACCATTCCACCACACACGAGAACTATTACCAAAGCGTTGCTAATGGTCCTCGTGAAAAGGGCACCCCGAGCACGAATTGGCATCATGTTTGATATTAGATCTGGGAATGAATTGGCAAAAGCCAACAATGTGATTCCAGCGAAATATTCATTCATGTGCATCTTAACAGACAGAATTTTCATAACAGGCGATAGACTGAAAGAGAGATGGAATATCACTGCAGACGGCAGTCCTCGCTAGTGACGAAAGCAGCACGTAATGTGCAAAAGGCGACTAGCAATATATACACGAAGAATAGAAAATTTGCTACGACTGTCCGATTAGGTCGAGTTATATGTATACCGATCGAAAGGCATGACGTTAACTAACAAAAGTGCATTCTTTTGGTTTTCCTGCCCCAAAATTTCTGATATCCCATTTTGTGACGAACGATATTAAATTTAATAAATAAATTATTTAAAAAAAAGTTTGGCATTCGGCACTGCGCATTAAAATTATTTTTAGGTATACAGAATCGAGATCCCTTTGCTCAAGGTGCCGAATTCCAAACTTTTTTTTTTTAATAAAATATGTATTAAATTTAATATCGTTCGTCACTTTGTAAAGAAGTTTTTTTGGGAAGATAATAAGATAACTATAATAGTTGTAGTTACAGAAATGTGGTTATTTGGAGCTTGTACAATTAGCAATTTTGAGTTGTGACAATACACATTATGTAAAATTTTGGAGAAGTCTGTGCAATAATTTAATTAAAAGAATCTTACTTAAGATTATTATTCTCATAGAGCTTGTCCACTGTTTCTAAATCAAGCTAAAATAAAAAGTGAGAATGAATAAAATTTATGTAATTATCAGTCAGGAGGACGAGTTTAATCGAGTCAAAGTTAAATAAATAGTAAATTATATAAAATGATGAGCATAGATGTGCCAATTAGTGGCTAATTGTACTTACTATGTACTAACGATAATGCCCGTGATAATAACATAAACGAGCACAAAGAAGATAAAGAGTAACATTACACAAATTTCAGTTTCTGGTGTCCGAATGCCCAAATGGCAACACAAGACCTCAAAGTAATTGAGATTGTTGATTAACGCTTTACAGTCCGGAACCTTTCTGACCATAATGCAACGCGTTTCATATGGCAGATTCAACAGGCTGAGACAGGTCATCTGTGGAGTCGAGAGCGTTAACGTTTTGAGGTCAGGCTGTTTCAAAATTGCTCTTACAACATACGTTTGGTATATAGTATTCGAATTCATCATCTAAAAAATGCATTATCACAGCTTCTGATAGTAATTTTAAAAAATGTTAAATGGTTTGCAAATTAATGTGTGTAGTGTTTGTATTTTAAATGAAAACTATGTGTGTGTGTGAATGTGAAAATATATTAAAAATATGTGAGAATTGTTTACTTAAAAGTCAAATTTGATTCTTGAAACTTGCTTTTCGAAATCAAGTACTTGGGTGTAGAGCAAGCTTGGTTAATGTGGATTCTTATGGAATTTTGGGTACAGTTTAAAGGCAACAACAACAGAGATAGGAGAACAATCCTATTTAGAATCTCGTTTTATTGCATGGCAACCACAAATGCCAGGTCAACACCTTTTGTTGCTCTATCGACGTTCAATAAAATCAAATTGATTGAAGTTTCGCACGCTCTCGCTTTTCCTTTACCTTTGGGGCGTTTTTCCCCTTCCTGCTTCGCCCATTGCCTTTCAGTCCCTGCTAGCTGTGAACATCAATTACATTCATTGCCAAACAAATATTGTACAAAGGAATTATAAAAGCAGCCATGCGATTGTCGACAGACACATGTTCTCCAGCCACCTCACAGAAAGAAAAAAAGAAACTGGCAACGTTTTGTTTTGGTCTGTCTACATAGTAAACCCCTAAACCAGACCAAACAAGTTTACAGAGCCAGATCCAGATCCAGAGCTGTTTCTCCGCTGCAGAATGTTGATTGAATGTGAAACCCCTTTCCATTACTATCCTTTGCTTTTCCACCATTTCCAACATTTCCACCATTTCCACTTGCCCTCAGCTGTTGTTTTTTGGCACTTTACAGTGAGCGTCAAATAGAAAAATGCGCCGACATTTTGTAAACAAAGCGTTTGATATTGGTGGAAAGGAATAAGGTGGTGAATTGGGGAACTGCAGGGAAAGCTGCAACGTTTCTGATGAAAGGTCATCCCTCTTTTAGCAATTCATGTGATGTTTGAGCTGCAAGTACGAGTCCTGCCTAATGCCAAAACCCAAAACCTAACCCAAACCCGGTTATCCCATGGATTGCATGCAAAAAATGCAAAGCAAGCAAGTTTTTTATACTCTTTGAATGTGTGTGCGTGTGTGTGTTGTCATCTTTTGTATGGGTTTTTTAATTTTTCGGCTGATTGCTTTATTACAGAGTGCCGCTTGTCGAGTGCGGAGTGTTCTGAGCCCGGCTTTTTCCATAGATATAGTAGGAGTACGAAGACTGGTACACTTACCAATATGTGGAGTATGGGACTTTAATTGAAAACCAACAATCTACTCGTACAGTGCTTACCAGCAGTGCGTATACTAGCAAATTATTCATTACAGGCATAGATTTTAGTTTAATCTTCTCTTTATTTAAAGCTCTTTGTGCTCAATAACTGATCAATAGAAGGAGTAACTAACAGAGTTGAAATTTTTATAAAAGTTGGTTTCACTAAGCGGGAATTCACTTAAATTCCACACCAAAGGAGAAAAAAGAGTAAATTGAATGCAATCCTCTTTATTTTAAAGCCGATCTATATATAATTGATATTTATTTGGGTTTTGTCTAAGCCATTTAATGAATATTCGAGCAATTTAAAATTATAGTTTAAATGGACATTTTTTGTAAATATTTGTATTGCATCTTTAATTTTATTAAATAAACAAATGAATATTAGAAAGTTAATTGTGCTAAATACCTTAAAAAGAGAAGCACTAACATTCAATGCTGTAATTTGAATCACACTAAGCGGAAAATTCCATAATAATATCTAAAAAAAAAACTATTTAAATCAGGGATTAAAACCTAAACCGAAACCGTAACGTTAACCGATGAAAACCGATTGAAATTTGTAACCGTGACTAAAACCGTAACCGAAAAATTTTTTTTCGCTAAACCGAAACTCCTTAAACCGAAATAACCGTTTAGTAACCGATTCATTTATAAGGGTTAATTTTGGTTCTGGCCATCGCAGGTACTGAGCAACTTTGAACTGCCATAACATTGTCAAAAGTCAATCAATTTGCATGCGCAATGTGAATTTGAGCATGATTTTACCTCTTAATTCGTTCTGCATTTAAATTTTGTTCATTTTGAAAATTCCAAATTTTTCGAAAATTTTGAAAATTTACATACTTACTTTGTATTTTTCAAAAAATTCGAAATTTTTAAAAGTTTGAAAATGAAAATGATTGATTTTTGACAAAGTTATGGGATTTCGAAGTTATTAAAAATCAGTAAAATCAAAATAATCGAAATTTTCAAACCAAATGAACTAAATTTATGTGAGATTAAATTATAATAAAATCGACATTACACTGGACTATTTCAGTAACCAGATAACAATATTTTGCAGGCTAATAAGAGCATTAAGTCTTTTTCCATGTAAAGCAATGAATAACGCTTCATATTTTGGTCACCCCTCAACCATAATTTTTATTGTTTTTGTGAATCGAATCCGTACCGGTATTTTTAAACCGAAACATATTAAAAACCGATAACCGTTACGAAACCGATACTTCAAGAATTTGCATAACCGATAACCGAAAACCTTAATTCGAGCATAACCGAAACCGTAACTGAAACCGATATTCGTTTCGGCTTTATTCCCTGATTTAAATAAATGTTTATAGAATAATTGCTCAATTGAAGTAACTATTTACTTACAATTAAGATTTTCTTTAATTGTCCATTGCATTGTGAGGCATCTATTAAGTTTCGCAATTAATATGAAAATGTTTTTAGCACATTAAACACTTTTATTTCCCGTCCCAGGGACCCTTATCAAAATTAATTTGCGGTCCATAGATGTTCAGAGGCATTTCGCAGTCGTCAAGTGAATGAAATTGGCTTTTGTCAAACTCATTGTCCATGTCTCAGCAGCTGGTGAATCAGTAAGCCAAGTCTACATTGTATATATACTTATATTATGTAATAAATGCCACACACTCACACACTTGGCTTATTATTAATAGACTTAAGCACACACACACACATGCATATACATATGTGCGGGAAAGTTCGCTAAGCCTGGCAAAAGTAAATTTTATGTATGCTCCACGAAAACTTGACTAATTACAAATTTAGCCACAGGTTAAATGGCGAATTACTCGTAAATCACTTCACGCAAGCTGAAATGAGCTAAACACACAGAGAAAGAGGGAGAGAGAGATAGAGAGAGAGATGGAATATACCCACACATGTGTGAAATTGTGCGGCAAATAAACAGGAATAGCAAGTTTCAACGAGATTAACAGTCCAAAGAATTTTATCATCTTCCTTCTTGAGTTTGATTTGTTTTATTTTTTTTTTGTGGAATTTTCTTCGTGTTTTTGGCTTAATAAATGAAGCGTTCATTGTTGTTGTTTTCAGCGAACACTAATAAAGCAAATCAATTGTTATTGTGCACAAGATTTATGCTTTCCTAAGCAGAAAACATAATATGTGCCATCCTTTATCGCCTGTCGTCCCAATATTTTGCCCATTCCGATACCATTTGTCTTTTGTCTTTATCCTTGATCAAGTTGCCTCAATTAATATTTCAGATGAATCACAACTGAACTCCATGTCAGCTAAATTAATATGACACTGATGAAAATACAAAAGTTTTCCAAATCCAATAAAACGAAGCTTAAATACTCTATTACAGATATTGTAAAAAAGTGTGTTAAATTATACGTTTGAACTGCTTTAAATAATCAAGTTTTCATTAATAAAATAACAAGGCAACCAGTATCTTTTATGAACTAACATTTAATCAAAATATATAAGAATCAATAAAATAGAATTTCTACAGTAAAGCAAGCTCAATTATAAATATATTTGTTTTTTAGAAATAAAATATTTTCAATGAAACATCTATGCACTTGATTAGTTCGTTTGCTTTCGAATATGTTAGCAGCACAACACAAGTGATGAATTCTAATTGTGCTTTCATTTGAAATTTGTTTTGATTTTCGAGTCAGAAATCAATTAAAAATGCCCTCAAAGTATGCAACACTTAATTTGCAGCAAACATATTTCGTATTGTTTTGGCCCAAAGGCATCATTTTGCATTTTGTGAAGCGTATGAAAATAAATTGTGCAAAAATAATTTCAGTCAACAAAGGCTAGGATTATTGTGAAGTGAGGGAAGGGCAGTTGAAGGGGAAAAATGCAACAGAATGCATTATAAGATGGCAAACAAATGAAACGCATGCAAGTAGACAACTAAATCCTTACACTCCATTTCACAGCGTCAACATAATAAATCAACTTTTGCCTCTGTTCATCCGTCTGTCTATCTGTCCGTCAGTCGGTTGAGTTTTCCAGGCGTCGTGCGTTCAGACAAATAATTTCCTGTCTAATTTTCAGCAGCTGAAACTGCCTGCATTGTGCAACGGCAGCCATCAAGTGGGCTATAAGAAAATGTTAAGTGCATCGCCAGAAAGTATGCAACACGACCATCACACACACACAGACACACACGACCATCACAAACACACGCGTATACAGTTTGCCAGCTGCTTGTTATTAAAATGGCGCCTGCTCGATTAATAATGCAGTTAGACATCTGTACACAAGGATATCGTAGTATAGTCTTTATAAAAGAGATTTCGTATATACGTTTCTCCTTTCTTTTGCTGCATACTTCGCGGCGTTTGCCACGTAGCGCCATCTGTTGTTAGGATGCATTGTATTTTATATTTTTTGGAAAAAATGATAATCGCCTTTCAGCCATAAATCTACTACTAGTCGATGCTACAAGTGCATGAAGTTGAGTCGAATAATTGTCTATAAATTCAGGTGTGCTGAATATTAACTTTTAAAGTTTTTTATTTATTAAATAACATTTTAATAAAGAAATTAAAATTGATTAATTAATTGGCAATTTTGTGTTAATGGTAGTTAGCAATAAATAAATAAATTTATAAATAACTAATAAGTAAATGTGAAACGAATTCAAATTTTTCATGTGTAATGATTACAATAAGGATAACAATAACAGTAACAATATCTAAAATGCAACCTCAAACGTATCTATTAATATTGTTGTTTATCCTGTTTATCCCTGGGGTTTTTCTTCGCTCTCTATTTCGTGCAGCAGATCTTGAGCTTCGCTTTCAAATTTTTTGAGACATTTTGTCAGTATACTTTCTCCATTATTCATACTCTCTCTGTGTGCATTTTTTTTGTTCGATTCCACTAACAAAGATTGAAAATGTCACGTAGGCTGACACTCGGAGATAACAATAAACATTTTACTATCACAGCAAATTTTCCATGCGAATAGAAAATGGCTGCAGAATGTCAGCCCGAGTCAGAACTAAAGTCAAAGCCAAAGCCAAAACCATTTGTGAATAAATGGAAAAGGCGCCTTACAGTATGCAGCAAATGTGAGTGCGAATGCGAATTCTGAATGTAGACGTTTATGGCATAAGAATAAGTATAAAAATATTCAATTTCATATGCATTCAGAGCGGCATTAAGTCGAAAAACGAATGCGAATTTTTACACATTCCGTTTTGCATATGGGGACACTGATAAACAAGCAAAAGTAGGGAGTGTGCTAGACTTGGGGATACCGTGCACCATACTGCTACTTATCAGAATGGTTCATAACTACCATTTAATTAAGTCTTTTAAGATCCCGTATTTAAAAAAAATGTGTGTAACAGGCAGAAGGAGCCGTGGCTGACCGCATAAAGTATATATATACTTGATCAGCATTAACAGCAGATTCGATATAGCCATGTGCGTCTGTCCGTTCGTCTGTATGAACAACGAGATATAAGAGACTGTAAGAGCTAGAGACACCAAACTTTCCATAGTAAGTACGTGGACTCCGACAGTCGAGTATGCTCGACTGTAGCATGGCGAGCGATGCGAGCCGGGGATTTCTTTTTTTATCATTAACTGATGTTTGTGATGCATAATTTAAGCAGTGTGATATACCCTTGCTTACATGTTCTAGTGTATAGGGTATAGCCAAGTGCATAACAAAAGAGATAGACAAAGACAAAGACTAAACAATCTTGCGGGTATGATTGTGTATCATCTTCTTCCCTTCTCTTTCACTTTCTCACTTCCTATTGCATTTTGTCGGCTTGTGTTTGCCAAGGAAGTAAAAGTCACCATCATATTCCATTACCCAGCCAGTTGCAACTCCAAAAACGTTTTGCTGCGATTCTTTTTTATTCCAAAAATATTGTAAAATGTTCTCTTTATGCTCCAAGTGGACACGTGGCAGCCACTTGAAACCAAATAAAACACGAACTACACACAAAAGCTACTCTGATGCTCTTCACAATCAAACTAAGTTGTACTACTCTTTTTTTTAAATCAGGCGATATACAACATGGCTTCCTTATTAAAATAAAATTTGGATTCAATATACTTAGTAAGCCGGATAATATTTATATCCTAATTTAAATATAACTACAAAGTTAAAATTATCGGCTAAAAATAATTGTTGAATATTAATAAAATATTAGTTACTTACTGATTTAAAATTAAGTGTTAGAAATGCCAAAAATTATTTTAATATTTATAAGAAAATCATTTCATGTTCAGAGCAAAATAATGTGAAAAATTCCAAAGCATAATTTTAGGGAATTATGATGATTTTTTTTTGTTAAAACAAGTTTTCTGCTACATTTACTGGCCACTTAGTCAGGTTTTACATCGATCATTCAAATCCGACATTTGGTTCAAAAGATATATATATTAATGGCCTTCTCAAAATGAAATGAAAATTCAGTTTGTCTGTTCGTCTGTCGGTTTGTTTGTATCCAAGCGCTAAAAAAGCTTAGATTTTATAATGAGGAATTGTTTCTTATCATAAATCTAGGAATGTTTACGACTTTAGCGGGAAATAGCTAGTTTAGCGAGAAATAGCTAAAACCCGATAAATTTGAAACACCCATAGTTTCCAATCCGAGAAGCTACAGATGTGATCTATATGTCGTTAGAAAGGTTTTTTTGAGAGCTTTTAGACGTGCCTTGAAGTAAAAAGGTTTGGCATTCGACACATTACGCAAAAAAGTTCAGGATTCTTTATACCTAAAAATAACTTTAATGCACAGTATGCAAAATTTTTTTTTATTTTAGAATAATTCATATATTAAATGTTCGCACAAAATTGGATATCAGAAATTTTGGGGCTCGAAAAGGGTTTTTTATTAAGAACTTATTCTTATTTGAAATGTTCTTAAAATCAAGATGTGTTTTCAAAATTTAAGAATTTTATGTTCTCGACGCACTTTTTAGACCAAAATTCTTAGTTCTGAGACCAAAATCTTGATTTTAGAACATTTTTTATCATTGTACATACGAAAATAAAATAAAACAGACTTTAAACAGAGTGAGAGAGGGGGACTAAGAGGAAGAGTATCACGACTGCATAATTAATTAGTGCTGTCTGTGGTGGGCGCGGCTTTAGCTTCGGTTTTGGCCGTCCATTTGTTTTTGTTGTTGTTGCTGGTTATTAAACACAGAAAACGAGAGCAAAAAACACAAAGAACTAAGTATATGAAGAGTAAAAAAGCCGTTGCACATGCAAAAATTCATTCTGCAAACCAAAGTCATACTCTCACTCAGGTTCATGTAATACTCCTGACTGACTGTGAAGCCATTTTCAGTTAATTAAAAAGGCACTTCGCTGTCCGATTACGGGAGCGTGTGTAGTGTGTGTGTGTATGTGTGTGTGTGGTTGTGTGTGCGTGTGTGTTGGCTGCTGTTTCATTATAAATGGTCAGCGGAAACAAAAACATGAAATATGTTATGATTGTATGTAGTGTGAGTACTCGCATGAGTATAAATCAAAAACAGTCAGCGCACTTCTAGGACTCGTGGTATTCACTTAAATATTCAAAACTCCACTTACAAATAATTGACGAAAATTCAAAAGCAGAATCATTGAGGAACTGAACTTAAGAACAATTAATTTCGAGTTTAACTTTATATTCAAAGAGTAAAGATAAAATCGATAAACAACTGTCATTAGGTACTATGTGAACTCTCAGCTTGGACTCTTCTCTTACCACTTACCACAAAATACTCTTAGTTTGTTGCAAGAAAAGAGAAGTTAAGAAACTGGCTAAAATACTTTTCCGATCAAATCGAGTTACATACCAATAGAAAGGTATTGTCTTAACAAACAAAATTGCATACTAAGACATCACTGCGGACGGCAGTCCGCGCTAGTGACGAAAGCAACACATAGTGTGCAAAAGGCGACTAGCAATATATACACGCAGAATGGAAAATTTGCTATGACTGTCCGATCGGATTGAGTTATATACCGATCGAAAGGTATGACTTTACCTAACAAAAGTGCATACTAAGACTTTTGGTAACTCACCTGGTTCGTAAGATATGGGGGTGTAAGTGGGAGGGGCCAAATTTTAATGATTGCAGCTAGTGGGGCCGTTGGAGCCTTTTGGTAAAATTTTATAATTTTTAAAAATTCTTATTAAAAATACGCGTCGAATGATACCTTGATCATTTCAATCCGACATTTGGTTCAAAAGATATATTAATTTGAAATTTTAAGGGCCTCCTCAAAATGAGATGAAAAGTTTGTTTGTCTGTTTGTCTATTTGTTTGTATCCAAGCGCTGAAAAAGCTTAAATTTTTTGATGAGGAATTGTTTCTTATCAGAAATCTAGAAATGTTTGTTTTACGATTTAAGCGGGAAATAGCTAGTTTAGCGGTAAATAGCTAAAACGTGATAGAATTTGAAACACCCGTAGTTTCCAATCCAAAGAAGCTACAGATGTGTTCTATATGTCGTTAGAAAGGTCTTTTGAGGGCTTCTAGACGTGCCTTAAATACTTTTTAGCAAAGTGCTCAGATAAAATGCTAGAGGTGAAAAAAGGATTTTTAGCTTAAACTTTGGCGATTTATTAGAAATCGGTGCCGACGATTTTTATTAAATTTCAATATGTTGTAGCACGTAAACTCGTCTTTTGATATATGACACATGTCTCTCAGCCACAAAGTGTGGAAGATATGACCGGTTAACTGAATATATACATTTTACTATTTACTATATGGTACTACTTAATAAATCAAGCTTTAGTACGAAAAACTTTTTTGTTTCTCAAGATATCTCAACCAATTTGACAGAATATTCCTTTAAGTTGGTCTTATACATCCTAACCAAATTTGGTTAAAATCGGTCCACTATATCATATAGCTGTCATAGGAACGATCGGTTAAAAATCAAGTTTTAGTATGAACAACTTTTTTGTTTTTTAAGGTTTCTCAACCAATTTGACAGAGTATGCATTTAAGTTAGTCTTACACATTATGTCCAAATTTAGTTCAAATCGGTCCACTATATCATATAGCTGTCATAGGAACGATCGGTTAAAAATCAAGTTTTAGTATAAAAAACTTTGTTGTTTTTTCAGATCTTGATCACACTGTCAACATACGCATCTGGGTTGGTTTTATACATCCTGACCAACATTGGATAAAATCGGTTTACTATATTATATAGCTGCTCTATTTATTTTTTATTTGAAGTAAGCATTTTGATCATTTTATAGCAAAATTACACTGTCAGAATCATATTAAATTCCAAAAATTTCTGATATCTTCCAAAAAAAACTTTTTAACAAAGTAAAAGTCTAGTGACGAAAGTCTTTCCCTGCCCCAAAATTTCTGATATCCCATTTTGTGACGAACGATATTAAACTTAATATATAAATAATTATAAAATAAAAAGTTTGGCATTCGGCACTGCGCATTAAAATTATTTTTAGGTATACAGAATCAAGATCTTTATGCGCAATGTTCCGAATGCCAAACTTTTTATTTTATAATTATTTATATATTAAGTTTAATATCGTTCGTCAAAAATGGGATATCAGAAATTTTGGAATCGCATAGACTACTTTGTTACAAAGTTTTTTTGTTAATAACTGGCCATGGTTAATGTCATAAGGGGCTGTAAGTGGGAGGTGCACAATTTTTAGTGATTGAAGCGTGTGAATTTAATATATAAATTGTTAACAAAAATAGTTTTGCATTCAGCACAACGCATAAAAGTTATTTTAGGTATAAAAAATCATGACTTTTTGGTGCATATATTAAATGCTAAGAAGTTTTTTTTAAGATATAATAAAATAATTGTTGATCTTAATAAAATGTAAAAAACTCAATTTTATATCTGATCTAAGTTAAAAATTAGAAAATAATAATAAAGTTTTAGGAAAAAAATTAGAGTTAAATTTAATTATGAATAACATATGCAAATATGTATAATATTTACTTTCTTTCAAGAAGGCTGCATCCAAAATGATATTTTCATTCACCCTAGCATTTTTCTGGTTTTACTTTTTTAAACTCATAATTATAATTTGCGATCTATGGTCTCTACACTAAGTTCACTCCTGACTCAATTTGTCACTTTTCAATTGCCAGTTACATAATATAGGCTTAGTAAAAATCTTTATATTGAGCATACACTTAGCTGCCAAAATTTTGTTTAAAATATCTTTTATATTGGCTAAAAGCCGACAACTGACAGTCTACTTTGAGTCTACTTTGAGTATGGCTAAGATGACAAAATATATTTGATGTTCTCAAGGTTCGGGCTACCCTCAAATCCCTATCGACACAGACTCCGAGACGCAACTGTCACATTTGCTTTGTTTATTTACAGTTTGTGTGGGTGTGTTGAGGGGTGTCTTAGGGTCAGGGGGTCGGGGGTCACTGGGGGTAGTACAACATACAGAAATTTACATTTGCTTATGTGCCCGCTGTCGACATTGCTTTGTTTATGTATTTTTTATTATGATTGATATTTTTTCTTTTGTTTTCTGCACCGACATGCCTTTCCTCTTGAGTGGGTGTTTTTTGCCTTTCTGTTTTTGGCTTATGGAGTCTCATATTTATTGACAGCTGGCTAAGGCGCATGTTGTTGACTTGTTTAGCATTTTTTATGAGCCGTTGACAGTGCCAACATTTCGCATTTGGCACAACTTTTGGAGTCTTTCTCTCTCTCTCTCCCCCTGAAGTGTCACATTTAATAATTTCGCCGTAAAATGATAAGTTTACTTCTCCTTTTTAGCTGAAAGGAACTTGAGGAAGTGCTTGGTGTTGCTTTTGTCTGGTTTCCGGATGTCCTTTTGACGTAATCAGTATTGGCTTTAATCCAACTATATGAACATTCTTTAGTTTTCCACTTGAATGTATTAAATTTTCCAATTTTTTTCGCACTGTAATTAACAACTTAAATATACATTTTGCTACGTTTTACATGCTCGTTAAGGATTTGTTCGTCCTTAGCAGGACCTTTACAAGCAGTGGCTAATTTAAAGTCCAACCACGCCCACTGCCTTTGAGTCAAACAAAAGAATATGAAACTTATTTAAATCCGAGCAGTTCTTTGGGGCCATGAGCGCGACATGCGACTTGCCGCGTTGCCGCGTTGCATTGCCTCGTCGGATGCGTCGTGCCTCGTCGTGGCATCGTCAAGTGCCACTAGAAACAATGCAAATTTAATTAAAATTCCGAAAATCTGAAAACAATGCGCACGTTTTCATCATCAACATTATGCCCCAACACGGACACCGAGAGCGAGAGAGGAAGAGACACAGAGAGAGAGAGAGACAGGGACACAAACTCTTCACCCACTCACCAGAGACATGCGGATTGGTCTCACTCATACTCTATCTCCCTCTCTCTTACTCGTACTCTAGCTCTGACCATGGCTATAACTATGAGAATGGCACCGCTATCAATGCAGCTGGGCAAGGACAATGCACAGTGGATCCTGTCGCCTGGCAGACTGTCTCTTGGTCTTCCCTCGCATATAATTTTGGTTATTTCTTTATAGTTTTTACTGCGCTGGGTACATCTGCTATATGATGGAGTTCAATTTCTAAGAATATTAAATCAGAATCTGCATGTAAAATTGAGAATATATCTAAAGTAGAAATCAAAGGAGAGATACAGATAGAGAATGAGATACAATAGAAAATGATAGAGATGGATGTGGAAATATAGATGAGAACTGATAATAAGAGAAAAATGTATATATAGTTGAAAACACAAATAAGAAAATTAATTAAAATAATGACATATATAAAAATGCTATAAAGGAATAATGGAAACTCACTTTCATAGACAAATTTCTCCATCGAAAGACATAAAAACAAATACTTTAAGATAAATAAAATTATTTTTTTAAAAGAGTATTTAGTCTTCGGCGCTCAAAGCTTCGTCTTTTTCCTTTTGTCCCTTTCTTTGTCGCCTTACCGAAAAGCAAATGTAAAGTTTTTGGTTTCGACGCGAGGGATTTATAGTGCGATTATACTTTTGTGTATGCAACGAGTACGAAAATGAGTACGAGTACGAGTACGAGTACTTGCACTGTTGGGATGAGTACAACGTGTTGTTCTTAGCAATTTTGTACTTGTTGTAGTTGCAATTACTATTGTTGTTGCCTGTTGTCCGCTCTGAAATTGCATTTTTATAAAGCTGAAAGCCGCTTCCCATTTTCTTCCTCTCATTCCCCATTTGCCAACTCCCATAATAGAGTAGTTTTTAAATAAACAATGTGGATGCATCGCTTTCCTTGTGCTGTCAGCTGTGTTGTCATCTTCCCTCTCTCACTCTCTTAGCAGAGTCAAGGGTCGACTCCTCGTTGACTACTGTCACTTGGCCTGAAGGATACTCCCAGTCGCCTCCAGTCTGCCACTCACAGTCTCGCTTTTATTTGCATGACCATCGCGGGAGCTGTGCGGTTTTATAGGTTCTTAGTTTTATTTCATATGCGAATACGCGATGGAGTTATTCTCCATTTACATTCTCAGTCTCCTCTGCTTCTTTTATTATGCTGCCTTCCTTCTCGGGGTGCCCATCAGTTGCTCAGTTATTTAGATGCCATCAACACTTTTGGCCAGAAGCACTTCAGGACGATTAAGGCTCTGGGCGTGTATGAGTGTTGCGATATAAGATAATGACAACCAGAGATATTATTAAAATATAGTAGAAAATAATTTAATATATGAGTCTGTTTACTTATTTAGATATTGGGTAATTTAATTATAAAGAAAAAATTAAAAACGTTAAATACTTAATACAAAGAGCGAGGATGCGCTCAATTGAAAAGAAAATCCACAGAAATTAATATTCAAAAAAAAACTTCTTTACAAAGTAAAAGTCTAGTGACGAAAGGGTTTTAATGCGCAGTGCCGAATGCCAAACTTTTTTTTTTAATAATTTATGTATTAAATTTCATTTCGTTCGTCACAAAATGGGATATCAGAAATTTTGGGGCAGGAAAACCCTTTTGTCACTGGACTTTTACTTGATATTCGACAAATCGGTTTTATGGCAGCTATATGATATAGTGGACCGATTTTAACCAAATTTGGTTAGGATGTATAAGACCAACTTAAAGGAATATTCTGTCAAATTGGTTGAGATATCTTGAGAAACAAAAAAGTTTTTCGTACTAAAGCTTGATTTATTAAGTAGTACCATATAGTAAATAGTAAAATGTATATATTCAGTTAACCGGTCATATCTTCCACACTTTGTGGCTGAGAGACATGTGTCATATATCAAAAGACGAGTTTACGTGCTACAACATATTGAAATTTAATAAAAATCGTCGGCACCGATTTCTAATAAATCGCCAAAGTTTAAGCTAAAAATCCTTTTTTCACCTCTAGCATTTTATCTGAGCACTTTGCTAAAAAGTATTTAAGGCACGTCTAGAAGCCCTCAAAAGACCTTTCTAACGACATATAGAACACATCTGTAGCTTCTTTGGATTGGAAACTACGGGTGTTTCAAATTTATCACGTTTTAGCTATTTACCGCTAAACTAGCTATTTCCCGCTTAAATCGTAAAACAAACATTTCTAGATTTCTGATAAGAAACAATTCCTCATCAAAAAATTTAAGCTTTTTCAGCGCTTGGATACAAACAAATAGACAAACAGACAAACAAACTTTTCATCTCATTTTGAGGAGGCCCTTAAAAATTTCAAATTAATATATCTTTTGAACCAAATGTCGGATTGGATTGATCAAGGTATCATTCGACGCGTATTTTTAATAAGAATTTTTAAAAATTATAAAATTTAACCAAAAAGCTCTAATGGCCCCACTAGCTGCAATCATAAAAATTTTCGCTCTCCCACTTACACACACTTATCTCATGAAGCAGGTGAGTTACCAAAAGTCTTAATATGCACTTTTGTTAGGTAAAGTCATACCTTTCGATCGGTACATAACTCAATCCGATCGGACAGTCATAGCATTTTCGTCATTAAGCTTCTAGCAATTGTCATAAATTTGTTTTATCTTAACTATTATCCAGATAATAGTTCGTATATAATGATAATATTCCTCCTGACAATGAGACAATGCAAACACTTTAACCTACATTTTATTACAGAGAACTCGAGTGTTGGTTTTACAGCTGATGGGCGGCTTTAGCTCAGCCCTCTTGGAGCTATTATGAAAACTACTTACTTTTCATTTGCACACTAATTATCTGGGCGGCAAGTGTTGACAATAAATTCACGCCTCTGTGTTGGACAGTCCTTAAAGTTGACTGCTGGCCAAGTTGACAATTTAAGCGCATAAATTGGCACAGAGTAGCCAATGTTTTGTTGTTATTTTTGGTTTGGTGGCTCCTGTTACTGCCTGGCAGATTCAGCGTCAGATCCACAGCAATTCAAGGCTTTGTTGGGCACCCCGTGCGAAAAATGCGCAACATTCAAAGCGAAAAGCCGCAACGAAGCGCACAATCCTCGGTCCCAACAGCCGCCCAATTGCCGACCAAAAGCCGCAAAATTTCATTTGGAAAAGCCAAACGGCAAGTTGTCCTTGTTGCCTGAATGAGTTTGGCTTCATGAAGATGCAGACAACAGGACAACAGGCTACACTCTCTCTCTCTCTCTCTCTCTCTTTCTCTTTCACTCGCTATCTCTCTCTTTTTGCATTGCAGTTTTTAGTTGCCTTCTTGGCCAACTTTGTCACTGAAAGTGGATGAGAATGTGGTGTGTTTAGAAGTAGCGGTGGCAACGAAAAATAACTTGACTTTATTTCAAGAAAGAGAACTTGACTTTGTTGCGGTTGCATAAGTTACGTATATGACACGTTGGCTAACGACAATCAATCAATCATCTTGACTAAATTGGCGAGCGAATGGTTTAATAAAATAAAAAGGTTTAAAACAGGGATTAAAACAGAAACGAATATCAGTTTCAGTTACGGTAACGGTTATGCTTGAATTAAGGCTTTCGGTTATCGGTTATGCAAAATCTTTGAGTATCGGTTTCGTAGCGGTTATCGGTTTTTTGTAAGTTTCGGTTTAAAAATATCGGTTTGGTTTCGGTTCACAAAAAATAAAAATTAAGATTTTCGGTTGACCAAAAAAAGAAGCGTTATTCATTGCTTTATTAGCCTTGAAAACAATGTTATCTGGTTCATGGAATGGTCCAGCGTAATGTCGATTTTATTGTAATTGGACCTCATATAAATTTAGTTAATTTGATTTGAAAATTTCGATTATTTTGATTTTACTGATTTTTAATAACTTCGAACTGTCATAACTTTGCCAAAAGTCAATCAATTTCCATGCGAAATTCGAAATTTCGAAAAACTCAAAAAAGACAAGGGGGTACACAGTAAATTTTGAAAACATTTCGATATTAAACAATTTTTTTAAATCAACAAAATTTAAATGCAGAACGAATTTAGAGGTAAAATCACGCTCAAATTTACATGGAGCATGGAAATTGATTGACTTTTGACAAAGTAATGGCAGTTCAAAGTTGCTCGGTACTTGCGACGGCCAAAACCGAAATTAAGCCTTATAAATGAATCGGTTAGTAAAGGGTTATTTCGGATTAAAGAGTTTCGGTTTATGGGTTTCGGTACAGCGGATAAAAATTATTTTCGGTTACGGTTTCAGTTACGGCTACAAATTTCAATCGGTTTTCATCTGTTAAAGGTTACGGTTTCGGTTGAGGTTTTAATCTCTGGTTTAAAGTAATCATGATTAATCATTGAAAATGTTAAGAATAATTTGGTATCTAATATTTCATTTTTCTTAAAGAATTAATTAAGGTACAATATAAATTTCATGGCTTAGGCATAGAACTGTATGTAGATGGCAATTGTATGCCAAGTCACTTTCATATGAGTTTTCATGTGATATTCCGCATAAAAATCCATTTCACTGCCATGATAAGAGTTCTCAAAGAGGCTGCATCAGTGGGAATATTCTCAACTCACTCTTTTAATACGTACATTCTCTTTTGGCCCATCACTTAGCCCCATTGGAAAGAATAAAGCTCTCTTGCAACACAGCGTACAATTGACAGCGCGCCCCAAAAGTTAAGTTTGCCAATTTTTAAGACATTGCGTATACGTCATGTATGCGTGGCAGGGGAAACCCCCTCTGTCTAGCTCAAATTGTCAGCTGGGCGCTTTTGCATATGCTGCTGCTGCTTGCCATGTGTTTTAGTTGATTTCACGAATTTACCATCCCGTGGAGAAAGTGAAAAACAATGTAATAGAAATTTCATAAACTTTACTGCAAACTTTTTGGTGCTCTGCGCTTTCGACAAGTGCAAAACGCTCTTTATCTATAAGGATTTACAGTGAAAACCCCCCAAAAACGAACAAAAGTTTTAAGCTTTTTTTTTGTTTTTGTTACATGCTGTGAGAGGGGGGCAAGAGGTAGGGGCAGGGGCTGAGGCAGGGGGATCGCTGCTTGGCGTAGAATCCACTTAAGCTGCCTGCAGATTTTGGGCTCGTTTTTTTTTGTTTTTCGTTTCATGTTTTACTTTTTTTGTGTTATTTTTTACATTTTTATGCTTTGTCGATGGGGTTGAGGTGAAGACGTTGCATTATTTCAAGTTTGGCGCAAAGTATTTAAACCATAAAAATGAGCTACGAATCCTTTTTCTTCTGTTCTATCTTCTTGTGGCCAATGGGAAATGTCTTTTACGGTTTGCCCGTAAAGTTTTTTGAGCATTTAGCTAGAGATTTATTGGCTGTTACTGCAACCGCACCTCCCCTTGATCCCATCCCCTTATCTACTTTATCACCGCAAACACGTAACGAACTGTGCATTAACCTCAACCTTTTCTCTCCCCCTACAAAGCGGATTCTGCATCAACATAATGATATGGATGATTCGGTTTTCATTCAGTTGTTGTCACCGCAACGCGCTGCGCTTTTCTCATTGTATTACAAAATCTAAAGTGGCGGGGGAGGAGGGATAGATTGAGAGCTGGTTGTCGAAGAAAACTCTATAGTCGTACCATAAAAGCGACCATTACATTGATTTACATGCGCACGTTCATGGCGAGCAGCTTACTGTCTATAAGTCCTACTACTTACCCCACATTCTCTCTCACTCTCTTACTCTCCCACTCTCTCTCTCTCTCGTTCTCAGAGATACCACTGATATTTTCTGGTATTTTATAGTGCATAGTAAAAATGCTGCATTTGGCATTTTTATTAGCTGCTCAGATGAGCGGGACGAGCTGCGACTGCGACTGCGACTGCGGCTTCGGTTTTATTAGCAGCTCTTAAAATTTCAAACGGTTTCATTGCCCTTTGTGCTTGAATTTCAAATTTCAAAGTTGAAGCTATTCAATATTATCTCTCTTGAAAGCAGCAAAATTACTTGAAAAAACATTGCACAATTTCCAGGAGATTTGCTGCGATTCTCTTCACAAATTGCCAGCTTTACAAGACATTCTGGAGCTTTTAAGCAGCTTTTTATAGCAAAGCAAATTTAATTGACTGTAGTGTATGCAATAAATCTCTCAACTATTAAAAATAACTGCCCGTATACCATTTTTTTTAGCACTTTTAATTGTTCTTAGAGTCGACAACAACAGTATCTACAACATTTTTTAAGGCCAACTGGTTGTAGATTTTTATTCAGTTGCTGAAAAGTGAATACGGAACTGGAGATGGGGGAAATGGATAGGGATGGGGGTGGGGTGGTCTGTTAAAGTTCCAATCCCAAAGCCTAGACAATGGCATATGGTAGTTGGATGGGCCTTTTTTTTGCAGCTGCATTTCGCGGCATCCTTTGAAGTGAGTTTTCCAGCTTTGAGCAACGTTTCGGACTGTCAATTAAACTGCACTCTCGTCCGGCACAAGCCGATGATGTTGGACATGGATGTGAGAGGGGGTAGAGGGTAGGGGGTAAAGGGTAAAGGGAAGGAGCATGGTCCCAGCGCTAAGCATGGCATTTAGAGAGAGAAGAGAGAGCATCTGGGATGAGTTTGGTCTTCATTCAGCGCAGGTGTAGCGGAAAATTGTGTCCTCACACACAGCAACTGGCGGCTGACCTTTTCCCCACGTATTTTCCTCTTTTTCTACGCTTTTTTTGAGAAGGCCAACAAAAATGTCTATTCAATTTTGTTGGATTTTTGCTGTTGTTTTTTCCGAGGGAATCGCCTTTTGGGCATTCGAGAATTGTAATTAGTGTGAGGAGGAAGCAGAAGCTGAAGCTGAGACTGAGACTGAGTCTGAGGATTTAAATCGATGCTGTTTGTACTCGTAGTTGGGAATTGTTCCCAAAAGGAGATTTGCTTTGTGCAAATCATTTTTGTTGTAAATAAAAAAGAGTTGAGTGCCATTTGTTGCCACTGAACATAATTGAATTTGATTTTGCATTAAGAGAGAGAGATTTTAGCTAGGCTCAAGTGTGATTTAGTTAGTCCTTTTGGGTATTCAATATTTTCACTGAGGAATAAGTGAAATGCGGTTAGCAATTTTTGAAATAAATTGAATCAATAACAAGAAATAGGATTGTTATTTAAAAATTGTATTTTAAACATCACAAATTTATGAGATCCCACAATTCCTTCGTATTTCTCAATAAGTTTTTTACTTTAAGAAGTTATTAATATTGGATTCAACTTATTTGTTTTTTTAATGAAAAATCGTTCACAAACCTCAAAGTATTCTAGAATATACTAACTCTTAAAAATACCTTTAAATGTATTATTATCCTACTTGATCAACCACAGATCTAACCATTTCTTAATGGAACTTACAACAGTTTTACCCCAATCAAGTTATTTCTTTAACTTTTTACTATATGATGCCACTTGGGGGGTTTTATCAATCAAAGAATTAGCATTAAAATTTCAATATGTTTTTCGCAGCTTCCATTGACATTTAGGCAGTCGATGAGAAGTCAAACTTTTTGGCAAAGACTGCCAAATGGTTGATTTATTATTTATTAGATGTGACCCCAGCGAATAAGCGGACATCGGAGCCTATGGCGACCTTATCGAGGGTCAGCCCACAAGACAATCCATCAATTATGCAGCGTCGACATCTTGGTAGAGTGACGAAAACAAATCAAATTCAAGAAAATGCGAATGGAACCATTTGACAACTGACAGGATGACGGATAATTCGGGATGTGGAAATGTTACTAATTGGATCATTGAAAAATAGTTCATGCCAAAAAGTAGTCAACAGTTTTTTTAAGGCAACAGCCTAGCCTGCTTTTAGCCATTTCCCCTAACCTAATTGACGGGTTTTAAAATTAATTTTTTTGGTCTTTTTGCGGTCTTCAATGAGCCAGAAAAACTGCGCCGCATATCATTTGAATGGGGAAAAGGTCTCCTTTGAGGGTGTCCATAAAGGAAACATTCGCCGTTTGCTGTGGCCAGAGAATAGGGGCGGTACTGGGGGCGTGGCGTACGTGCGTCGCATTGCGAATGGTGTGAAAAATGAAACAGCAACAGAAACAGAAACGGCTGCCGCTGACAGCTGGCATAATGAAACTGAAACGCGTGAAATGAAACGGAAAAATAAATGTTGCTCAAGTGTAAAGCGGTTTGTTTTTAGAGGGTGTTGCCAGAGAAAGGGGCGGAAGGCGAAAGAGGGGGACAGGGGGAGAGGGGGACAGGGGAAGCTGGGGAATCTGTCCGTGACAAAGGCTTTTACTTTTGATGCTTTCTTTGTTGCACGTTGTTAAGATTTGTAAGTATTGTTGCTTTGACCATTTGACCTTGTGCCGCTCTTTGATTTTCACAATTAAATAAAAGAAATGCCAACAAATTTCTTAATGTTGCAAGTATATTTGGCAACTCAATGCTTGTCGCCAAGATTTCTGTGAATTTCTGCAATGTTTCTGACATTGAGTAGGGCTAGAACGAGTTTCGTTTTAATTCAATAATTTGTAATCACAATTTTTGACATTTGAAATGAAAACTGAGAATTGACCAGTATTTGTGTTATTGTTACTAATTTTCTTAGATAAAACCTTTTTAAATCACTTAAAAACACATCTAAATCTCGATAAAAATATATAATTAGTAAACATTTTGTGATTTATTTTTAATTAAAATAAAAGACATTTCTCATTGTAATCGGCTAAGATTTACCAAATTTATAAGATTTCGAAGTTTTCCATATTTGCCAATGAACATATTTGTATAGTAATTATAATAATAATGATTAAATCAACAACTAGCACTACTGATCATATTTGAGTCTACTTATTAACTGAAACTCTTGTTGTCAAAATTTGACAAATAATTTT
The DNA here is from genome assembly GCA_035042165.1 of Drosophila kuntzei. Lineage (NCBI taxonomy): Eukaryota > Metazoa > Arthropoda > Insecta > Diptera > Drosophilidae > Drosophila > Drosophila kuntzei. Next base: position 197,291 of record JAWNLU010000372.1, on the reverse strand, counting down.
CAAGTTCCATGAAATAATACCAACTACAGTGGAGCATACTTTTAAGATTTGTTGTGCTATTTTAGCTACCTTTTATATTACGTTTTGCCGCTTATCCAAAGCAGGGTTCGTTAAGCAGCTCTCGCTCTCTGTCTCTGTCTTTTTCTCTTTCTATCTCTCTCTTTGTCTACGACTTTTAATGCATCCCTGACAATCTTCTCACAAAGAGCAAACCGTATTAGCAATACTTTTATGCATTTTTATTCCACTCTCCCTCTCTCGCTCTCTGTGTACATATCTCTGTCTCTGTTGAACACTTCATAAGTATTTATAAGCTTGTCTTCTTTGGCTGTTTCTGCCGCTTTGTGGCATGGTGAGAGGTTGAGAGGATCTGGAGAGATGCTCGAGGGGGAAGTTTGTGCATTAAAACACGTTCCATTTTAATGCAGCAAAAGGCAAAAGCATAAAATGCCAAAGCGCAGTGCTTATAAGTAGTAAAAATATATCCTGAACCATCACAAGTTCCTCTCTCTCCTTCTCTGCCTCTCTCTCTTTCTCTTTTCTACTCATCTCTTTCTCTTCAGCTGTCTGCTTAGTGCCTTTTTCTCTGTGTGAAGCGGCAACAAAATTTTATGCTTTGACGAAAGTTTTGCTTAATGACAGAAACATCCGTCAGATGTACACACACACACACACACACTCACACACATATACTCATACGTACATATACAACATACACTTATGAGAACGTTGCTTAAATAAATTAACAAAGTTGCCTTGGCTGTTGGCTCTTTGCCTATAAAACGAAAGTTGAAATGAAAATAAAATTTAATTCAAGCGTCGACGTTGACGCCGATGCCGACGTTGACGTTGACTGCAAGCACTGACGACGGCGTCATGTGTTGCCGTTAAGTGCCATCATCATCAGCAGCATCAGCAGCAAAAGCTTCCCTCCTATTCTCATCATCTGGAAACTGAACTGTTTTGTAGTTTTTCGCTCGACTTTTCAACAAACACACACATACACATACCCACACATGGACTCGGAAAAACTTTGAACGCTTGGGGGGTAGGTCAGGGATGGGGGTGTACTTTCTGAATTGAAAAATAGTTGCCATAGTTGCCAAACGCCTTTTCACAATGAGAAACCGCTGCAGAAGTCAAGTGTTTAATTAAGGTTTCCACTCAAGCGGCTTTTAATGTGAAAACGTTTACTCGTAATTAAAAAAAAAAAAAGAAAGACCAAACATTAAGCAAGTGCTCAAAAAAATAAGGTAATAGCGCAACTTCTAGCCAGGATGTCAGTCATGATATCCTCCAATTAGAGCCTGGTTTCCATGTCTGTCCAGTCCTCTCTTGCCATGGTCATGCATTCAGCATTCAGCCTACGGGCATAATTTATTAAGTGTCAAAAGTTTTTTTTCGCACCTGTCAGCGACAACGAAAAACGTCAGACAGTTCTAGCCAAAGATGTCTAAAATACCTAAAAGATAAAATACGAGCAAGTTGTACCCAACAATGGCAATTAAATCGTTTGTGAAGACCATAACATCGAATTATTTGGGAAATAATTTAAAATAAATATTTTAAATATTTTAATAATATTAATTTAATTGCATTTAATTAAACTTTTAAATGCTCAGAAATCTTAATGTTGAATCTTTGTAAAGCTTAGCTGAGTAGTTTTAGTAGTTAAAAATTTATTGAAATATATTGCCTCTTTTAATATCACTGCGGCCGGCAGTCAGCGTTAGTGACTAAAGCAGCACGAAGTGTGCAAAAGTGACTAACAATATTATAAAGGAAGAATGGAAAATGAATGCCAAACTATCTTTTTTTAGAATAATTCATACATTAAATGGAATATCGTTCGTCAAAAAAAAGGGGTAATCCGAAATTTTGAGGCATGGAAAGGCTTTCGTCACTAAACTTTTTCTTTGTAGATAAGTTATTTTTTTGATTCAATAATACTTATTATATGCAAACAATGATTGTTGAATAATTTTCTGTCGAATGCCAAATAATAATAAATACTCCTTAGTAGAACTAGAACTTTATCCAGTTCAAAAAACTAGGTTTCGTTTCTAAAGATGAACACTCATTATTAATATAAAATAAATATACTTATTGCTTCAATGTTATCATCAATTTTTTATAAAGTTCATTAAAAATTAAAAGCAAAATTAAAAAAAAAGACAAGAAAATTTTTCTTCTCTTGGTAACTTTATTTTAGTTTTTTTTTTGTGGAGGACAACACACTTTTTTATGTCCCTACTCCTATTGCTTCTAAAAAAAAATATATATTCGATATTTTTTGATTATTTGTATTTTGCTGAAAGTAATATTTTATTTTTTTTCAAAGTGATTGCTTGTATAGTTTCCAAGTAAACCGATTTTCATGCATATTGTATTTTTCGACATTTAGATATATACTTTACGTTAATTATTATGAATATTTCGAAGCTCTTTTTAAATTTACTTTTTCAGAATTAAATTCTTAACTTCATTCAAATGATTAATAAGTATTCGAGAATTCTGTAACAACACGCACAAATCAATCAGTGAAAAGAACCCTGCGATCCGTATCAAAATTAAGGACAGTCTGTCCGCCGTTTAGTCACGCTGCATGCTTCATACAATCGCCGCATTCCCCTCTCTCGTCCCTCTGCCTGACAATCAGATTGTGAACGTTTGCACAACACGAAAGAACAAAGCGCAACAAACGAGAATCTGAGTCGTCTCCATCCTCGAACCTCATTCCTCATCAGGACATAGAGAACGGACACAGAAACTTGGCTCAATTTTTGGAGAGAAACTTTGGTCAACGTCACGAGGACAGGAACTCGTTGCAAGTAGTTCAGAAAGTTGCTAGTTGCAGCAGCTGCCTCTGCCTCTGATTGGGGCACCGTTTGGCATTTGGAATCTATGCGCAAACATTGCAAATTAACTTTGATTGTTCATTTTCATGAAGGACAACAGTTCACAATAATGACAACGACGACGACTGCAACTCGTACAGGTAACTCTGCAGACATGGACAGCTGACATGGTTACAGTAACAGAAACAATAAGTAAGGTTAATATACTTATAATAATACTTTTGATGACTATAGTTTTGATGACAATAATTACTTAAAAATTGAATTTTATATTGTTCTATAAAGCCCATGTGGTATGCAACTGTGTGTGGCAAGTTGCTGTAAGTTCATTTGCTGCTTTCTTTTCCTTCCGCTTTACTTCAGTGTCTGTTCCCATTCTCCTTTCTCTTATCGACATTCTCCCAGCGCAATTGCTCTCTCACCTTTGGCATTTTGTATACTGAGACAGCTTCCGCCAAGCAGCAGTTGCAACAGTTGTTGTTGTTGCTCTGATTGTGATTGTCGTGCCATCAAAATGTGTCATTGCTTTCCAAAAATGCTACTCTACGCTGTCCCATTCCATTCTCTTTTAGCTTATGAACTGCGAATACGAGGGGAGGAAAGAAAGAAGGTTCCCTGTCATCTCTGGAGCAATGCCATTTGCTGCTCCGATCCATTTCCATTTCCATTCTCATCGTCATCATCGTCGTCCTTTTCGTCATCGTCAATCAGGCAGACTGACATGGAAATTATGAGAGTTTGTATTTCGGCATTCATGAATCGACAGCAATGTCTTTTCCAAGCCCAGTTACGTTCAGTTGTGTGTTGTGTTGTTCTGTGCTGTGTAGTGTAGTGTAGTGTAGTGGAGTGGAGTGTGGTGGAAGCACAGTGTATAGCTTATAATTTATGTGCGTGCTGTTGCTGTTGCTGATTATGGCCCCAAGGCTGATTCCTGCTGCAACTCACGTACAACCTGCAACAGTTACAACTATGCAAATCATACGCACCGTTGTACGCCGCAAATCAAGAGCAAAGCTGTTGCAACTTAAAGCCAACTCAAACCATTGACTTAATCGCATTACATATCAAATATTATAATAATATAAAATATATTTAATAAATAGTTGTATTTAAGTCATATTTAACACACTTATACTCCAAATACAAAAGAGCAAAGATCAAATATGCAGTTCATTAAAAAAGTTTAATCTTGCCTTCATATAATATAAATATACGAAATTTTTAATTCGCTATTGGAAAACCCTTTATTAACTTTTTACACTTAGTCTTGCAGAAACTATCTTTAACTTATGCAAGTTAATAAATTGTTAAACTAGAACTAGAACTAAACTTTATGGGGTCTGCCACGCCTCCTTCTGCCTGTTACGCCCATTTTTTTTTTGAAACAAACTTAATAGACCCCTGTACTTTTTTTAAGTACGGGGTCTAAAAAATTGGCGAAAAACTTAAAAAGTATTGGAAAACATAGATTTTTAAATTGTTCATATGAAATAATCTAGTTACAGTAAAGATCTCATTATTAATTTCAGTATAATTTCCAATCCCATTCATTCTTTGTAACCTAATTTCATCAAGTTTCTTTCTATATGGAATTTGTAAGCTGCAATTCAGAAAGTTGATTTTACAAGAATATATTATATTTAAGGAATATTGAAAAAATTACTCGCATTACTTCAAATCCAATTAATTTCTTGGCTTACGACAGTAGAGTCTTAAATATTTGTCCGATTGCAATTTAAAGTAGAAACGGTTTTGCTTAAACCAAAAAGGAGTCATTGTCAGCTGCAGTGAACTATTCGTAACCCAGAGACAACATCTGCTGCTGCCACATGACGCAGATGAGGTGGCAACCACCTGGGCAACGGGGTAACCAGGACTACACCAGAGTTGACAGCCTGGAGACAGTTGGCCTTTGTTTCAGTTGGTAAAGTTTATGTTTGTTTAGGGGGTTTGTTCTCTTCGCAAGTCAAACATATGTGAAGGACACAACAGGACTTCTTGAATGCAGCTGCTTTAGTTGCACTAACTAATCGAAGTAGACTTTAATTTAAAAATGCATTATTTTGTGTCTCCGTCAAGGCGCAAAAAAGTTTTTTTGGCCAGACCGGAGAACTAAATGAATGAGCTACCAGTTTTGTGTGTGTGGCAGGCAAAACAAAGTAACTGACAATCTGACACAATGACCGAGTGGGCTAACTAAAGACTGACAGGGGAAACAATGGAGGGGTAAGTTAAAAGGGAGGCTTATTGTTCGACAACAGTTGGCACCATTAAATGTCATGTACTCGACGCCAACTCAACTCAACTCAACTGAACTGAACTGAGCTACATTCTGGTTTACGAATGTCTGTCTCTGTCTTTCTCTCTCTCTCTCTCTCTCTCTCTCTCTCTCTCTCTCTGTCTTTCTCTGTCTGTTTGTCAGTCTGTTTGTTGGACAATGTTTGTTTTGCATACTTTTCGGCGCCATTAACAGCAGACAGGCAACAACAAGAGAGCAGTCATTGCCATTGGCTTTTGTTTCTTGTTTTAAAAAATTATATAGTTGTTGTTATTACTGTTGTTTGTGTTGCTGTTGTTGTTGTTGTTGCAGCTGCCACTGCAACATGTCATTAGAAAGTACACAAACACACACACTACAACAGAAAAGTTGAGACTAAAAGTTAGTCCTTTACATCTCAACGCCAGACTCTGCAGGTGTTGTTCTCCTTCTGTCCGCCTGTCCGCCTGTCCTCTTGTCCCACTGTCCATTTATTTAGGGGTCACTGCAAAGGCGAAATTCAGCCATTAGTTGATGTTGCTGTTGCTGTTGCGTAGGGATGCCAGTGTGCCCCAGTGTGGCAATTAGTAATTGCCTGACCCACAACAAACATTGCTCGTTTTTTTGCTATTTGAGTTTTTATGAGCTCACTAGGCACGTAATTGTTTAGAAAATTTGTTGGGCAAAGGCTAGCATTAGGGCTGCAGACTCCAAGTACCTAATGAGTGGGAATAGGGCTGCCACAAGTTTAGCGTGTATTGAGCACTTTTTGGAAATATAATCCAATGGAAAGCAATTATGCTACATTTATTATTTGCACTTTGGCATCGGGTCAATTGACAACCAAATTCTAATTAGAAACAAACCCAAACCACACACACGCACACTCACGCACACACATACAGACTCAAGTTACAAGCTAAACTGCAATTGAAAACGCGCATTAAAAATTAAATATGATTCAATGAAATTGCGGAAATGAATGCGGTTTTTTCGCAGCTGTAAATACAACATGTATGTGTGTGTGTGTGTGTGTACGTAAACGGAAGTGTGACAAAAGTGTAAAATATTTTTTATGGTTAAAACAAATATGATTTTCGCATACCTGCGCCAAAATTTACCTAAATTTCAAGCGTCAATTAATAGAAGCAACATCGCTGCCAAATGACCTCAACTCTGCTGCACTAGTGTGTGTGTGTATGTGTGTATGTGTGTGTGAGTATTGGTTTGCATGTGTGTGTGTGTTTGGCAGCAACGGAAATGACAGTGCTGCAACGACGCAGGAAGCAATAACCGAATTCAGTTACGTTGCACGGAAATGACACACGGCACGAGAATGAGAACGAGTATAAAATCGAGATGCAGCTACATGCCACATGCACATCCCTTTCTCCGTGTGTGTGTGTGTTCGATTTGGACCAACTAATATGATAAAATTAACAACCATATTCGCTTTTGATTTCAAGCCGTGCTATTTTCATCAAGGAGATGCTGAAACTATGCTCATGGTAAATATCCGGTTTGCTTGAGATTATTTCTCTCACAACAATCAAAAATTTTTGTTCCCAGAAATTTTGAATTTTTTCTAAATTGTTTATTGTCTTATATCTTTTAGCTAAATAGAATAAATCAATTTTATTACCAATCCAATCTACAGCTTACCCATCCCTTCCGCGCTTGTAATTCTTTCTTCTGAAAAAAGTTAAAAATCTACTCCCAAGTAATGGAATATATTGAAATAAAACATACACGTTTAATTTATAATTTTACAATTTATTTATTTAGTTTTTCTTCATTATAATTTACTATACTTTCGTATATTTACTGTGTTTCATCATCGTTATATAAATTTAAGTATATATATTGATTTATATATATAAGTACTTGAGTCTAAGTTGTTTACCTTCGATTTAATTCCACTTTTTGGTTTCTCTTCAATCCTATTTCTTTACCTTTAGTTTTAGTTTTAGTTTTACTTTTAAATTTTATTTGTTTGCCGGCATTTGCAAGTAAATGCTGATTTATATAATTTAATTGTATTAATATACAACAATATATGTATGTATGTATTATATATATAGAAATTTGTTGGTTTTTTCACATAATTAATAATAAATTATATTTATAATTAATTACAATAAATTGCATAACAAAATTGATTTGACATTTTTTTATTAGATTTTTTTTTTTAGTTTCGTTAATATCAATTATTTATATTTAATACAATAATTTGGTATTTTATGTAGTTATATTTTTATTGTTGTTTTTTCTACTTCTGCATTCGTTTTTTGTACACAAATAGAAAATAATGTAAATTAATATTAATGTTAATTTTTTCCACCTCTACATTTTCCTTTCACTCCACCAGCTAATTGGCTGTCCGTTGTTTTGATGTTATTTTTTTTAGTTATTTGACTTTATAATACCCTTCCGTAAGGTATAAATAAATTTGAATTTTAAAAGACACAATTTAACCAAATGTTTTGAATAACAAATCTAGTGATGGGTATTGAATCTTCGGTATACCGAAGTTAGCTTCTCTTTTTTTTACTTTTTAATCTGCGTTTGCTAGTTTGCGTCCTTTAGGGAATTGTTTTTTAGCTTTGTGGTTGATTTTAAAACATACAAAAAATAATTGCAATTTTGTTGTTATTTTCATAGAATTATTAAAGCAAAAAAATGAATCTTATTTAATTTGCTCGATTTTATTTTGCTGTGTTAATTACATTTCAATTTTTAATTGGATTCTTTTTTATTTGTTTAATTAATAACTATCTGTCTGATGTAGCTAAGTACAATGCCTGCTAATATTTGCTGTTTAGTGATAAAAATTATGTAATTGATTTTGTTTTTTTGTTGTTTATACACTTAGCACTTAATGGGCCAGTTAATGCCCTGTAAAGGATCGTATTTACTGTCAAAATGTTTAGCTTGTTAATTTGTCACGTGACTCTTACTATAATATACAATATTTGCTAATTATTTATATTGTTTATTTTTTTTTTTTAATTTTTCATTATATTTTTTATAACAATTGCTATTATTTGTTATATGTTGTGTTTGCATTCATAAAGTTAAGAAATTCGTTATTCATCCTGCTTTAAACAATTTTACATTTAACTTTTCTTATTATACAGAAGCTCAATCTCTGTATCAGTTAAGTATTAAAAAATAACACAAATAATAATGTTCAAAACATTTTCCAAAATGCACTGCAAAAGTGTTAATTGAGACTTGAGGTGTTTCAATTACTGCTTCAGCTCCTCCAAAGCTCCAGTTTTCTTGTTCTTTTTAACCTGGGCATAGAGCGAGGCGGCTTTATAGTTGATTGGCCCATAATGCTGACTCTCGAGATCGGCATAGATGAATTCATCATCGAAACTTGCGGCATTCAATGGCTGTATTATATTGCAATTAAATTAATTAAATCATAATTGAGAATATTTTTCTTATAGATAATGCCATTGAACATCGGTTAGGAAAGCACAGGCATGCATCATTAATAATCTATAACGCCTGTCGTAAATGTTAAACTGATAAGAGCTGATAATAGCAGGAGAAAAGTGTGTGCTAGCATAGCATATTGAACGATTTCAAGTATCGAATCGATTGATCTCAAATTGACAGCACGACAGTTGAAATAAATTATTAACAGAAATACAAATTCATTTGTTTATTAAATAATACAAAAAAACGAAAGATTTACCTTTTTCTAGTTTTGTGACATAAAACATTTAGCTGGCATTTTAGTTGGAAAGTTATACAAAATGAATTTAGAATATATAGGTATTGCTGCCTTTATATGGATCCTCAAAATCGGACACATGCTATAAGAAATCAACAATTTATGTAATTTAGACCACACTTTCAATTTAATTTTTATTGTGTTAGCTTGTTTGGATGACGATGTCTTTTTTTGTTAGAATCGAAGTGTGTTTTTAAAGTGAATTTCGACTTGACTTCTGCTTTGCTTTGGTATTTTTTTTATCTCTTTGATTTGTAAATAATTTGTAATAAATAGCATAAATATACATAGTTATAAATACAAAAAGGTTGTTTGCTTGGCTTCTGTTTGGTTTTGCTTCTTTGTTTTCTCTTAAATAATATTAATAAATTAGATGGAAAGCATTGCTTTCTATTTACAATACGAGGGTTTACACACAAGTTTTCATATACATACACATACATATATCTAAATTTGCAATTTACACAAAACTACTTCAAACTTAACACACATACAGTCAGAGTTGTCTTAATACATAATTCTTAATAACTATTTATATTAATATCTAATAATATTTGTATATATATATATATATATATATATGTATATATATCAGAATGAATCGCTTGTTGTGCTGGGAATGTTAAGTGTTTTTAATTGTTATTTCATTAATTATTATATTAGGTTTAAATTTAATCTAACTATATACACTAACAGAAAGTGGCAATCAATTTTCAAACTTGATGTTTGCACACTTTCCTTATATTCGATTTCTTCAAATTGGGTTGAGAATCTCGGGCTTCTCTAGAGGCCTATTATACGAGAATACATTTATGAATATATGATATATGAATAATGCAGAATGAAGTTGGAAATATGGGCAAGGGTTATCATTAATTTTCTTCCTCTTTGTTGTCCACCTTTTGCCCTCAGTTGTCTTCTTTTTTTTTTTTTGGGGAATCTTTGATATTCTAGAAACTATTGTATATTTTAGTTAAGTATCGATCTGTCAGTTAATGTTATGAATTATGCTAATTATAAATATGTACTTATTCCTTTCCCTCTCCCACATCATCAGTTTCTACTACTCGTAAATACTAAATACCTTGTATGCGTCGTTTAGGCCTGTCTAAATGTCTGTCTACCACATTTTGTGGTATTCTAAATGTGCACCTCGCGATAGCTCTGAGTCATAAAGTATCTCAATGCACCCGCAGTTGCATTGGCAATTGCTGCATTGTTGCTGCTACCGTTGTTGTTGTTGTTGTTGTGGTTGCTGTTGCCGCTGTGGGCAGGTGTTGTTGGCGGTGCTGTGAGATTGTGTGATGCCATCGCCTCCTCCTCCTCATCGTCATCATCCACGACATCATTGTCATTGTCATCATCGACCATGTACTCCTCCTCACAGAAGGAATAGCCCAAGTCCTCCTCTTCTTCCGCCTCATCAGCAACAGTTGCTGCTGTTGTTGCAGCGGCGCCAGCAATTTGTTCGCTTTGTTCCTTCTTTGGCCGTGTAAACATAAAGTCCGGATGCGTTTTAGTTAGCACCTCTAATGCCTCCAATGAAGCGGCAGGATTTAGTTGCTGCTGTTGCTGCTGTTGCTGCCGTACCTCATTCTCTTTGCGTTTTTCATAATCAGGCAATGTGGTGGTTGTTGTTGTTGCAGGTGTTGGTGAAATTGGCTTAAAGGCATGCCGCTCACTTAGCGCCAATGGACGATAGATGAGGGGCCCCAACTCTTGTTGCCATTGTTGCTGCTGTTGCTCCCTCTCCTGTTGCTGCTGTTGCAGCTGGCGACGCAGCTGCTGCAATTTGCCATTGGCCGTTTGTGTGGTCTGAAAGTGGAAGGTGTGATGTTTGCGCAACGGCAGCCGCATTGGACGACGCACCACCAAACAATCGTAGGCGCCGCTGGCCAGTGGCTGTGTCACATGGGGCGTGGCACTTGGCATGGGCGGTACATATCTTAAATTCTGATTGCAGTCGGCGACGGTGACGGCAGAGTCGACATTGGCAGCAGCTAATCGACTCGCCTGCAGCAGCAATTCATTTGGCATTAGCATTTGTTGTTGATGATTGCCACACCCCCTCCCATGCTCAAGCCACCGCCCCCTCCCCGCCCACCATTGTTGTTGCTGCTAATTTGTTGCGACGTTGTTGCTGCTGTTGCAATTGCTTCAGTGTTGTTGCTGTCGCTGTTGTTGTTGCTGTTGCTGTTGGCATTAGGGGCTTCGGCATCGATGGCATAATGCCGTTTGATATGTGCGTAGGGGTCGCTGATGGTCTGTCGTCGTAGTTTCTTGTTGCAGACATGCATGTTGCTGCTGCTGCTAGTGTTGCTGACGTTGCTGTTGTTGTTGCTACGCCGTTTAAGTGCTAAAAATGGATTATTGGCCAGCAATTGGTTTGACTGCGGTTAGTTTTGTGGTTGCAATTTATCAAAAGGCATTTTGCATGCATGCAGTTGCAATTGTTTTATAGTTATTGTTGTTGTTGTTGTGAGTGATAGCAGCATTGCAGGTTTTCGTGTTGTTGTTGACATCAAAATTATATTTTTGTTTGCATATAAGGCAAGTGTGTGACATGTAAAAGAAATTAATTCAAATAATGAAATAATATAATGAAATTATGGTAAATAAAGAAAATATTTTAAATAATTTTATCAATATTTAAACGAAAATCGAATCTTCTATTCTGTTTTCGTATTCCCTCCAGCAAATTGGATCTATTTTATTATATTTCCTGCAAATAATATAAATAATAACTGTGTTTCATTTCAATATTCCACCAAGAAATTTAATTTCACATCTTAATTTTTAAGGTTTGCAAAATTAAATATGATCTATACAAATATTTCTTTAAGCTGTGAATTTGCAGAAATGTTCTTTTAGTTTTAGATATTTTAAGTGGTTAATTTCAACGTTCCCTCTTGCAAATCAAGAAAAAATAAATTTAAAAATATAATAAATTCTTTTTTCTATCCCATGTGATAGGATAAGATATTCTAAAGGCTACTTTTGGACAACACGGATTTACTGCTATAAATTTATTTCATTTTAAAGATTTTCAGAGCAAGTGGTGTTCCATTGCACCATTCTTATTAGCTACAATTGCCCTTTAATATCTTTCTTCAGACTTCCTTTCATTCTATTCTATCAAGTTTTTTATTCCACCGTTCCACCTAATAAAGTAACAAATGCTCACATAGAATTTAATTGTAGTGGAATTACAGAAAATTAAATCGGTGCGGTACGTTGAAGAAAATGTAATTTAATGCGAATTCATGTGAATGTGTTGGGTGTGTGCATGTTGAAGGATTGCCCCTAGTAATTGAGTTGCCTGCCACATGCCTCGATGAGTCTGAAACGAATCTTCAAGAATACGCACCTCATGTGGCCCCACGCGATGTGGCAATTGATGGTGCAGTTGTAGTTGAGGTGTTGCTGCTGTTGTTGTGGCATTGGGATTGGAGGGCTTGCACTTGCCACGACTGGCAGCACTGACGCTGCTGGCGACGGACAACATGGAGGCGGAATGTCCAGGCTGATGGCCCAGTTGGTACTGCTCGTAATCCTCGGGTGTTGTGATTTCCGACGTTGGTTGCTGCTGCTGCTGCTGTTGTTGTTGCTTCTGTTGTTGCTGTTGTTGCTGCTGCTGTTGGTGATGCGATGACGACGGATGACGATTACAGCGATTGCTGACACTGACGCTGACGGTGCCGGTGCCGCTGCTGTAAATTGAATTGCAGGAGCTGAGCGAGGTGGGATCTGTGACAGGGGCCGATGAGGCCGATTCATAGGACGAATTAATATTGTGCGACGGAGAAGCGGCACGTGTTGCATGTTGCTGCTGTTGTTGTTGCTGTTGCTGTTGACCCTCCACATTCATGTAGACAGGCTTGCGGGCAAGATTTAGGCCCGAGGATGTGGCCTTATGCGCCTTGGGGTTGCGTTGTCCCAATGCCGGCAGCTGAGACTCATAGGAGCTATTGGAAATGCCTGAATCGCTGCGATAAATGCTGAGGCGTTCAGGTTCCATTAATTGAAAGTCAGCTCCGATTCCGACTCCGGCGCCTGCTTGGACATCAGCCTTTTGCTGGTGCTGGCGATGGTGATGTTTCTTCTTGTGGCTTGCCGAGACGACAGCAGCGGCACCAGCAGCATGTGATGGCTGTGTGTGCAACTGAACAGTGGCAAGATTCAAATTCAGATTCAGATTTAAATTGCCAGCTTTATTGCTGCTGCTGCTGTGCTTCTTGCTGCTGCCGTCGCCGCCCAATTCAATGTCCATATCGTCGCCGCACTTGTCCGCCACATTCTCATAGACGGGCGGATCGTACAGGCGCATGGGCTTGCCATTGGATTCAATATCGCCATGGCTACCGCCAGCAAAGGAATGATGCCTCTTGCACTTTGGCGCCGTTGCCGTCGATGCTCCTGTTCCTGCTCCTGCTCCTGTTGCTGTTGCTGTTGCCAAGGAGGCATTCAGATTGTACGCAGGCTTTTTAAGTTTATTCGCTCCATTGGGAAACTTTAGGGAATAGAATTTCTTATCCATGTCCATGCGTTCCAATAAACTTCCCGCCTTGCCGCGCTTGCCACGTTGCATGCTACCCAGAAGCTCCTCACCTGCCGCATCGTATTTCTTAAAGTTGCTCGCTGCCAGAAAGGGATTCGTATTGAGCAGCGCTGAAGTGGGTGCAGGGGGTGGCGGTGGCACACGCTCAACCACTGCATAAGTGGGTTGATAATCATGCTCAATGGCATTCAAAAGTTGGGCATTTGATGCTGAATTCGTGTGGAATTTCTGAGTTTGCTGCGACGATTGCTGCTGCGATTGATGCTGCTGGTGATGATGTTGCTGGTAGTATTCGGTGTAACTTTTGGGAAAGCAATTGCTTAGATTGTATTGTATTTGATCGGAACTGGATTCAAGCTGATCCATGCTACGATTGTGAGGGGGCGGGGCTGTGCAACCACGCCCGTACTGCAAAGTGTTGTATTGCTGTTGTTGATGCTGCAACAGTTGCTGGTGCTGCTGTTGTTGCTGCTGCTGCTGGTCGTAGTAATGTTGCTGCTGCTGTTGAGGATGCGGATTCGGATGCGGATTCGGATGCGGATGCTGTAGAGTCTGGTGATGTTGCTGCTGCTGGTTGCTCATTGCTGGACCAATATTTCCATTGAGTCTCTTGGGTCGTGGAGCGACGCGCACCACATTTGTGTTGTTATTAAAATTTGTAGGGGTAGTAGAGAACTGCGGATGCGGATTGCGGATTGCGGATGCGAATACATTTGCAAATGCGGATACATGCAATGGGTTTCAGCATTGTTTCAGTTTTACGCAAATTGGCAGCGTGTTAAGAGCGTTAAAAGAGAAAACATTCGATTAGTTGTCGGTTAGTCATGGCCCTGTTTTTTTTTTTTATTATGTTTGCAGTTAGTTACGAGTTACGAGTTACAGTTTCAGATTTACAGTTACAGTTTGAATTTAAAGTTAATTAGTTGTGGGTGAATTGTTGTTAACTGTTTTGTGTTTTTAGAACAAATATGTGTTGAAACTAGCGAAACAACATACATAGATGGGAATTATTCATTTGAATTCAATGTTGTGGAATGTAACATAAATATGCGAGTTAAACGGGATTTGTATTATTATTATTAATGTTTATTTTTTAACTTCTTCCTTTGTATAAGTAAATCATCCAAATAGATATGTACATAAATAAATAAATTTTAAAAAATGTGCAATATAAATTATAATATGTGAGCTGATCAATGATCTGTGTGATCGAATATCACGAAAAGAAAACGTAAGCTCACTTAATTACCTAAACTTTATTATAAGTTTGTAAGCTTTGTTTGAGCTTGTTTTGAGACCACAAGCTTACTTCAAGCAGAAACCTTAAGTACAGCCGTAAACTTCTTTAAACAGAAAGTAGTTCACTTGAAGCTCACTTGAAGTAGATAAATTACTTGAAGATGTAAGCTCACTTAAATGTCTAATTGTTTTTTAAATTGAAAGCTTACTTAAAATTCTAAGCATTGCGATTTCTCAGATTTTCACAAAAATTTCTATTTACCCCTATCGAAGTAGTTTTTTAATTAAATGTCTTTTTAAGCAAGAACCCCAAATAAGAGTTATGGATGCATATTTTAACTAAATAAATCAACTTGAACGAAATATGTTTCGGCATTGTGGAATACACTAAAATTTATATTAAATTTTTTATTAAAGTTACGAATTAACTCTTATTTGCCACTTTTAAAATAAAAATCAGTAAAGTCTCTAATTTTTGATTTTCATTGAAAAAATCAAAAATAATTGATTTTTATTGAGAAAATCAAAAAATATGTGTTATTTCGTAATTTATAAATAAAAATTTAAATGTAATTATTATATTTGAAATAATAGTTTAAAAAATGTGGAAATAATTCTTAGATTACGATCCCTGTTTTTAAGCTATAAACTTAAACTGAACAAGTGAACTTTAAGCTGTTATTATTGGGTTTAAATACAAATAATTCTCCATATGAATTCTGTATAACAATTTACTTGCATTATTTTCTCTTTATGTTATATTCTATTATCATTATATTCCCGATTGACTCGCATATTTGATTAAAATTATATTGGAAACCAAATTAGAAGAAACTTACAAACTATTAAACTATAAGATATAAACACTATAAAAACATAGATTTAATGTCAATTAAGCATACAATTTGAGGACTTAAGATAAAAACCAAAGCCAAGAGAAAAAAGGCAACCAAATTCACTTGAAGACACATAAATCATTATTATTATTATATTTCGTAACATTTCATTTTGTTTTTTTTTTGCGAAAAAACTGAAACGGATATGCTTGATATTTTGATGTCGAAAGGAAATGGAAGTAAAATAATGAAAGAGAAAAAATGGCATTGAAATGACAAATGAATGATGAATGAGACATCATCAGACAAATGGAAATGGGAAAAGCGAAAAGCTTTAAGATTAGGCTAGTTATATAAATACTATTCGTAGATAGAATAAATAGACATTATCTCTATATATAGGTGTATCATAAACAAAGGAAAACCAAACTAAAGATAAATACATATGACATAACAGTAAATATCAAAAAATAATAGTAAAAATATAGTGATAGAGATAGACATTGAAAAAAGACAAAGCTTCGACTTAAACAAATTTACTTAACACGATTAAGATCAAACTTTTTTTATAGGCAATATTACGATATTAGCGCAGTGTGTGGATGCGTTGTGTGTGTGTGAGTGTGTGTGAGTGAGTGAAAGTGTGTGTATTAAACAAATCTGATACTCATTTCTAGGTTATGTTGAATAAACAATAAGAATAACTGTACCTTGTTAGGTGCCGTTTGCAGACCATGAAACGGTAGATTCTCATACTCGCCAGGTTCCGTCAATGGATCCCCCAGTGAAGACGACTTGTCGTGTACTATATAGTATACGTATACGGATCGGTTGATTTTCACGATTAGCGTTGAATTTTTGTTTTTTTAATCATTCAGTTGTGTTTTATTTGTTTGTTTTTTTCGACGTTTTTGGTAAATCAGAAGAGCAAATGAGATAAATGTAAACGAAAATATTTGGAAAATGGAAAAAGAAGAAGAAAATTGAATTAGTCAATCATAAAATTATAAGATATTTAGACTAAAAATCATTTCACTAAAATTAAACTAAAGTTTTTCTCTTTTATTTTTTCTTGCAATTTCCAGGAATCGAAAGCCTATTCAAATTATAGTTACTGAATTAAAATTGTATTAACTTTTATTTATTTTATTTAATGTAGTTTCTTAATCAGTTTTTTTAAAAGACATGCAGAAGTTTGAACAGAGGGCAAATCACAAGCAGGCAACATTTAAACATTGAACAAGTGCAGGACGAAAAAACAATTAAATAGAAAAGAAAATACAGATATAAAATATATGTATATATATATGGTATTATTAGGAACATCAATAGTTTGACTAATGACAAGTTGCTGATTGCGTTAGCTGATGATTTTCATTGTCGCTCTATAAAAAATGTTGATGGTGACGAATTTCAAACATTTCATTGTGTTTCTCTTACTTGTTGTTGTATTTTTCTCTTATTCTTTCTTTGTCGCTTGATTAAATGAGGACCTCGTGGCTCGATTCATTATATAAAATTACTTACAGTGATAAGTTGTGGTACAAAGAGATACAGATTAGGCAAAATGAGGATAGACAGCTCAGAGTACAAGTTAAAGTATTTACAATATGTGTGTAAATTGTTGAATGGTACTGGATGATGTGAGTGGGAATTTATTTGGGAAATACCCGAAGAACATAATATGGATGGATAACAAAGCAAAGAATAAAACTATACTTTGATGGTCATTATTATAATTCAAACTATCCTACAACGAAGACTGTTTACCAAATATTTCGCCTCCCCTTGATAAGCTTAAATAATTTGCACGCAATATCAGTTGTCTAGATCATACATATGAATAAGATTTCATTACAAAAATAATATATTGTAATAAAGCTCAGCGTTTCTAAAGGAATTTAATAATATTTATCTTGACATTCATTCTATATTCTTTAATTAATATTTACACCAATTTAAAATGCAAATTGGTTAGAAATTCCTTCAAAATCCTCTTTAAAAGTTAAATTCCTAGATTTACTACTTAGATTTATATATTATGATAATAATATATTTTATATTTTAATTTATTTAAGGAATATATTCAAACTCTCCTTTCAAAGTTAATAATCTTGCAATTCAGCATTTTTCAAAGAACCGACAATTGCTTTTTGAAATGAAATTTGCGATCCTGAAAGCTGAAAGTTCATAAAGGTATGTTCTGGGATTTGTTTTCGCAAAAAAGAAGGGAGATGAAAGAAGGTTATTGCATTTGGCAAGTCACCTTTGGTTAATAACTTTTCATAGATAGAGGATATTCGTTAAAATACTCGTGGAAAATATTGCAGATACATGGAGCGAATATATTTTAATAAACAGGCAACGAAACGGGAGGCATGGAATTCAATTGAGAAACGTAATCAATGTAAATGATTTATGAGTTGACTGGGAGTGAATGGATGAGTGTTGAGAATGAATATGAGTACATGAGTATATGAGACCTACAGATATGTATATGAGAATGACTTGTGAGTTTCTTCTTACTTTGAACGCGTTCGACTCGACTCGGGGAGACGACAACGGTGCGTTTGAGCAGCGGCGGGAGACTGTTGTTGCCACGGGGAATACTCGTGTTGCTGCCGCTGCTGGACAACAGCTGTTGCTGTTGCTGCTGCTGCTGTCCAGGGCCACGACGCAACGGCAATATTGGTGGCGGGGGACGCGGCGGTGGCGTGGGGCACTTGAGTATGCCCCGCTGTGGTTGCAGCTGTGTTGGCTCCAAGCCAGGCCCAACGTGGGCTGCTGTTGCTGCTGTTGATGTTAGTGTTGGTGTTGCTGCGGTGTCTATTGGCGCTGTCTTGTCTAATGAAGGCGCTTGAAATGTCACAGAGACATGTGATTGGACACTGCTGGGACTGCAAGTTGTCGTTGACTGTGTTGTTGCTGTGACTGATGTTGTTGTTGTAGTTGTGGAATTAGTTGCTGTTGTTGCGGGCGTCTTTTTGTACGTGACTAGCGATACGTGAAGACGTGTGTGTGTGCGTGTGTGTGCGTTATGAGATGCAACGGAAAAGAGGCAAATGATAAATAAAAATACAAATCATAAATTAACTATTGTCTGGATGGAGTCATAGATGTAGTATGTTGTTGTTGTTATTTTTACCACTGCCACTGCAACGTATGCCCTTGAGCCGATGCTGGGCTGCAAAGGGCGACTCCTGATTGCCACGCCCACGCCAAAATGTCTGCAATAGACCCACATGACTGCGTTGGCTGTCCCGGATGCCATCATCGTCCTGATTTCGTTTCGCTCGGCGAAAGACAAAGTTCCAAATACGTTGCATGCTGCCAGGAACAGCAACTGTTGCTGCTGTGGTAATTGTTGCTGCCGGAATCGGATTGTCGAGGCAGGCGGTAAGCTCGGGCATTGCCTCAGCTGCTGTTGCATCTGTCGATGGCAAGGCAATGTCATTCGGATTAGTCTTCATCAGTCTACGCTTTCCCGCTGCAGCTGCTGCTGCTGCTATCGCTGTGGTTGTTGCTGCTCCTGTTGTTGTTGCTGTTGTTGTTGTTGTTGCTGTTGTTTCCATCACCGTCACCTCGGTTAGCATTGTGCTATTTGAGTTAGTTTGGCTATCATTCAACACGGTACTTAACTGCGCCGACAATTGACTCGCATTCGGATTCGGATTTGGATTTGCATTTGAATTTGAATTTGGTTTGAGGGTCATGCGATTCACGGCGAGATTCTCTTTGGTGTCGCTGCTCACGTGCAACATGACGCCGGGCCGCAGTGGCCAACGTGGCGGCGATTTGGGCACTGTGGCATGCAACGCCCCATTGCGCTCAGTTGGCGGGGGCGTGGCCAGCTCATTGTTGTTCTCCGTTGCGGCCACCTTTAGTTGCTGCTGTTGCTGCTGCTGCTGTTGCAGTTGTTGCGGTGGCAATAACGTTGCCGGCAACAATGTGGCTTCTGCTGCCGTTGTCTCTTGTATGGGCAGTGCCACGCCTACTTGCGGCAGCACCGGTTGATATGATAGCACACTGTATGCAGTGAGTGTTTGTGTGAGTTTGTGTGTGTGTATGTTGTTGTCAGTTGCAGTTGTTGTTGTTAGCGTGTGTTTGAATTAAGCAAAGCGTATAACAAATGATGGCAAGTGTAACAAATATACACATCGATAGAAATACGATTAAATATATAACAAATATTACATTTGTGTATGTTGTTTTTGTTGTTGTTGTTTGTATGTTGTTGTTGTTGTTGTTGGGTGCGCACATTTAGCAAAATTTGCAACGAAAAACGATAAAATAACAGGAAAAAAATATGAAATATGAAAAATTAAACAATAAATTGTGATTTAAAATAAGCAAATCGTAGTCTAATTAATAAGCATAAAAAAACATGCCAACTTTAAGTTTTTATAAATATTATTTTAAGATTTCTTTTGAATTATATGAAAATACTTTAAGATCTTAAAATTCGAAATTTGTAGTTATTCAAAATTGCAATTTAAATAGTTTCTGATTCCTTTAAATAAAATTCAAAAAATATGCATTAACTGATATATTTAATTACTTTTTCTGATTCGCAACTGGTTAAACCGAGATTTGTTAATTTTTGTTGCTGTTGTCGAAACTGCTACCAAAATGCTACAAGGCCTCATTTAAATAAAAAAAAAGTGGAATGTGCATATTTTAGTACATAGTATGAAGGCCAAGAAATATTATTGAATATACATTAAATTTTCTTTAGCTGAATAATTTTATTTTAGTTGCAATAGTTTCTTCCTGAATATATTTCCAAATCATTTTAGGAGAGTCAATTTCAAAATTGAAATAAAAATTTATGCTTAAATTAATGTTAATTATAGTTAATGCATGTATTTTTTTTTATTCACTTTTTCAGATATTAAACATTTGTTTTTAATTTATTAGCCAGTTATGGTTTTATATAATACAAATATGTTATTTTTTTGATAAACTATCTCAAATTGCACTTTGAATACCAAATATTACTTAAAAATTGTAAAAGATTTTCAAACATTTTTTTTGGAAAGTGAACCAAAGTAAAAGTTTATTAAATAATGTCACAAAAAGTTACTCAAATTCAGATAGTTAAAATCGATAGAATAGTTGAAAGAAATGTATCACTTACCTTTGATTGGCACTAATGGATACTTCCGTATGATCTTTACCAAATGAATTTTAAATCAAATGACAATATTGTTTGTTTGTTTGTTATTGTTGTTGTCGTTGTTGTTATATATGTTGATGTGTTTGGGTGTATGTGAACAGTTTTGATTAGCATTGAAAGCAGCATATTATAATGTGGTTGTTTGTGGTTGTTTGTTGTTGTTGTTTGTAGTTGTTGTTGTGGTTACAGCGAGCAATTATTAATTGAAGCAGCATAGAGATAACAATATATATTATACCCATGTGTATAAGTCAAATAGATAGATAGATCGATAGACAGAGATAAATGTAGAGTTGGAATGTGAGTTGGCAGGCGAAATTAATTAAAAATGTTGCAGGCAATGCACAAAAAATGTTAACAGCATTAACATTGGAAAAAAGAGCCAATTTATTGTTGTTCATTGCGGTTGTTAATTAGTTGTAATTGTTTATATAGTTATTGTTGTGGTATTGTAATTAATGTTGTTAATATATTTTATGAAATTTGCATTGATGGTCCATAGATGAGGTTGTTGTTGTTGTGGTTGTTGAATGTGTGTGGGGTTGTTGTTGTTATTGTTGTTGAAGCATTTAACAGGGATGCAGCCAAGCAAAATTGTTGTTGTTGTTGTTTACACAAATACGCATTCATATGTATAATTGAAAAATATAAAAAAATAACGAAAATAAAATAAAATACATAATTATTAATTATAATTATGTTTGTTCGCTTTTTGTTAATTCAACAATTTTTCCAAATGTAGGTATGATTTAATGACTAAGTAGATACAGGGTGTCCTTTTTAATACTTATACTCGTTTTATTAATTACTATTATTATTATATTTGCATCGAAAAAATTAAATTGAGAGTTGAAATAGAGTCTGATCTCTAACTGCAACACCCTGTATGTACCTATCATTGCCGTTTGTCGCACATATTAAATTTACAATTTACTGGCAAAAAAACATGATAATTCTCATAAGAACAGCTCAGAAAAAGCTTAAATCGGTAATTAAAAAAACTGTAAGCTGAATAAACAAAAAAAGAACTTATAAAGACCGCAGAGGAAAAAAGCGTGAAAACAAAGCAATTTGAATTGCATATAGCACTTAAGTGGGATGACAAATAGCTAATTAGGGTATAGTAAAATCAAGGGTCTTATAAACTTATTCGAGTGTCTTGTAACCTGATTCAATTTGAGTTGGGCATGCTGCGAGGCAGTAGAAAAATGCACATGCAAAAGTCGAAAGTCGAAAGCGAAGTTAAATTTATAATTAAATAAATTCAAATTAAATTATAGAAAAATATTAAATTGAAGTTTCGGTTGTGGTAAATTCTTATAGGTTTAACTGAAACTCGTTTTCGCTGTTTCTGTTTCTGTTTCTTTTTATTTTTTTTGTTTTGCCTAAAACTATGCTAGGGGAACATTTCCATAAAATGGCCAAAAGCGACTGACTCTTTGGCCAAGTCAAATGGCAGTTGTAGTTGTTGTTGTTGTACTCACATTTATCCTGACGCCGACGGCGACGGCATATGCAAATAATTATGCAACAAATAATGATGACGGCCAGCAATAAGGCCAATATGGCGGCAACCAGTATAATGAGCGTCGTTTTGTCCCAACGCTGCCACCAGGCCAATTGTTCTATAAAGTAGAAAAATGAGAGAGACAGAAAGAAAGAGGTGGATAGAGGAGGAAAGAGAGAAAAGAGATCAGCATTAATATATATGAGTAGAACAAACTTAAAGTAAAGTTTAACAAAAGTTGTCTGAAGGGGGAAAAATTCTCGTACATCATGCAATTCTTTACAAGTCCAATGGATGCCTACTTAACCGCTTGACTAACTGACTAACTGACTGACTGACTGACTAACTGACTGACTAACTGATTGTCTGACTGTCTGACTGACTAACTGACTGTACATGTGGCTGCTGCTGCAGTTGTTGGCTGTCAGGCAACTTTAATTTATCAACTTGTCACATGGTTTTGCCATTGCAGACCTCCGGCTTCAGTTCCGCACACAAATGCATTGCATGTTTTACTTACAAAAGTAGCCCCCTCCCACTCCCCTTATCTTGCCCATCTCCCTGGTTTTGCAGCCCTGTCACGCCCTCGTAATACGCCATTGTCTTATGGAAACTGTGCTAGGCAGCTGGCAGCAGCATCCTTCATCCTTTATCCTTCGTCGTCACCGTCGTCTCTCATTGTTTTCCATATTTGCTATAATTCAGCTGTTTATCATCCAAACAAATGAATTGTCTTTGCCAACAGCATGCACTACACCTCTCTCACTCTCACGCTTCATCTTCTACCTTCATCTCTATTGCCATCTTCCTCTCTCCATTTATGTTGCAGCTGGCTTTGTTTCGTGGCAGCATTTATCTCGTGTATGTATTTGTTTTCAGCGAGTATTCACATATGTTATGAGCTATTCATTTTGGCATCGTGTGGATTCGCGTGTCAACAACATTTAGCAGTTAGCGACCACTCCTTAAACCCAGCCAACCACCCAACCACCCAGCCAACCACCCAACGAACCACTAAGCCCGCTATCTACTTCATATCTTATGCAATTAAACAAGCGAGAGAGCGACAAATGAAAAATGGCGGCTTTTAGTTTTAGTTCGCTCTCTACATAAGTATATTTATGTCTGCCTGTGTGTGTGAGTGTGTATGTGTGTGTGGGTGTGTGTCTGCTTATGTGGATTAACATAAGAATGTGGCATAGCAGCAGTGGCATAAGCAGCAGCATTTGCGGCTTTAGTTTAACTATATCTTGTAGTCGGTCATTGCATCATTTGTTAGCAAGCATTTAAGTATGTTAGCAGCGCCATCTGGTGCTCAGATTTAAATACTCGTTTTGAGGCACTTTTGTTACATCAATCTTTTGTAGTGGTACAACTTTTTTTTATTAATTATAACTATGTTATATTTAACAATCTTGCGCTGATATTTACTTCAATTCATTTATTGAGAAAAAGTTCATCATTCTCTTTAGAGCAGACGTAACGTACATATTTAAATTTGTTTCTACTTTTCACTTTTCAATTAATTTCAAACAAATACAAAGTAATTGTCTAATATTATTTTATTCGTTTCAGCCCCGAATTTATAAGAAAAACAAACTCAATTTGTTTACAATTATTGCAACTAAATTTTGCGATAGAAAAATTGAAACTATACCAAATATAGTATTTTTACGATGAATTGTTGAATTCTATTAAATGCATATATTTGCAATTATTAATCCCTTCAATTTTAATTTATATAAATTAGATGTGTGCTATAATTATAATAATTCAATTAAAGTATACACCTGAACAAAATTGATAATTTTTTTTATATATTATAATTAGCATTATAAGTAGCTGAGTCTTGGTCAGTTAAGCGAGTGTTTACTGTGTGTATATTTTATAGTTTTCAATGTATTTTTATAAGGTTAATATTCTAGTAGTTAGGCATGCATCTACTTACTTTTTGGCCGCACTAATTCATTAGAAGCGGCGTTAGTGAGGCATGAGAACAGTGGATTAGCATTAAATTTGTAAAGCAAAGAGGGGGAAAGACAGGAAGTGTAGCAAATAGATAAGTTAATACACAGACAGAATAGGATTCAAATCACCAAACGGTTTTCCCAATCTAGGAATAATTTTGGGTAAAACTCAACTATTTTCTCAAACTCAAAAACAATAAACAAAAAATTAAATAAGGAGAAATGAAATGTGAACTAGTTTGGGCCTTTTTTTACCTTGCCACCAAATATAAAGTGCTGAACCCGCTGTCAATATAATAATAGAAAACCGAAAAGTTGATATTTTGAATATAAATAATAAGAAGTGATGAGAGATGAAAGTTATAATTGTGGCAGGGAGGCATTGTATTTCATTCTTGGGATATATTTGTTCATTATAATCGATCATAAATCAGCTCGTCAGGGGAAAGCAACTAAAGAAGCTCTAAAATCTAAAGTGGGCCATATAAATACGAAAAATGCTGGCGTCATCAGCTGTCAAATTTCAATTTCAATTTCAATTCAATCAATGAAATGGAATAAAAAGTAGCTTAGTAGGTGGACATAGTAAAAGGAGCGGGACGCGGACATTAAAATCGCTAAAAAAAAACCTTTGATATAAAAAAACGACTTAAGCAGCTGCAAGAAGAAATCACTGCGCATAAAAGGAAAAGCAGAAGAGGAGAAAAACTCAACTGATTTTCGTAAAACGTAAAGAAAAAAGCGCAAAAATCAATTTCCGTTGGTTGTAATAAAACGTGGCGCATGTTAGAATAACAGGTAAGCGAGAGGGGAAGGGGAATTGGAATGGGAAGGGGGAGGAATGGTTAAAATGGGGTTTGTGGTGGCGAATATAGAAATTGCTGGTCTGCTGCTGGGCAATTCCCTAATTGCCACAACGCCAGCAACGTGGCCGCCATTTTAGTTTAAAGCGGAAGCAGCTAGCCACCATTTTATGCAGAGCATCAACAAAACATTAAAAAAAAAACAGAAAAATTGAAAAGTAAAATGATGGAGCACCGGAAAGCGGAAACAGATGAAGCAAATATTGACAGTAATCAGCTTCCGTTTCCTCTTCTCTACACAGTTTATGGAGATTTTTGAACGCGTTTCCATCTCCATCTCAAACTCAATCTCAACTCACCAGCAACTTCAATCTCGCAGAAGGCACCAGGACCCACAGTATTGTTGGCCACACATCGATAAGTCCTGGCAATGGCATAATCCTCCTGCAATATGTAAAAGCTTCTGTCCTCTGTCTTCTTGTCGCCGCTGCCCAACGATTCAACTGTTTCATTTTCAGCTTTAATTGACCATGAAAAATCGGCCTGTAAAGTGGTAAAATAAGATTTAAAAAAAATGTAAGTCAAAAAGGGAGAGTCAAAACGCTCACAAAAAACACTTTTTTACCTATGAAAGTCTCTGAGGGAAGTCCCATTTCTGTTGCTGTTTCTACTATTTTTTCTCTGTTTTTCTGTTTGCTTTCTGTTTGCCTTTGGCTTTACACTTTGCACTTTGGCAATCTTACATCTTGTTTCTGCATTGCCTTGCAATATTTCGTTTGAGTTTTGTATTGACATTTTGGGGGGTTTGTCCAATTTTGCTGAGGCAGCTTTCAAGTTGTTGCCTAATGGCATGAATATGGCCAAAAGCTTGTTGGCTATTAAGAGTTTTGAGTCATTTGTTCTTCGATAAAACCAGAATTGCAATCGAAGTTGAATATTGCTAACCAGATATTTGTATTCATTTCAGTTTGTTGATAATTTATATTGATATATGCAAATAAGCAGTCAACTTTGGACAATAGGCTTTTAATCTTTACACAAAATATGTTTTCTATAAATAATATAAGTAATCTCTGCTGCTTATTATTTATTACACAAAAAATATAGACAAATTTTCAATTATTAAAACCATATTAATTACATTTTTCCATTAACTAAAGGAAATTCACTTATGCTCGTTCATTATGATAACGTAAATAATCCTAGGTTACGAAAAAAATTTAATAAGCTAAATACAACCACAAAAGCACCCATTTACCCTATTAAATAAATATTATATAAGTCTATCAATGGAGATATATTAACATTAATGTATAAGTTTACCCTATTTAAATGCATTTACAACAATTTAAGTTAGCCTGTAATTATTTGGAATTTAAGTAAACCAATGATACTTGAAAATTTAGTTTAAATGTTCTTATCTACTTATACAAAATATAAAATGTATTTTTGAATTAATGCCACGATATGAGCTTATTCACCTGGAGTTCGAGTAATCCGAGAATAATCTTCAACTTAAATAGCTGCAAAATGCACCCATTTTGTCAGGTTGAACATCCTTAATCCCATGTACCCTTATCTATGCTCACATGTCCTTAAATGCTTCATTCAAGCGCAGCCAGCTTCAATTCGCATCAATCTCTCCATCTGATTGCATGCTCGATTATTAAATTTTAACTTTACGCCCGTTGAATAATTTCCAATCAAATAATTACGAGCCAGCGACTTTGCCCCTCTCCACATCCTCTGCCTGCCTGTGCGTGGCCATAAATCTCTGGGCCAAACTGCAGGTTACTTTATCCTCCCCATTTCAGCCCATACTCTAACCCTGTCCCACTCTACCGCCAGCTTAATCGCCAGGCACGCTTTAACTCAAGTAAGGCCAAAGCAAATGCAATTGCAGAGAGAGAGAGAGAGAGAGAGAGAAAGAGAGAGAGAGAGAGAAAGAGAAGAATGCTGCACTGATTTATGCGGCATGGCAAAAAGTGCGAACTCCAAACTGAAGTTGGGAGTCGAGTTCGCTGTGGTGGCAGTGGCAACTTGGCTGCAACT
The DNA here is from genome assembly GCA_035042165.1 of Drosophila kuntzei. NCBI lineage: Eukaryota > Metazoa > Arthropoda > Insecta > Diptera > Drosophilidae > Drosophila > Drosophila kuntzei. The sequence continues at coordinate 170,293 of JAWNLU010000372.1, read as the reverse complement.
GTAGCTGTAGCTGTGGCTGTTGCCGACATCAGATCCGTTTCCCGGCCAAAAGGTAAACTCATAAAATTGAAAATTCTTGCAGCTACCTGCATAAATAAAAACTCGAAAAAAAAACACTGGGAAAACTGGGAGAAAAAACGGCAACCTCCCTATTGGGTTAGCAGCATCCGTTTCCACCCATTGGCACCTCCCATCAGCAGACACCACAATTGAAATGCTATCGTTATTGCCATTTCGATGGCCTGCAACGGCCAAAAGACATGTGTCTGTGTGTGTGTGGTGTTTTATATCTGTGTGTAAGTTTGCCCTAGCTGAGGGTATAACGATGATCTTGACAGATTTGTCAAGTCTATTCCAAAAGTAAACCATTCAATAAATCCAATCAAATATTATATTTAGTAAATTTAATCAATTATCACACCATTATATCTAATGGAAATTTGAGTGATAATTTAAATTATTAAACATTTGTATATAATTTTGATAATTTGAATAGCATATCAATTAACTCAACTGCCAAGAACTTTAGTAGATAACCGAACTCATCATTTTCTATAGAGCATCTGAGATACGTATTGTTTTCCAAATTTATTTCCATCTCCCTGACAACTCTAATTTTTTTCGTCGGTCTGGCAACGCCCTTTAGCGTCACGTGCGAAATGGAAGTAATAGCTAGAGAAAAGTACGAGTACTCACCTCTTCAGGATTTCCGAATGCTGTGCAAATTAGAGTATCCTGGTCATCAATCTCTCGCCTTTCAATCTCACAACGCGGAGTAACTGGAGAAAATGGAGCAGAAAGAAAAGTTTGGCCCAATTAGCTTTAGATAAAGAGATGAGGACAACCTTACGCTTTAAAAATAATACTTACATTGCACATCGATGACAGTTTCCGTGGTGCGATCTCCATGTTTATTGTAGGCACGACATCTATAGATGCCCGTATCATTGCGCTTGATGGGATCATTGATAATCAGGGTGTTGCCTCTGGTCACCGTCTTGTTGGGATACAGCCACTCAAAGGTGGGTTCTATTGAAGCAAATAAGCGTATTATGGAAGCAGCTGGCGATGAGGAATACATGTACTTGCGGAGCTGTCAATTCACTTACCCGGATTAGCCTGCGATTTGCATATGACACGCCCAGGAATATGATGCTCCTGCACATAGACAATGTTCTCCGAAACGCTGATGTTCGTGGGTGCGTCTAAGGAGATGGAGATGGAGAATGTCTTGAGACTGTCATGATGGAAAAAAAAAGGAAATAAATACTCACATTCAATGCTTAAGTAGGTGGTGCTATTTACTGTCGGCCCCACAGCATTTGCCGTCGATATGCACATGTATTTCGCGTTATCCGATTCGACATCGAATTTTTTATTCGGAAAATTTGACATATTGAAGTGCTGTAATCGGTTTGCCAAACGAATAAAAAAGAGAAAAAAACAAGAAAATGAAAATGCGAATATAGAACATGGAAATATGTCAGCTACGTGAATTGAGGATGAATTTTTGGAGACTCAAGCTATGTCTGTGGTTCTGTCTACATCTGAGAAACGTCTTGTTTCCTCCTCTCAATTCATTTTGTCAGACAAGTTATACAATTCCAATTAATTGGGAATTTATTACGTATTGAATTGTCAGTTATTTGTAAATACGCGTCTTTACAAAATGTGACACAAGTGGATATAACAGGTAATTGATACGAGTCGATTCGTTGTCTCTACTTGATATCTTAATTGGTTTCACATACGCTTAATCTGATATACAAGTTAGCAAAAAGCGACTGGCAAGCAATGAAAGGAAAATTGTCTGAAGTTTACTCAAGTTGTGTTCAGTCATTGATGTTGTTAACTTTGGGTTTCTAGCATTGATTTAATAAGAGTTGAAACCAGAGATTAAAACCTCAACCGAAACCGTAACCTTTAACCGATGAAAACCGATAAAAATTTGTAACCGTAACTGAAATCGTAACCGAAAATAATTTTTTTCGCTGTACCGAAACCCATAAACCGAGACTCTTTAAACCGAAATAGCCGTTTAGTAACCGATCCATTTATAAGGCTTAATTTCGGTTCTGGCCGTCGCAGGTACTCAGCAACTTTGAACTGCCATTACTTTGTCAAAAATCAATCAAAATTCCATGCACCATGTAAATTTGATCATGATTTTACCTCTAAATTCGTTCTACATTTAAATTTTGTTCATTTTGAAAATTTGATTTTTTTCGAAATAGTCAAAAAAGACAAAGGGTTTACACTGCTTAAATTTTCGAAATGAAGAAAATTTAAATGCAGAACGAATTAAGATGTAAAATCATGCTCAAATTTACATTGCGCATAAAAATTGATTGAGTTTTGACAAAGTTATGGCATTTCGAAGTTACTAAAAATCAGTAAAATCGATGTTTTCAAACCAAATTAACCAAATTTATATGAGGTCAAATTACAATAAAATCGGCATTACGCCGGACCATTCCAGTAACCAGATAACCTTATTTTCCAGGCTAATTAGAGCATTAAGTCTTTTTTCATGTAAAGCAATGAAAACCTTATTTATTTATTATTTATTTGGACGCTAAATATTAATCTTAGTAAGGAAGGAAAAATGTAAAATTTCTTGTCATTGGTTTTGGGTTGCTAGAAAAGTGATTTAATATTTCAATCGTTTTCTTCTACTTGAATTTAAAATGCATGCAAAAAGGATATTGTGAGTGTATTTGAACTAGTTCTAATGTATAAGAAGCTAGATTTTTATAATGAGTTCTTAATCTTAACGATAGATTGCTCGAAAATGGCATTAAAGCCGTTCTAAGATCTAACACTAAGATATGAACACAACCTTATACTTTTTTAATAAACTGTCAATGTCAAAACGTTGGTTAAAGTCAACATTTTCATCATGGTGAAGTTCACGAACCAGCAATGTTTGGAAATTATTAAAAATTACTACCGAAATTCTGATATAAATTTGAGTTCACTTTAAAATAAGTTCCAATTGCACAGAATTTTTCCGGTAGTAGGCAACCCTAAGATGGCAATCCTTTCAAGCAGTTATTCCGCATAACTTTGAGCTTATGCTAACAATGAATGGCATATCAAATGTCAAGGGAAGTTTATCCATTGGTTGACCAATTGGTAGGGTGGGTAGGGAAGGTTACTTACCAGAACGGAGAGCATGCTCTCAAAATCGCCAGTGGCCGGTGAGGCGTCCATATACTTTTCCTTGACAAAGTAACGTGAATCATTCTTGTCAATTGGAACGCCATCCTTCAGCCAGGCGATCTCACAACGCGGCACACACTCGATGCGGCAGGTGAGATTGAAGTTGGAAACGGAGTGAAGGACTCCCGTATAGGGTTGCATATTCTTGATGAAAAATGGCGGGGCATGTACTTCCAAATTGACTGTGGCCATTACACCCCTGCCCCCCTCATTGTACGCATAGCAGGAGTAGTTGGTGCGACTGTCCAATCCAACGGGTTCCACGGTCCATTCCTTGGTGACAATGTCCTGGAGGGGACCACGCCCACCGCGCATCCAGCGATATCTGTTGGGATGCGACACAGTTTGAGCCACATACATGAATTTACCCATTTTGCGGTACAGTGCATAGGATGCGGATGCGGATGCGGATGCAGAAGCGGATGTGGATGCGAATGAATCGTGATATTGTTGTCCATGGCCCGTGTAGAGGGTTAAGATTTGTGATTGTGGCGTGTAAGTGGTGAGCGTGAGCAATGTACAAAGGGAATGATTCAGATGTAAATCGATTAGAGCATGCGTTTCTTTAATTTCATGAGCTGAACGGGTTGTACTAATGCTGGACAATCTGGATAAGGATGCCAATGTGGATGATAAGTGTGTGGGATCAAGCAATTGTTGTTCTTGTTCTTGTTGTTGGTTCTCTCTCAGTTCTTGTTGCTTTTGCAAGAGCAACGCTTCGATGGCGGCATCTGCCTCATGTGGTTGCAAGGCTTGCACCGTGTGGTATGCAATTTGTTGTGTTTGTTGTGTGTGGTATGAAATGTTGTTGTGACTGGCTTGTGAATCTACAAACCTATTGGACTCGGGATAACCCGGATCATCCACAGAGCAATAAAAGATGACGCTCTTCTTCTTAATGGCAATGGGTGGAAAGTGTGTAAGTGTGGCAGGTCCTGGCTCATAGTGCACCTATAGAGAGAGAGAGAGAGAGAGTCGGAGAGAGAGTCGGAGTTAGCTTCAATAAATTATTGTTAGATTTATCTTTCATCTCACCATTAGTTCCTTGTCTTCGCTGCGTTCTCCCCAGCCGGCTGCATTGTATCCCTGGCAGGAATAGTTGTAGAAAAAGCCGCGGCCAATGCTCTCCAAAAGCAGCTTACTAGGATCAATGTGACACAAATCCTCCTGAGAATCAGACAGAGACATCAGCATTAAAGAGAGTTATGTATAGAGAGAGAGAGAGAGAACTTACTCTTGTCTCGTAGCAATCGGGCAGTTCCTTGAGGAGCGTGGAGTTCGCATACCAACGCACTTTGGTCAACACTGAAGGATTCGCATCCAGAACATTACACAAGAGGGTAACATTCGACTCATCGCTCTCCTTGACGGCTCCCTCGGGAATCATCTGCACCTCCACAATGGGCACATCTATAAAATTGTTCAATTGTTATATACAAATTGTTATTTCTAATTTTTATTTAAATTTAGTAAGTCTGTTATCTTGAATATATTAATATTAATAGTGATAAAATTTGTAAATCATTCGGCCGCTTTAATTAATATAAAAATTTTCCAGCATACTTATTTGACTATTTTTATTATTTTCAACTATCATTTATCCCGTTTAAATTAAAGTTTTGTTGATTTTTCTTCACTAAATAGAAGTAGATAAAAATCGCAGCTTTAACTTAATTTTTACTGGTGTGGATGTGGAATCCATTAAATATTTAATAGAATGTTTCCCCATGTTTTAATATTTGAAAATTTTATTAAGAAAATACATATACGTATATTTGAAATTATTTCAAATTTTAATAAGTTATTAGTATTTTTAAATGAAAATAAAAATAATATTAAAATTTAATGTAAAAAAGTTTAAAAATTATAGAAACATCTAAAACCTAAAATTAAACTATTTTAACTATATAACATTAATTTTTGATGTTAAATATATAAAATTATAGCTAATTCAAATTTTAACAGTAATGTTAAGCTACATTTTAGATAACGTTAAAATGAATAAAGTATATATGAGTATATATAATTCACTTACATTGAACATCGAGATCGATTTGCTGTTCGGAAATTCCCTTGCCAATGGAATTGGATAGTTGGCAAGTATAGTTGCCGATATCGTCCTTATTGGTTGACCTGATGACAAGTGCAACATTCTCTGAATTACCGCCCTCATAGTGATTCGTATCTGTGACATTCACGATGTCACCATTGCGATACCTGCAAAGAATTAGACAAAGGATGACAAATTAGTTGGATGATATGTCAGAGATAAGCCGATGCGTGGCATAATTTAAGTCGCTTTGTCTACTTATTTTAGAAGCACAATCTACTCTCATTTACATACATAGAAATACACATGCTTTCATTTATGATGCAACACGTCCATATCGAGAGAAAGAGAGAGAGAGAGAGAGGGAGAGAGTAGGAGTCAAAGAGGGAGTCAGAGACAGATTCTCTCTTGTGGCTATTTAAAATTTATAGGCACGTTTCATAGTGTTTTTGTTTTCATAACAACTTGCACAATCCCATACACAGACACATGTACATACTATATACTACATAACATGGGTCGCACAGAGAGCGATAATGAGTGGGAGAGAGAGAGAGAGAGAGAGAGAGAGAGAGAGGGAGCTACATCTGCTTGTGCTGTCATTGAATCTCGGCTACTTTTCAGTCCCTGCCATAGACAACAAACAACAAGGACTACAAAATTATGTCAAATGCTCTTTGTACATTGCTTTACTTACTTATTTACTGCTTTGCTTGTTGTTACTTCTGCATGTCCTTCTCTTCCCTCTCACTCTATCGTACTCTCTGTACTCTCACTCTCACTCCCTCTCTCTTTTACTCTGTTGCATAAGCTTCTACTTCTAACTGTATTCAACTATCATTCATTTTGCATTTGCTTGTTTGACAAGCTTTTGCTACAGTTGTTCTGTCTCTTTCTTGCACTCCATCTCTCTCTCTCTCTCTCTCTCTCTCTCTATATCACTCTACCTTTATTCTCAGTCTGGTGCTTTGCCTGTTTTTATGGTTTTAAAATCGACTTACGGATGCTTCACAATTTACAAAGCAACAATAAAAAAACAGCCTCAATTGACGAGTAAACCACTTGAACTGAAAGCTTGGATTAAGTACTTGATTAAGCTTTAACTGAGTCAGAGCTTAGGCTTGTTAGATGGATTGCAGCAATGAAAAATAAAAACTGTAAACAAATTAAAAATTGTAGTTGCTATTTGAAACATTCATTTATCTATAAATAAATCCCGCTTTTAAGATCTCTTTGACATCGACATTCAGATAAACTTAAAGACAGATTCTTAAAGACTCGTCTTTTGATCCTGATCTCTCTGTCAGCTTGAATACCCTTCAGTGCACAGTTTCCGCAGGGAACAGGGCATAACAATAGCAGACTTTACTCCCTCACAGATATTAACCTGATGCGAAGCCACAGACAATGGAGATACTTTGATACCTTCAGCTTGCTTCGATTTATTATTCTCTCTCTTATTTCTTTTTTTACTGCCTTTTTTCCAGTGGCATTAAAGCAATTTTACGCTCACTTTTGAGTCACATATACACGTGTGTTGTGGTTCTCTCTGTGTGTGTGTGTGTGTGTGTGTGTGTGGGAGTGTGTAAAATTAAAAAAGCATTGCATACTTTACAACGGCAGGCGGCATAAATGGAACTTATATTGCTCGCAACACAGTCAAGTTTCAGTTGCAGTTACACACATACACACACACACATACTGGGCTCAATATAAATTTTAATTGATTTACAATAACAGAAAAACAATGACAACAACAGCAACAATAGCCATAGTCCAACGTCACATACAAAAACCATTTTCATTGCGAATATCTCGATTTTCACGATTTTTCTCACATTTCAGCTTGTGATTGATATTACAGTTTCATTTTTTTTTGGTTAAAGAAAATTGCAATGTTGCAGCCTCGTTAATTTAATGAGCGCACAAATCCTGCACATCATCATCATCATCATCGTGATTCTGGGCAAGCTTAATTAATTTTAATTATCGAAAGTATTTTTGGCCAAAAAGCTAACAAGAGTCGCCACCAATTCATGGACTTCCTCTCTTTGCTCTCTCTCATCCATCCTTCCTTCCCCTCCTTCCCTCCCTCCCCTTCCGACTCCTCTGCCATTTGTCCAGTCTGAAGTCTTGTGCGGAAATGTGCGTCCAGTCAAACCGGAAATGCTCTTAATGGCAAACGGAAAAAAGTATTGAAATTATTTTTATATCTCGACAGCAGCTGCCCTTCCTCCTCCTCCTCCTCATATACGAGTATGCCTACTGGCTCTCAAGCAGCTCATTAATTTACTCATGTGTGTGTATGTGAGTGTGTGTGTGATTGTGAATGTGCACAACAACAACTTCAAGGCAGACATTTTTAATTGGTTCGCAAGAAACTTCGGGGCAAACTCCGCCTTTGTCGTCAACAAGCCGAAAAGTCAAACATCGTTCGTTCTTTTTTGTTTTTTCTCTCCAGTGTCTGAGGCAAATTTGTGGTTTATTGCCCGACCGTCGCTTAAATAATTCAACAATTACAATTACTTTTGTGGTGATTTATAAATTATGTGCTAGACGATGAATGTGTGTGTGTGTGTTCGTGTGTGTGTGTGTGTGTGGAGAGAATGGGGTTCAGTCTTTGGGGCTTGTTTGTTTTATCATTGAATGCCTGTTTCGACTTGTTAAGGGTTGCTCTTCCATTGTATTTTGCCTTTGTCTCTGTTTCGAGGGAAGTTGCCTTTACAAATACACGTACTAAGCATTCTACTCCTTCTCTCTCTATCCCCTCTCCAACTCCCCCTTTGGTCCTTTCTTTGCCGTTCGCAACAAATTAAGATTAATTTTATGTAAATATTTCATGCCGACTGCGCTGTGGGGCAGGTAAAATGCTCGAACAATCGTTGAATGCATAAAACCGATTCGATCTCTTATATCAAATCATTATTTGAGACAGCAATTGAATTATATTACGTGAGAACGCATATTAATGAATCATCGTTAATATCTATCAATAGAAAGAGTCATTCTTCTTCAAATTAACTCAAATGGAATGCAAAACAAATAAATATTGGAGAGTGCTCGACTTTGAGGAATGTATGTGTACTTACAAGTACTTAAAAGGGTAATAATAATTTCTCTGCTAAGTTTTCTTTTAATCGTTTCAGTTTAAAAAATTAGAATTTTATTGCAGTTTTTCAAAAGGTAAATCAAACAGTGAATAGTAATGCCAATCTATATATAATATATGCAATAATATCTTAACTTTTAAACGCCATTGTTAGATTTTCTACTTTGTTCATTATTTGCCGTAAATCCATTTAATTTATAATTTGTTGTTGCCAAGCAATTGCCACGTTCAAATATTCTGAACCCCAAAATACATGCAACACAAATGCAACGTAAATTCCGCTGTCTGAACTGAATGCACGAGCTTTTCACTTTTTAGCCACAGGCAAAGACCCACATAGAGTGAGAGAGAATGAGAATGAGAGAGAGAGCTCTCTCGTAGTGAATGTGGTAGACAGGCGTAAATGAAATGCCTGCTAAATAAATTTTCTGTGTCACTTTTGTGTGTGCATTTAATTTCTCAGTTGGCATTAGTAAAAAATGTGGAAAAGCGGCAAAGAGAGAAAACTGTGAAAATGTGGAAAAGGCTTGTAAAATGCAGCCACTTGACATACTGACTACATGTGTGTGCTTGTGTGTGTGTGTGTGGTCTCTCTATGTGTATTTGTTGTGTCATCTTCATTCATCATATTCGCGAAATGCAGTGAGTGTTGTTGTTGATGTGTAATTAGAAATTCGCGTGGCGTTGACACCACATTTCCTCCCAGGAAGGGGTTGTATAGCATTTTCATGCACTATTTATTAAGACAAGTTTCAACTTTCCGTTCGGACAGAATTCTAACAGATTACACTTTTTTAATTGGTTTTAGTTTTAAATAAATTCGTAACTTAGATAGAATTGAATTAAATTGGAAATGTAGTGCGGTTCGTATTGTTAGATAGATTACAGATTGCTTATATGTATCCCTTACATTGCATCTATTCAACACCTACACACACACACACACCTACAAACACACACACAATCAGTTCAGCCTTAAACCACTGCCATGTTGAATGTTGCGCATACGCCACGTGCCCCACGCAGAGCCATCAATGTTGATGGCAGCGAGCAAAATCTGTGAATGGATTTGCAACTCCAATTTGCATTTTGTGCGTCAGTGGCGAGTGCAACGAGTATTCGTTGTATTCGTTGCCAAAAATAGTCTTTGTCCCGCTGAAATGTTGGCCAAGTTTGTTAGACCCAACTACCCACATTCTCACATTCTCACAATCTCACAGTGCTTCTCGTGGAGGCAGAACACAGCCTGGTTTGTTAGTTGGATAGCTGGTTTCCATGTCAGCGATGATTTTGCATTATGCGCGCTTTTTGGTCGCGTGTCATTGTGCAATTTTATGTGTGAGTTGCAATTGCACTCGATGGATGCCCTCTTGTTTGTGTTTGTCGTTGCCACAGTGCAGCCTACACTGCGAAAAAATTAATGATATCTACAAGTATAAGAGTATAAGCTTAGGCAAAAATATGTATATTTCTGCTGCAAAGAACTAAGTCCCCTCAAGGATGCACATTTTAATAAGTTTAACCATTTACATGAATTGTATAATTGAAATTCTAATTACTGATTCGGTAATTTCAGTAAAATAATTGCAGCTTTAAATAAAGATGAAGGTAAATAAATACACTTTTTTATTTTAATAAAACCACATAAATTTAATTAACTAATATAATTATAAGTTTATTTTCTAGGGTATTTGGTATCCAAGGCATATTAATCTGTTGTCAAATAAAAAAACATCTGTACAATGAGATATTGTGATTTATAGTAAAACCCATATCATTCAGTTAAACAAAGTATATATTTCTAAATTATTCGAACACGAGTATCTGCACTGTTTTCTATTCAATGAAAAGATGTTTTAAGGGCACATAAAATTTAATATATATAATTTATAGTGCACTATTTATTTATTTAAGACAGTTCAATAAATAGTGTACAATGGCTTTGGAAAGCACATTTAAGATTAGTAACATAGTTTTCTTTAAACTGAAAGCTCTTTTTAAAGCTGAAACAAGACTCAATTGTAAACTGCCGATAACTATTGACTTTTTTTCCAATTGTTCTTTTGTTTCTTTATTTTTTCAAGGTGGTTTGATTGAACTCTCGTTTAATTGCTTGATTAGCTAATAGGCAATCCTATTTGAATAGCTGTATTCATTGCTGAAATTTGCGAAATTCAGCGAAATTTCTCGCGGTTTCTCTGACTTGCCACATGCAACAGCCTAAAACTTGAACTCAGTGGCAACAGCAATTTCTAGTTACATTCCATTCGCAATCGCAGTTCGCATTTGCGAGTTTGTTTTGATTTTCAGCAGATAAATGCATCCTCGCAATTGCAATGCAACATAATCAGGGAGAGGGAAGAAAAGAGGCAGTGTGTGTGCGTGTGTGTTTGTGTGTGTGTTTGTGTGTGTGTGTAAACAGGATGTGCACCCAATTCACGCACTTTGCTGTTATCGTTGTTGTTGTTTGCTCTCTTGCGTAGATTTCAACTCTTGTTGTCTATTTACTTTTGTATTTGTTTTTAATTAGATTTTTGTTTACTGTGGAAATTTTAGTTTAATTGAGTTCTGCTGCCGTTGCTGCTGCTGCTGTTCCCTACCTGGCTTCTAAGTCACACAGAATGCCATTCAGCCTCAGGCCTGGCTTCACTCCTCCTTCCGCCCTCCACCCTCCACCCTGCTCCCTGCCTACTTCTCCCTCCTCGTTGCCCACTCCTGATGCCTAGCACCTTTGCCCAGGCGCCAACGCAACACAACAAAGCACGCGTCAGTTTTGGCCTGGGGACTTTATCTATCTCTCTCTTTCATACACTCTTCTCCTCTCTCTTTCTCTTTCTTTCACGCTCTTTCTATTACCATCTCTGTCACATGTGTAGGGTGGATTTAAAAGCAATTTAAATTCGTTTGCATTTCGCTTTTGACTTTTGCATTTTCGGTCGCAATTTGTTGGTCGACTTCTCCCCCTCGTTTCAACCCCTTTTTAACCCACTGTATCATTTATTTTGTATCGTGTTAGTTTTCGGATTTAAGCACTTACCAAACGACCTGCGTGAGTGACGCAGGATTCGCCACATATTCACAATTGAGGAGCACAAGTTCGCTGGTGTTTGTGACCATTTCCGGTGGACTGACCTTGACAACGGGCGGATCTGTTTAAACGAATTCAAAAGGAGGAAAGTATCTTAAGTTATTAAATTATTAAATAGAAAACAAACAAGATATCACTATTAACAATTTATATATCTAAAGTGGCGCCGAATTCTTCTAGTAGTTAAGGGAGCACAGATATTCAGACTATTTTGTCACTATAAGCACCTAATAAAGTTTTGCTTTTAAATGCTCACTAAATATGAAAACTTTTAGGGACAGCATTTTGTATATTTTAGCGGGAGATTCTTTTGGAAAAAGTATGGAAATTTATATAACTTTTGTTAGTATTAAGCAGGGATCGCTAATAAGACTTATTTTTATTATATTAATTACATTTACTTAAATATAATTAAATTTCAATTTTTATTTAAAAATCATATCTTTTCAACCTAATTTATCCTTTATATGCATCCAGAAAGGACGTGTGATGTATCATTGATTGAAAATATATTCACATTCAATCTTTATTTTCAAATTTTATAATAAAAATTGAAAAGTAATTTTTATTTTTAATATTTATTTTAAAAATTGAAAAAATAATTTTTATTTTCAAATTTTTATTTTTAAAATTATAATTGTTACGGTCCCTGAAATTAAACAACTCTAATCGACTTGATTAATCTTTTTTTTTTAATTTTTATGTTTCTTTATAATTTTTATAACTTTCACTCCCACGTTCCCTCTCTAATATCTTCTCAGTCCATTCCTTTTATTATTAAACACACGTCGACAATCTTTTTATACTTACACATTACTTCCAAAACTAATTCCGAGGCCATTGGTTTCACTCGATTGATTTGAAGCACAATATTCTCGGCCTCACAGCGAAAAACGTGATCGTTTTCAAAGCGTGTTGCATTAAAGATCAGCTCCGATTGGGTGTGATAGGTGCCATCTTCTTTCTCAAACTAAAGAATTAAAAGCAATTTAAAATAAATAAATAAACAGTACTCAAATGTACTTACAGCCTTGGTGCGGATCTCAGTTAGTTCATTCTCCTCGGGACTTATAATTGCTGTAGTATTATACCAGGTTAGGTTAACTGCGGGACGTGCGCCGTGTATCTGTCAAATGTGAGAAAAAAGAAAGAATAAAAGCAAACAATTTTTAAATATATTTGTAATCAGCCGACAACTTGTCTAACGCCCAATGGGGCGTATGCGTTATGTGCATGTCTAAAGGAACTCTTAGCAATTGCCATTAAATTTCCATTAGCTGACAAGTGCACATATTCATATTTCCATTAAGCAACAATTTTACCTGCTAACCTGGCCAAAGACTCAACCCAGGACAAGACTAGGCAGTAAAACAATTGCATAAAATTCCATTAAACATAATACGCAATCAATAGACAATTTTGCATAATTTCAGTGTGCACACAAAGCAAGTCCTGTGCTCCAAAGTGCTGCTAAACTGCAGCCAATTGAGCGCTTTTCCATTAAAATGCAATGGCAACTCGCAACTGGCAACTGGCAACTGGCACAAGGCAAAGACAGAGTCAGAGTCAGAGGTAAAGAGGTTAAGAGACCCAGGCAAATAACAAGGCATTGTCATAGACTCATGGCTCAGAATGTTGCAGGACTTGGCAAGAACAAAGCTCTAACTCTCCACACACATGTCCTCGACGTCGACGAAAAATCGCAAAATAATTGACAGTTAATTATTGTCAATTACTCGGACTCCAACGACAAGGACAACGACAACGAGCACTAAAAACTGCCTGATGCACAGTGTTGCCGAGTTATGGAGTTAAATTACAGCATTAACTAGAACTAGCATTCAGTAAATATAAAATTTCCAATTAAAAAAAAAACTGCAACATCTACATTAATAATAGATTAGAGTTCTATCTCTAAATTAGACACACTTTTTTATTTAAAAATATATTGTATAGATGGATTGTACAGGCTTTAACCAAAAGTACAGATCATTACAAATGAATTTTGTTGCCAAATAAATTTTAAATTACTTTAAGAACTTCAGCTTTGTCTAAACCTATTTTTTTTAAATATTTTGTATTGTTAAGATTGTTTCTCAGTAGAAAATATTTTTTGTTGCACTGTATGATATTTACTTTGCCATCCGTTCGTATCTGCAGTTTTCTCCCCTTATTCAATACCGAGTTCAGTTCAGGTAATACTTACGTCACATGTTAGCACCACTTTGCTGCCCTGCACTGTATGATGTTCCACTCCCTTGATTTTAATGTTCTTGGGTGGTACTGTAAAAAAAAGAGAGCATAGAGTTTGGGTGGCTGTTAGAAAATTGCTTAAAATGCTTGACTTGTAATTGGCTTTTGTGTGTGGGGCAATGTCTACAGCTTGTATTCCATTTTCTTCCACTTTTTATTTTTCTTTTCGATTTTTTTCTTTTACCATAATATAAAACATTAATAATGGCAATTTGCATGCGAAGAACTTAGCCTACTATGGATTGGTAAATGTTTTTTAGACTCTGGCGTGGGAGAATGTGGGAGTTGCAAATTGTGGGAGGAAGGGATCATCAATCAATTTGTTGTGTCCACTTTGTAAATGAAAAACTTGGCTTAGTTGCTCAGTTTTATGTTACATTTAATGACATTCATTAATTGCCTCAACAAAAATGTCAAATCATTCGTCAATCGAAAGAGCAAGAGACAAAAAAAAAATACATGAAAAGGGAAAAGGCAAAAAGAGCCAAGTAAGAGGGGAAAATGTTACTCGATATTGTCAGCTTTTAATTAGAGAAAATTTATTTGCATGACTTTCGTAAAAGGCTCTTGAATTCGCATTCAGGAATTGAAGTGCTTGTAATTAGAAAGGTTCGCTTTAAATTTACCAGGGTTGCCGCCTATCTGCGGGTTAATGAACCTAAAACATGTCAAAATGTCGCGTCAATTTCGAATTTTCTTTTGTATTCCTTATTTTGTTAAAAATTTATTACGCTTTTTAATTTATGTTGATTAAAACAAGGCGATGCGTATTTTTACGGATTGAAGAGTTTTGTTATTGATCAAGAAACAACCTTTTTTTCATTTTAAAATGTATTGATACATTAAATATATAGATTTAGATAATTTAAATTTTAATGCATTTATTAAACATTGCTTTTTTTCTTATATTTATATTTTAAAACGTTCTGATTTTGTTAATTTAAAAGGTTCGACTGATACTTTTTGAAATCTTATCCCAATAAATAAACATCATTTTAGCTGGCAGTTTTTTTCTTTACTTACTTTACTTAAAACCAAGTGAATGTTTTTCTATTTTATAAATTTCATTAGAACACGCTCGACTTTGCCATTTTATGTATTCTTAAGTTCAAAACAAAGTCGTAAAAAAGCAAACCCTTTTTAGATCCTTTAAACAGTCATTTAACTAAGCACACCTACATAAATAAGTCGTATTCTATAACTGACTCATGGCTGCCTTTTATGATGATATGCCTTTGAGTCATGCCAAATGGAGGATGAGATAGGAAACCTTTAGATAATGTTTTAAGTCGTGAATGATGACTCACCTTGCAAATCGACGCTAAATTTGGTAACAATTTGTTCTTTAATAGCCGCCGATTCGACACGACATTCAAGATCCTGTCCTAGATCCTCACGGGACAGTTCCCAATCATATTCGAGTGTCGACGTATAGAGACCATCATCATTTAGATCATGAGAGGCGGAATCTGTAAAGTTAAATGAGAATTTATTATTTATTAAGTGAAAGAACATTTATAATCTACATATATATTTCAGGTGTCTGCCCAAGTCATCATCATCAACCTGTTTCTTAATTACAAGCAATTATGATAAGCAAAAGGCTTTTAAAATCAAAATAAATAAAATTCCGCATGGAATCTGATTCAGAATCAGAATTTGTTGGGGCTCTGGGCCTTTTCTGCATACCAGACACAAAAGGGTTGCTAAACCACAGACCGACGCCAATTAGAGGGCTTTACAATAACAACCAGAAGTTGAAAATAAAAAAAGGAGAAACGGAAATGTCAAAAAAAAAATGAGGAAAATAAAGTAAATGTTGTTGGCGCCTTCTAGTCCTCGTGTTGTTGCCTTCCGTTGTAAATTGTTCCGGGGATTTTCAGGGAATAAAAAATCACTTTAAGTGCTTTCAAGGCCAGCAAAAAGGTAAACCAAAAATTTCTGAAATACTTCAAGTGCTTTTTTCTTGGTTTAAATTCTGGTTTTTCGGCTAATGTAATGGCTGATGTTCAGGGCCTTTAAAAATAGAAATCAATTAATTTGCTTCGTGGTTTGATGCGTGCTTCTTCGGGTTGAGCCCTCAGTTGTGGCGTCAGTTGAGGGAGGGTTAGGGTTGGAGCTCTTAAAAATTTAATGAAAATCGCCTCTAAGTTTATTTTTATGCTTTACAATAAAAGGGCATAACATTTTATGGGCTGCTGCTGTGGGCATTTGCCTATTCCGGCACGAGTCTGAGCCCAAAAAAAGTCAAACTGACACTGATAAGAAAGCCAAATCCTTCCGTGGCCTGGACCTGGCTTTATGACCTCGCTCGTCAGTCACTGCATAAACTTTGTGGCGCATCGTAAACCCGACTCGTCTCGACTCTCAATTCGCTGCCTTTTCCCTAAGTTTCATTCCATGGGCTTACGGGTATATATCAAATTGGCTGCTTAGCTGACTCTCCTCCCCATTTTCTCAGGCAATACTCCTTCCATTCTTATACTCGCTTTTTGGGGGAATCAATAAACGCGCTTGAGCAGATTTTATGACGAGAAACCTTTATGCGTTGTTCTCCTACCTTAGATCATAGTTGGGGTTATACTCACATGTTGTCAGCCGCTCCGTGTCTCGATACCAGGCCACATCGGGTTGGGGGCGTGTGTTCTTCACCATGCAGGTCACCTTGATCCTCTGTCTTTCCTGCATAGGTCCTACGATGCTGCCATTCTCAATGCGGTCGCCCTTAGCGTCCAACATCACAACCTCTGTGGGTGGCACTGTATCGTCCAAGCGATCCAAACGACATTTCGCGATGTTGTATGTGTGTGTGTTTAGTTGTATGTGTTGGTGTTCGTGTGTGTGTGTGCGTAGTTATATATATTTTTTTTTTGCATTTTTACATTGTTTTTTCGGGAGGTAAAAATGTTGAATTTGTGTTTTTTAATAAATCATATTTGATTTTTGCGATGTATATAAATTATTATTGGCCAAAAATTGGAAATAATAAAACAATTGAGAGCAATAAATTTCGAAATGAAAAATAATAAAATGTAGGAAATTTGTAAACTAACTGGTGAAAATAAATATTTTAATGAATCAATTGAAATGCGAGTTGAATGAGCAGATATTTAAGCCGTAAATTATGTACATATATACATATGAACATTAACAGAAGCTGTTAAGGCACTGTTAAGTATTTGTTTTTAAATTTAAACTATTTTAGTACAAGAATTGGAAAACAAATTGTATATATGCAAATTTACGGCTTTAAAAACTAATTAGATATGAAATATTTAAATTGAAAATAATAAAAGTAATAAAGTGAAGAAGAAAGTTCATATTAATTGGAAATAATACTTTAAAAACCCAAAACACCACAACATTCTCATTCATTATAAAACTAATAAAGTCAACTGCCATTCAACTAAATAAATTATTATAAATAATGTATTTTATTAATAAGAGATTTTTTCTTCTTTGTTTTTTAATAATTTAAATTTACCAAGGTTTTCTACGTTTTGTTTGCGCAGTTTTATATTCATAGCCAAAAACGTTTTGTTGTTTGTTTTTTGGTTGTCATTTGGTTGTTATTTAGAAATCAAATTTAATTTAAAGCATTTTTGGAGTTTAAATTGTTTTTAGGTTGAGTTTCACATCAGGTTATGGTTATGGTTTCAGTATTCAGTATTTCGGTTTCAATTTTTTTTAGTTGAGGCACACATTTCAATACAATTTCGGGTTAACGTTTAGAAATAACAATTTTGTTGGTGAGTGCACACGTTTGACGTAGGAGCAGGAAATATAGGGGTGGGAAGAGAGGCGTTAGTGAGAAGAAGAGGCGTGACGTGGTGTTTGATTTAGTTTTCGATTTGTTTTCGTATTTTTTGTTGGTTAGTTTTGGTTTCGGTGGAGATGATTTTTTTTGTCGATAGCAATGCATATATATAGATATAGATGTGTATGTATATATGTTATATGTATTTTTAGAATTTCCATGTCGATGTGGACGAGCGTTTTGTATGCGATTTTTCAAATCATTTTCATTTTTTTTTTTGATTTTTGTGTTTTTTTTTTTTTGGTGGGACAATCAGTTAAGAGAAAATATTTGCATGAGTTTTGACACGTTCAAATGTTATGGTAAAAAAGTAAAGTTTCGATTTGCACTTTTGAAATGGGTTAACATTTTGATATATGTACATACAAACATATATAGAACGATATACGGATATATATGTATTATATATGATGAAATTATTGTATATATACAAGTGGATGTAAGGCGTGTAAAGGCAGGCAGTCACAAAATATACTCGTTTATATACATATATGGATATACTCGTTTTATTCACTGGCAACGAAACGAAATCAAAGTGAAAATGCAATCGATTGGTCAACGAATTTTGACTTTTGAATTGTAAATTGTTGTTAAACAGTTTGTAAATTGTAGTTGCGAGTTATTTTTAGATTTATTAAGGAGAATCTATAAATTTTGACAGTGAAGAAGAGCTTAGTGTAAAGAATCTATACCTAATGATTGCATTTTCATTCTGTTTCAAACATTATTTAACTGAAATTTCAAAAACACATTGCATTAACAGGACAAACACAGTAAGCGGAATCATTAATTCTCATCATTCCCTCCATAAACATGCATCATTTTCATAGATTTCCCACACACATATTTTGTTTGTTGCTGTTTTTGGTTAGTAGGCAAGCTCCATGCATATGTTTATATTTTATGATATGAATTTGTTTTTCGTTTTTTTAAAGGTTAGTTTAGGAGTTAGTTTTTCTTTAAGCAATCGATAAACACAAAACTTTTTTACAAAGATACAAGAAAAGAAAAGATTTCAAAGATCTCTACAAAGTAAGCGCAAATCATAATAGATAGAGAGAGAAAGAGTTATAAAGCGATTATTTGTAGTATGATTGGGACATGCAAAAAATATTTTAAACGAGGGAGATTGGATATTGGTAACTTACCTAAGACTCTCAATTCGACACGATAGCCATTGAAGTTATCACACGTTTCTTCTGGTATATAAAATGTTGTATCACATAGATAGATATCCTCGTCAGATATTCTCAGGTCCTTAATAAATAATCTGTATGGATTCTGCTCAACAGTTACCCTACAAAGATATATATAATATAATTAAATAAAGTCACATCTCCCTGAGTTATTTACTCACCTATTTTTAAATTCATCGTTCACACTCGTGACATTACTATCGCCAAGAAGCATCGCAGCGATCCGATCATCGCCTTTGAACCAGTTCAGGGAATGCAGTTTCCCGCATTTCTCTTCATTTACAGGACAAGTTAGTACCACATTTTTATTCTCATGCTCCTGAATGGTGCGATCTGTAGAGAAGAATCAGAACAATAATATTAATATTGATATTCAAATATGTATATATGTATATATGTACATATGTACATATAATATTAAACGAGAGGCTGCAAAAGTGCAGCACAAAGGCAAAGGGAATAACTCGTATCAAGATACACACTAACACAATCAAAGGGCTATTCAAATGTCTGAGGGGGTGTGTGGGGACTTAAGGTTGAGCAGCCATATGAATAAAGTCGCCATTCAACCTCTGGCATGGCGAGTGTTGTGTGTTTAGTATCATAAATTCAAAAGAACGACACTTTTTGCCAGCCAGAACACCTTCCCAGATACCCTCCAAAGAACACACACACACAGAGAGAGAGAGAGAGAAAGACTTTCTATGGGTTGCCATAGAAAAATTCAGCTGCTGTTGAAATGAACAAAAATGATTCAATTTGCATGGCAACCAGTGTTGGCCAACGACTCACAGAGCTCACAGGCAATCCAAAGTCTGAGCCAGAGAGCAATGCAAATTGAAAATTGAAATTAAAGTGGCCTTAAGAGCGTTGTGGCCTCTAAGTAAGCCTTTAAGTAGGCTATAAATATATTCTATTTCCTTCTTTAACAGATTCTGACTTGTAAATTCAAATGCTTACATTATGCTTTAACATATTTTCATTTTCTTTTTCCTTCTCCCAATTTGTTTATATTTTAACATTGATTTATTTATGGACTCTGCGGTTGCTTTTGTTTTGGAACTTGCCCACAAATTATGCAAAGTAAATATGCGTTTTGATTTGTAGTCGATTGAGGGACCGAAATGTGGTAATCTGCACAACGAACAGAGTTCGGTTTCTGTACATTATTTGCTTTAAATATTTAATGAATATTTAATCGTTTTCCGGCAAAGGAAATGTCAAATAATGAGATGCATTTGCATTAGCAATTATTATTAACATTTGTTACATAAATTTATACAAAATATACTTGGCAAATAAATACTTAAGTAAGAATAATTTAAACTTATCTTTTAACATTTATTTCATAAATATGTTAATATTTTGTATATTATATGAAATATTTCTTTATACTTATTATCGATAGTTAAACCAGATAGGACATTATCATTTATTTAGACTATAAAAGTAAGAGATTTTAATTTTATATAATAACAATTTATTAGAAATTATTTCTGCTCTAAGGGATTCTGCTTTGTCAGACAATGTCATGATAAATGAACCAGTGGTTCACAAAAGCGAACAAAGTGGTTTCGAAGGTCTTAACTTGTAATCAATTCAATTACCAAAAATGCCATATGAAATATGCTCATAAATCCCACACAAATACAATAACAAAAACAACAGCTTTTTTACCATATTACACTATTCAACATAAGGAAATATAACAAACACACACGCAATTACACACGCTTGAAATGCATAAAAAATACAATTTACTTATCGGCCCAAAAGCCTATAACATAATTTGAAATTTACGCTCCATTTACAGCGGTTGCATGTGAGTGAGTGTGTGAGGAGTTTTATACGTGTGTGTGTGTGTGTGTGTCTGATAAGATATCATTTATTTCGCACGTTTGTCAGAGGGTTTCAGCTCTGAAAACTAACTTGTCCATCTTGAGCCTGATGCCTGAGTAAGAAAAGGGAAATTCTGCCATAACCGACAATCAGTATCGTCTGGACTGACTGACTGTCTGTCTGTCTGTAAGTCAGTTCTTCACTCTGTCCCTTTGTCAGTCTGTCTAACTGTCTATTTCTTCTGCCTGTCTCCTGCTTGTGCTTTCTTTTGCTTCTGTCCACAAATTTCCTGCACTGTGGCATATTAGATTAGGCGCCCAGTCGTTTCACGTTTCACGTTCCCCGTCTCTCCTCCTGAAGCAGCAGCAGCAGATTCTCTCAATTTATTCTCTACTATTTCTTTATTTTTCAATTTTTCTATTTGGATTGCTGGTTAGGTTCTCGTATCTCTTTCCTTTTCTGCTATTTCTTTGGTACATTTCCTTTTCCGCTCTGTATTCGCTGCTTCCTACAGTGCTTATAAAATTCAAACAGACATGTGAAATATTCAATTTCTCAACTAGCAAATCCTGCCAGCCAATGTCCTCGTCCTCTCATTCTCATTCTCATTTTTATCCTGGCCCTGGAGTAACTAGAATGCGTCGTATGTTGTACTGAATTAGCCGTGCCAAATACGTCGCCGACTTGCTTGGTTACTTCTCCCAGTGTGTTAGACGACCCTCTCTCTGTCTGAGACTGAGTCTGAGTCTGGATTCTGGCCCAAGGTGATGCGGGCTATCGTTCAAAGTAGTCGCAACCTTTGTTTGGCTGCTGGCAAAAGGGTTGGCACAAAAATTCAGCTTAAATGGCTGCCAAGGGGATGCTCAATGTGTCAGAAGGTTGAAAAGGTTGCGAAACCATTTCAGATTTAACTGAAAAATTGCAAAATGTTCGACAAGCTTAACTTATAATTTAATTTATTTTTAAATCTCACTTTATAGATATTTAGCTATGACTAAGCCAAGTTGTTGCCCTAATATTAATATTCATATTTGTAATAAATATAAGCAAATTTACATTAATTTTTTGATACTAGTATGTATTATTTTTCTTCAATATCTTTTCGATTTTAAAAAGTTTGCAAAAGTTTAGTATTCAATTAATACAGATGGATTTATGCAAATATTTGCACCTGCTGCATTCGATGTCAAGTTTGAATCATTCGCCCTCCTTTTGGGTATGGAAACAATAGTCAAATTAGTGAATCAATGAATGCATGACAGCGCAAGACCCGAAGCTGATTCCCAATCCCATAAAATTCGCATTTGAAATTTCAATTCATAAAGCAAATCGTTGGCAACTTTTACGGACATTCACATTATCGGGAGGCAGTAAGGAATAGAGTGGAGGGGGAAGAGCATCAGCTTTAGCAGCTGCTGTGGAAAACTTTTGCCACACAAATCTCCGCATTTTAGGAAAATTTCACCACAGCTTTTATAATTGTTCATAAATCCCCCAATGGTCTTTGTTGTCGTTCGTTGTCGTCCCTCTTCTCTCCATTCAATTCAAAAGTTTTTAACTCACACTTTGCAAAATTTATCACCTCATTTTTCACATTTCGACTAATTTGTACCACAAATCTCTTTGGCTCTTGGCTACACCTGCATTCAGCCAAGCGAGTGTCAAATATTACAGAAATTCCCCATTTTCCCCACCTTGTCGACCACTTCATGCGACTCTGTCGTACAAAAGATTGTTAGCAATCAACTCAAGCACCAAACTTTGATTTGTATGACCATAAATCGCACTTCATTTTTGATTTAACCACCAGCCCCACAGCAACCACTAGACACAGTTTTGTGGCTGTCTGTTCATAAATTTGTACCCCTACGAAGTTGGCAAAAAGTTTTCCCCAACCCCAATAACCCTATCCCAACCTCAACTCTTGCTTTAAGCCTTTGCCAAACAGTTTTCTTATCTGCCTGCCATGTGTGTGTTAGTGTGTGAGTCTCCCCATTTCTCCCCTTTTCTCTTCTTGCCATTTGCTTTTTGTATGGTGTGTAAACGTCTTTAGCTTGGCTTTTATAATTCTATTTCCGTTTCCGCAACAGCGCAAAAAAAAGGAAACTTTTTCCTAGCCTTGCTCATATATTTCAACATCTTTTTTCCATGTCGACTATTTCCCCTCGCTTTTCTCTTCCAGTTGCAAATCAAACTTTTCCGCATTTAGATGTGTGTGTGTGTGTGTGTGTGTCTGGCTGCCATCATCATTGTCATCATCGCCTCTACTGAGAACTGCGAACTGGGAACTGAGAACTGGCTACTGTCTATGTCCGTATCCTTGTCCATTTCCGTTTCGTTCTCATCCTTTTCCTGCTTTTCCACATATCGTAGCATACTTTTGTGCGCCAACACTTTGACATTGAATTTGTGTGTCATTTAGCGTTTGCTTCTGTCTGCCTGAGTGTGTGTGTGTTTGTGTGTGTGTTTGTGTGTGTGTAAGTGCTTGTGGCTTACTCTAAACGTGCTTAGAACTTGCTTGAGTTACCCTACGTCTTACTTTCCCCCTCTACTCTGTCAACAGCCCGCATAATTCAGCGTCAACTTGGCCTGACAGAGACACATTCTCAACTCGGCTTTGTCCGTGTGTGTGTGTGTGTGTGTGTATGTGGCTTGCATTTTGTGGCTACTCTCTGTTTATCTCCCGACTTTCGCGCAGCCCTCAAACCCATTTTCACAATGTTCTAAAGAGCTGCAATATTTTTCACACACATTCAAATTCATACAGATACTAAGCTTAAAGTGGTAATTTATTTAATTATTTAACATAATTTAAATGCAAAATTAAAATAAATAAATTGATATTTGAAACGTGCTGCGAAATTTATATAATTTGTAATTAATATTTGATTAATACATTTAATACATTAATTTATTAAGATTAATAGATTATTTTCTCTTTTTATCACAAAACAACTAATCCTCTTTTTTCTATCAAAATATTTGAATAAATTTTAAAGCAGTTGCTGTAATTTGCACATAGTTTTAATTTGATTGTTGTCAATTTAATTTGCTGAGGAAGTAATGGAATGGTTAGTAAGGAGAGAGGGGGATTGCTAGTGCCAATCACAGACACAACTTGGCCAGTTTAGTGTACATTAAAATTGATGGCTTCATTTTGGCACAAATTTGACTGGGGCAATCAGGAAAAAGTATGCAATAAAAACGCTTGAGCCTGCGTATATGCTAGGTATACGAGTATACGCATAAAAATTTAATTTCTAATAATAATATTTTATGATGGCCGTCTCGCTGCAATACCCCAACACACCAATACACACTCCCACACACACCAACACACACCAACACACAGAGAGCAAGCAATTAGAGCAGCAACAAGCAGCACACAAAATGCATAAACGATTTTAATGGTCAATTTCGGGCAATTCTCTAGAGAAGGGAAAGCGCACAGAGAGTGAGAGAGAGTGGGTGAGAGAGAGTGGAGTGGGGTGAGAATAGGTGAGGGGGTTGCTACTCCTGTTGTGTCCTGTGCCAAGGCAGAGAATTCAATTTGGCCGCTTGGCCGCTTGCTGTTGCCTCATAATTAAATCTTGGCTAGCTGCATGTTCCAGTCATTAAAGTAATATGTTTTGGCTAATTACATACACACACACACATACACACACATGCACACACATACTCATAACTCAATTGCATGTTCGTGTATCATACTTTTTGGGAGTCATTCTTTATCAGACTTTGCTGTCAGTTGTTGTCGTTCGTTAAATGCAATTAAAAAACAAGAAAATAACCAGATTTTTCAAAATGACGAAGCACAGATACTCTATCGACTTAACCAACTTACAAAGAGTATAAAAAACAGGTAGAAAACGCCATGTTGATCATATATGAGACTTTTATAATAAAATGTGTGCACACTTGACGATAATTTGAATAACCTCATTTGAGGAAAGTGTATAACATGCAGCTGCTCTGCTTTGACAATGTAACTGTTGCTTTTTAATTAATGGCACATTATTAAAAGTATAATTTAATTTAAAGCTTGCCCCACAGCAGCTGCAAGGGAAGACATTGAGATGCTTTGCATATGGGCAAAAAATAAAACTGTGCACCTTAAAGCAGGCAATGAATTTTAGCTTCTCTGTATTTTGGAATTAAATTCATTTATTTGAGTGGGTGTGTGTGTGTATGTATGTGTGTGTGTGTTTTTATGTGAGCGTCTGCTGGCTTTTTTGTGCATTAATTCCATTAAAAGCGCTTCGATAACATGTTTCACGCTTGGTCGCTTCAATGGCGTCGGCCCCTAAAAATATGCAATACAAACAATTTTTCATGCCGCAGCTCTCAGTTTTTTCCTCTCAGTCTCCCTCTCTTTCTCTTCTTCTCTCCCTTTTTAGTTGCCACTCGGCACTCACGTGCCTAGCACGTTTGTAGTTGTTTGTGCCACACAGTTTGCTTGAATTTTTATAGAGAGCGCAAAAAAAGAATGCCGAGGCTGCTAGTCTATATACATACGTATATGCGAGTGTATTTGTGTGTGTGTGTGTGTGTGTGCTTATCGCTTCATATGTTATGTATAATAACATCACCTTCATCTGCTATTCATAGCATGTTCATCAATCAATTAATCGATACGCGCACAGCGCCAATCGCAATGTCAAAATGAAATTCTGAGGGAGTTGTGGGAAATGGAAAATGGAAAATGCGAAAAGTCTGCCGTCTACGAAAACCAGTTGAGTGGAAGGCGTTGTAATATTAATAAAATAAAATATAAATACAACTGCACATTTTTATTTTTATATGCGATAAATGACAAATGATGTGGGAACTGCAGAAGTTGCAAATAAATTGAAAGCTTAAAGAAATTATTAAAATGGATGTCATTGATAAACTCGTATTGAATATTAATTTAAATAATATAAATATATTAATGCATTTAACTATTTTAGTTGGTTAATATAATTTCCTTATTAATATCCACATAATAGACAATGAATAATAAACACAAAAGTTATTCCAGAAACTCTTGAATTGTTTTTCTATATATTCTATATATTTTTTTCATATCTTAATTTTTGTTGTTCTAAATGTTTTCGGCATGATTGTATTTTCAACCGTTTTTCATTTTTGTTCGACTTGATATTTTTATTTGTTTCTTGAATATTTGGAGAGTTTCTTGGCAACTTGAACAAGCAATTAGACTGTCCACAGTCCGTTGGAATAGTTTTGTATCTGTGTTGTCGTTCTGCAATGACCAGCATGAAAAATATGTTGAAACATGAAAACAAATTTCTTGGCTCAAAAGTCAAGCAATGCAAATTTGAGGGGGGGTGGTAAAGAAACAGGGACAGAGACAGAAACAGAGACTTTTGGCTGGACAAAAACAATGTCAATGTGACTGCTAAGCGTTCCCCACAGCACAATTAAGTTGGACTGCCAAGTGGGGCAGGGATAGAGACAGAGAACCACTCACAACTCAACCGGAGGACACTTCTCTGGGGAGACACCTTTATGAAGTTCGGGGGCAAGAACAACACAACACAACAAAACAGAGAACAACTAACGATAAGCGCTACGATTATGTCTTCTCTACAAGAAGGAGGAGGGGGGAGGGTCATTTCATTCTCACCTTGTGACTGTGTTTCGACTGGACGGGAAGGGTGGAGGGGAATCTACGCCCACTTTGAACCATTGAACAAGGCGTAGTTGTGACTCAATTGTTCATCAAGTTGAGCTCTGTTTTTTGTCGATTGTTCAGTTCACTCTAATGACACATGTGGTCTCTGTTTCTGTCTTTTTCTTGTTGCATACTTTAAGGCGCTTAACACGTCTTGCAACATTTCTTTGCTTAGTTGTCAGTTGTCCGTTGTCAGTTGTCAGCCAACTGTTGTCTAGCTATTACCTTTTTCTCAGTTCAGTTCAGTTCTTGTCGCCAATGTTCTCTAAGCTTAAACGTGCTTTGCTTTTGATAGCGCTGATTACCACAAAACACAGACAGACAACTGAGTGGAGGGTAAATCGATCCATTTCTGTTTGATTTTGTAACGCAACTATATTAAATAAACCTGCTGCGATTCAGTTGCTAGTGATTTAAGCACTTTTATGGAGAGTGTCTGGTCAATACGAGTATATCTGAGATAAGTCTGTCGAGCCAAGCAATATCAAAGGTTGATTGAACTCGTTGTTAACACGTTTGTTTTTTAATGCAATAAATGTGCTAAGAGTATTACACATTAAATTGATATGAAGCTCTCATTCCTGTCTCTTGTGAAAGTCACTCGTAGTAATGAAACTAATATTAACTTCTGTTAAAGCACATTAAAGCTGCTTAAAATTATACCAAATATAACTAAGTACTTAACTGTCAAATTCAAATTACTTATGACTTAATTAATGCCATGTCTTAGAGACATTTTTACATAACTTGACAAATGTAAAAATTCTCTAGTTGAGCTTATGATTAAGTTAAGCTTCTGCCTTATAAATTTGTGTTATTTTCTTTCATTTTGCCAACCAAATTGAAGCAGTTTGAGATGAGAATTTGTTTCATTTAATGAAGGCCATCTGCATATAGGCCATTTTGGGCATTTTTGGTAACAATAAGCAGCTGTTGTCCTGTAATGCTCAAAAGTGTCGCAACCCTTTTTTGTGGCTTAGTAAACCGAGTGTGAACACACAACGAAATACGGCAAAACATTGTGCAAGAATGTTACCCAAAATCTCCTAATTCTCCGCCCATTTTGAACCTCTCAACTCTCAACTCAACTCAACTCGAACACAAATTCCAGAGTACAACATCTTTTGGCATTCACAAGTGTCTCTAGCCCCAGAAATTTGTAATCCCAGGCATGAAACTTATAGTTGCTTTTTAGGCCTTTTAAATTATGCAAACTGCTTTTGTCACACACATACTACTCTACACACACATTAGGGGGAGTACCAGGCAGCAGTAGGGGGAGTCTTGCTAAACACATGGCACAAGGACTCTGCCTGATGTGTTGTCCAATGCCCAGAAGCATACAAAATATCTTATTACCGGCACTTAAAAGCACCACTAAATTTTAATGTGACAAGGCACCGAAAAATACCAGATCAAGGGGACATACCAAAGGCGACAGGGATGGGGAGAGAGAGAGAGAGTGGGAAAGAGAAGGACTTAGTGGGGTCTGGAATCTAGCTTGTTGGCTGAGGAGAAACCATAATTTAATTTAATTACCGTCAGCAGTAGTTGCTAAGCATAGGTTCAATAAAGTCGTCAGTTAACATACACCACTACCCCACTCCCTCCCCTCCCCTCCCCTCCCCTATGCCTAAATAGTCAAAAGCGTCCACACAAAATTCATGTAGTCGAAAAATGTTTGGGGTTGGCACCCATTCATTCATTATGAATGCGGCTTTGCTTTAGCTGCCACGCCCCCTTGGGACTCCTATGGGCAACGACAGACTACAAGTTGACTTGTAGGGGGTAGGTGTAAGTGGGGGTGGGGTAGTGGGGAGGCTGTCGCACACATTCATAATAAACTGCCACAAATCTCAGACATGCAAACAATTTTGAAATTTGCTTGGTCTGTTCTCTTCTCTGCTCTTCTGGCCTGGCCTAAAGTGCATGACCCTCAAATGTCCTTAAGCTGTCAAAAATAAGTGTCAAAAGTGGGCTACCTTCCCCCCTCCAACATAATATCCTCACAGTCTGAAGGATAAGGCAGCCAACAAAATAACAACGAAATAATAAAAATGAAAATGAAAAAAATAAAGTAAAACATAAACACAAATTTTTATATTGTTACGTATTCATCTGGCTCTCTCTCTCTCTCCTTCTCCTTCACTCCGTCCCAAAACACAACACACACAATGAACAATTCCCAGTCAGTCTGTTCCCTTCAAATCCCGCCTCGTCCTGTCCGCTCCTGGCATGTCCTTTAAGTGGCCGTTTCGGCTGCTGGCCACGCGCGGCGCCTACCAAAAAAGCCGCCATATTGAAATTATGTAAACGGCTGTCGAGAGCACCGGAAACTGCGTGGCGTTTGCTCTGTCTCCCTCTCTTCCCACCCCTCTTCCCTCCCTCTTCCTCCCCTCTGTTGCTCCCTTCGCTACCTCTCTCTTAACTATATACAATATTTTCTGCTCTTTTCCCCCTAACGCTGCCACCTGCTGTGCCACCACTTTCCTCTTCCCACTCCCACTCTCTCCCTCTCTCTCTCTCTTCTCCCTCTCTGTCTGGCTCACAGCTGGACTCCACTTCATTTGCATTCATTCAGTTTGCATATTTTTAGAGTGTGTTCTTCGGGCTTGTTTATCAAAAATTAAAGGTTAATTTTACCTCCGCATTCGTTGCTGTCATTTAATTAGCCACCCCGCTAGGTGGAAATCAGGAGGGTTTTCATAAATAGCGAAGCTGTGTTGATTTCCAACTGCCAGTGAATAATCATCAACTTGCCCTTGCGCTGCTTTTTTTCCCATATTTATCACAGCTTTATTCGACTCCGAACTTTCTGTGGGCGTGACCTCACGTATTGCCAGGAAGAGAGAGAGAGAATGGAAGAAATGGGGGATATTTTTATATTCCATGCTTTATTTGTAGTCCACTTTTTGGGGCATGAATTTTAATTAGTTGTATGCTCATTTAGATTGTCGTTCGTTGTGTTTACGTGTTGTTGGATTTACACACTTTTTGGTTTGTTTAAACATGAAAAAAGATTTTGACATGTCTGAGAAAGAAGATGCGAGGGAAACAATGGGAATTGATAACTAATAATTCACCTTTTCAAAAATATCATTAATATTTGTACATAAAATGATCGATTTGCGATTTCTCGAAAATAATTTTCTTGAGAATTATCTATTTTCTTTGACAAAACAATCGCAAAGAGTTTCAGTAATTTATTTAACAAAATTTCAAAAATTGTATTGATAAATAAGTATATTTTTTTATATATTGAAGATCCATCCATTAAAAAATAAATATTTTCTTGATTTGCAAATTGTATTTATTTATTTAGCCATTTCCTTTTGCTCCTTTAAAGCAAGTCTAAGAAAAATATGTTTTATTCTTTGAACAAATGAATTCTTTTGGCAAGAGTGCTATTATTAGACTCCACTTGAGCCTGACATTTCTCACATAATTCCCAGTATAAAAATGGCGCCCAAGCCCAACACACAAAGGGAACTTACGCATTCTGCAAATAAACTCTTTTGTTATCTTATACCGACCAGTTTGTATTCTCGTGCAGTGGTAA
Organism: Drosophila kuntzei; assembly: GCA_035042165.1. NCBI lineage: Eukaryota > Metazoa > Arthropoda > Insecta > Diptera > Drosophilidae > Drosophila > Drosophila kuntzei. The sequence continues at coordinate 140,483 of JAWNLU010000372.1, read as the reverse complement.
AAGGCAAAGAAATGACGGCCACAGACTTGGCCAATTTGATGTCTCTTTAAGCAAATGAATAGGCCAAAGTCACTGCTATTTTTGTTGTTGCTTGTATTATTCTTGTCTTGTTGTCTTTCATTTGTTTTTAAATTATGAACTCACTTTTTCTTGGGCAGACTGCCAACCCAAAAGTAAGCAATTTACGTTCACATAAATCATAGGGAGTTGCTACTCTTCCCCTATTTTCCTTCTTTCTCCCTTACTTTCCCCCCTTCTGCTTGTATAATTAATCTAGAGGGGAGCTTCTAGCTGCTGCCTAGTTATTAATTTGGTACGTTGGCTTCTTCTACGTTTTATTCTTCCTTCTGCGGACAGAAACTCGTTTTCTGGCTTCAAGCAATGTACGCAGCGCACTTGTCAAGATTTATTTCAATTTGCTACGCACACACATACACGCACACACGCTAAATGAGTCTTATCAAAATACACACACACTCACATGCATGTGGGCAACAAGTCACAGCGCTGAGAACGTGCAAAAGTTGCTGTCCTGCGGCCTACGTGTCGTATACTTGATGTTGCCCTCCTTCTAATTTTCTTAGCTTCTCTTTCTTCGCATTTTTTCGCAAAGTAGGCAAGTTTTTCCTCAAAGAAAAATGAGACACAAAAGTGCTGTGTAAATGTGTGAAATTAATACACACCCACCCACACACACACACACACACCCGCACACTCGCACACACTCATGAATCTGTGGCAGCTGTGTCTTCTAGCGCAAACTTTTGTGTCTATAAAATATACGTTATTATTGCATTAGGCCAAGTCCAAAGCGAAATAAAAATGGAATTTATGCCTCTTTATACACTCCCCACCCTCGCAAATTGATAAACAACACACCAACACACACACACACATTAAATGTTGCCAAACAACTTATTTAGTTTTCTTTAGTCGACGTGGCAAGTGTTCAAATTTATGAGTTCCTGGCAGCAACAGTTGTTAGTCCCCCTCCCTTTATCTCTCTCTCTTTCTCTCCTTCTGTTTAACTCTCGCCTGCTTGTTTTATTAACCCCACAATGCCTTGTTTTATGGTAGCAGCAGTAACAACTTGTTACCACTTCATTGCCAGTTGTTGTAGTTGTTCTTCTACTCGATAATTACATTTGGGAAACTCGTTGCCTGTGACGCTTCGTTGACCATTCGCTGGCATCAAACTGCATCAAACTGTCAAGGAGGGAGAGGGTTAATAGAGGGCAACTCATTTGCCAAAAGTTGCAAGTTCATGTGGCAACTTGTAGGTCAGTTCCCCACACAGTTGCCACTTGAAGCGTAACGCGGCAATTGCAACCAAAGAAGACATTTCTCCTTTTTTAGTTATTGTTGTTGCAGCCTTCTGTTCCCGTCGGTTCCGCTCGAGCGCCATCTGTGGGTCGATTTCGCTCCCTCTCTTCCTCTTGCTCCCATGCTGATAGAAGTTACAGTATACACACAGTATACAGACCCAAGTGAACAGAAGGCTTCATGTGGCGATTTTGCAGGCAGATAAATGTCTGAATTCTTAACAAATTTCTACAGTCATAAAGGGAGGAACTCGGTTTTCTGGGGGGTTACCATGGTAGTTCCAGCTAATAACTGAGAAAGGAATTCGCAAGTTTATAAATTTTCTATGCAGAAAGCTGTACCAACCAATTCCCCAACAGTTTAAACTTGGCAATAATTACTTACTCTAAATATTATTCATTTGATTAACATGTTTAGTTGGCGAAAACATACCTGAAAAGAGATAGAAAAGAATATGTGATTAGTTAAATAGACTTAAATATCAATTTACAATTCAATTTCGGAATTAGTTTGCTCTAAACAATCCATTATTTTCACAAGAGAACCCTTTTGGATACCCAAAACAAACCCAACTCAATTGCATAGCCACTTCAATCAATCAACGCTGACATTGAGCAGCTGGACACTCCCCCAAGCGGAACTCAATTACACTCTGATACAGAAAACAGGCAGCTAACGAGACGGCGGCGGTGACACAGTTTAAAACCTAAACATGCTCAAAGCTAAATTGTAATTACGTCCGAAAAGCATTATTATAATGCCTGACAGACAGAGAGAGAGAGAGAGAGAGGAGAGGAAAAGAAAAGGGAATAACGAGAAAATAGTTGGCAGTCAAATGTGCCGCCAACATGCGAAAATTTATTTATGCCCAAGGTCTTGGAACTACACGAAAAATAAAGTGAAAGCAGAAGCCAGAAACCAGACGAAAGGACGAACGGAAATGTGGGAGGATAACAGGAAAAAAAAATGGAAAGAAATAACAACAACACAGCAGGGGGAATGTCAACGCAAGTAGGAAACTGAAATGGGACGAGAAACAGGACCTACATTCCGTGTTGGCTTTTCTTGCCTTTCTCTTTTTTGTCGCAACACTTTATTCAAAAGCAAAGGTCAAATAGAACGGATGCCCCCGCTGAGGGATGGGGATGGAGATGGGAATTTGTTGGGATTGCTTAGGTCAGAGACAGGTGAATGGGGTGTTGTCGTTGCCAAAAAAGCTGTGACATAATTTTGAACTACACTTTTTTAGCTTTCGGGTTTATCTGTAAACACATTTGCTAGCAGGTTAGGTTAGTTTCGGTCCTGAGGGTTTCATTCTCCTCCTGACACATCATAATGAAGCAATGAACCAAATGGGGAATGGCGTTTTTAATGGAATTTGTGGTTATCGTGTCGTTTGTTTTATTTATGGAGAGAAAAGCAACACATTCGGGTTGAGAAATTCGAAATTCTCATTATTGTTATGGGCCATTGCTGTTGTCATTACCTTAAACGTTGATGAAGGTCTTCTTCTTCTTCTTTCTATATGTATTTCTTGTCCTTTTGATAAGAAGTGCGATCTTTGTATATTTTTCAATCAATTTCTGGGGATTTTGCGGCAAAACCAAATTGAAATTGTTATGTAAATGTAATTTCAATTTGAAATTAATAATGAATTAGGGTTGGCATTAAGGTTGGCGTTTAAAGGCGTTTCAAAGACAATCAGTTCAGATTGGGCAGTGAAATAGGTTGGAAAGTAATGGGAAAAGTTTTGTTTAAAACGAAGTAATGACTTTAAAGACAATCTGGAACCAATGAATGCTAAAAATATTATAGAAAATATTCTTTAAGAAATAGGGTTGTGGTTAATAAGGAATGGAGATTAAAAATAATACAGGCAAAGTAAAATGAAAGTAAAATAGTAAATAACACTTTTCAAGAAATAATTCTTATTTCTTTCATTTATAATTTATTTTTATAAGCTTGCTGTGTCATATCTGGATTTTGAATGGGCATATTACAGATTTTAACTAGGCTGATTCGAACCCAGTTATTTTTAAAACTGGCATTCAAGTTATGTGAGAAGTAGGCGACTCTAATTAACGAGGTACGGGAGCTCACTCGATAAATAATAACAACTTTTTAAGGGATTGTCGGGCTTATAATCAATAAAGTGGAAGCCCAGAACTATTATAAAATTTCCTAGAGTTTAGCAGATAGAAAACAAAATGGTTGATACACCTAAAATATAAATATTTTATAGAGTATATACAAGGGCTCTACAAGCTTCTCCGTGTAGTTGTTCCATATAGAAATTGTAAACTTTCTGCTGTTTATGCATTAAGCAATCAACAGCTGTACAATAAAAGACTAAAGCTTTCAGAAATTAAACTCAGGCAACTCCCTAACCAAAAAAAACAGCAGAAGAAGGGAGTAAAGTTGAGGAGGGAATGTGAAGAGAAAGAATAACTACCACAAAAGAACTACAAACTGGCTAACAATCCAAACAGCGGCAACAACAATAACAAAAGCGAGAGCTGAGCTACAGCAGAAACTCTGTGGTCGGGAGCGGGTTAAAGGGGGCTAAGGGGGTTAAGGATACTGGCAATATTCTGGCATAAAGAAGAAAAACTTGTTTTTATTAACGGAGAGGGAGAGGGAGACAGCTAAAAGGGGGCTAAAGGGCTTTAAAAAAAACTTACTCGAACCGCGGCACTTAATTCGCTTCCCTATCAAAACAGCGACACACACACACACATACTCAATGCTATCAACCTGCAACTGCCACCCTCGTCCTGCCACATGTCTGAAGTGCGCTGCTGCCGCTTCGTCTGCTTCTTTGTGTGGTCCAAAAAAGTTTTTTAATAAAAATATTAAATTTGCATATGTTGCTCCCAGACGTTGGCAACGCCGAGCTCCAACTCTCAAGCCAGACATTTTGGGGTTGCCTTTGGTTACCTGTGGCAGGAACTGCTTTTGCCGCCGGAAGTGGCAACCGGTCGACAGACCCCGAGAAAGGCAGAGAGAAAGAGGGAGAGAGTGAGAGAGAGACTTGTGTGTGGAACTGGCAAGTGCGTTTTTATTGCCAGCCTAGCCTAGAATTTACCTTCCCCTCATCTTTCTCTCTCACTCTCTTCTGTTTCTCTATGTTGTTGTTGCTGTCCCAGACATTTATGACGCATGAGAAGAACACAGGCAGGGGAAGGAGAAACTTCAGCTCAAACCACTCACCAAATTAAGTTCAAGTGAGCGCAAGTGCGGAAAGGTTGGCGGCTTTTGCCGAGTTGCTACTTAAGCGTTGATTAAGCGGTGAAAAGCCAAAGATGTGAGTAGAGAAATAGGGAGAGATAGAAAGAGAGAGGGATAAGAGGGATAAGGATAAGATAAGAGTCATTACTATATTGTTTCTTTTTAATTAACTTAAACATTATTGAGAGGAATTTGGCTAATAGATCTAAATTTGTTGTTGTTGTTTAAATAAATAAGTTAATACTGTTCTATATTAAAGTTGCTCAGCTTATAAAAAAAGGCTAGCTTTTTGTTTAATTTGGAAATAATATTTCCCTATTTCTTCCTATTCTAATCATTATTTTGATTTCTCAAAGAATTCAGATACCTTTTAATTGTATTCATGCAAGATCATGGACATTAACTTATTGTAAGGATTAGTTTCATTCATTTGACTGCTTTCTCTAACTCTTATCAAAAACATTTATAAAAATAAATATCTATCATTATTTGCCTTCCGTTTCCCTTTGAGTTTTTCTCTCTATCTCTCTTGCTCTTCTCCATATATTCTTTCTATATCTCCTCTTCTGTTTTCCTTTGCTGTTTTCTTTACGTAATATTTTTTTTTACTTATTTAACGTCGACTAAAAGCAGACGACAGAGAGAACAAATTAGTTAATCAAATTTTAAATACAATTACAAAATTAAAATGTAAAATTAAAAATTAAATAATATTATAATAAATTTACATTCTTAGCTGAAAATCGTGTATTGTAAATACAAATACAGATTCCAATTCTATTTCCAAGGACATCCAATTTTTAAACCGTCCAATCTTTTCAACCATGCTCTTTATATAAAATGTTATATCTATGTATTTTCTGATTATTAAGAGTGAATATTTAACAAGCTCTTGCTAGCCAATTAAAAACATGACAAAACTGACATAAGAGAAAGAGCAAAACTATAAGAGATACATTTATATCTTTTGTTTATAATCCCAGTCACATGTGTGTATCTACAACTGTATCTATAAATGTATCTGTATCTGTAACGCTTGGGTCTGGATACTGTGCTCATCTTGACAACCTTTTGTTGTGGTTTTTACAGTCGCCTCACAGTGCATAAAAATTGCATGTGCCCAAGTGCAGAGCAGATTTCCTGGAGCAAAGTGGGGTATGGGTGGAGGTTACAGGTCGAGGGGTCGGGGGATCGGGGGATCGGGGGTGTGTATTGTGTATTGTACAAGTCAGAAAAATGTCAAGCGATAAGCAAAAGCCGCTTACATTCAACTTGGGCCAAACAAAACGTCAACTGGGGGCCTCACACGATGCTGCTGCCAATTTCTGTTTGACAGTATTAAATGTGGCTCTGGCAATTGTCTTTATATATTTTTGATGTGGTTTGTAACAGCTTCACGGCAAAACTATATGCCATTTTCAGTTCAGTTCTTAAAGATAACAGGGTATAAAATGCATGATATTGTTTAAGCACATTAAGGATCCAACTTTATAAAAATGTATCAATTATAGGGTTGATTTGAAAGCACATTACAGCATTGAGCTTCAAGATAAATTTAATATAAATTAATTACAATTGATTAATACAAAGTTTATTAAGAATTATGCTTTAAGCCTTAAGATCAAAAATAATATGTAGTTCAAATAAGTTATTAAGACAGTGGGAAAACAAGTTCAAAGCTGTTCTAATAACAATTTGGAATATGTTATGCACATCACATTTCGGGGCTAATTTAATACATTTCCATTATGCATATCTTGAAGCAAGAACTCCCACACTTCTTGACACCTAAATAGATACACAGAATACACTGACTTGACAACATTATTTAAAAAAGTTTCTTGTTTTTCTTTTCAAAAACAAAACAACAAAATATGACGACAAAATGTTGCGTAAAAAAAGTTACTGTAATAAAGCATTACACATTATAATGATGGGAACATGTTACTGTTACTGCAACAACAGAAACAACAACAAAACTAACAAGCAAAAATGTTGTCAACAAAAAGTTTATAACAGAGAGCGAGAAAAAAAAGGAGAGAGTATGAGAAAAAGTGAGAAAGAATTGTAGAAAAAGTTTTCAACATCATCAAAATGCGCTCAGGCCTAATTTAAATGTGTTTGAACTTCTTTTGCGCCTCATTTTATATTATTTACATACAACAATAACAACAACAACAACAGCAAAAAGGGAACTTCTGAAGATTTTCCTTAAATGTGAAAGCTTCTTTTTGACTGCGAAATCTTTGCACAGCTTTAAGTTTCAACTTGAAAACTTTTCTTACTCAAGACAAACACAAAAAGTTCTGTACATTTTTTTGCTCCATTCTTTTTGTTTTGGACGTATGTCGCATTAATGCAAATATAATCTGACCACGCCCCCACGCCTTTTTAAGCCATTGCCGACTGAAGTTGGACAAATTACAAATTGAGAGCTGTGTCAACACTTTTCGGACCCCCAACAAACTTGACCTCAAGTGAAACTTTAATGCAGCCGACGACAACGTCAACTTGCAACTGGCAACTGGCAAAAGCAAACTAAAACTCGCTTCTAAGTTTCTAAGTTCTTAAGTACACATATCACCTGCTGTGGGGAAAAGTAAGGGGGGAGTAACCGCAACAAATGTGGTTTTTGTTTTGCGGACTTAAAATCTTAAGCTGAAGTGGCAAATAATGCCAGCCAGGAGTAAAATGATTTATTTACAGTGGAGCAAGTGTGCTTAGCCAGTGAATAAGGCGATTAAATGCTATACAGATACACATATAAATATACAGTTAAACTTCTGTATGATAAACTCACTTTCTTACATTAAAACTTCATTATATAGAATTGCTCGTGGTCTACATTTTCATAATATAGAGAACTTTGACTATATATGTATATTATAAATGACGCACGAGTTGCTATAATTAATTCACACTTCTTGACGCACTTTACTCTCGCATTTTAGGAAACAATTTGCTGCGAGTGCAAAATAATTAAAACAAACAACAATTAAAGACAACAAAGTAGGCCCACTTGCAATGCGTTTTTGGCTCTATAAATAGCACAAATAGCAAATAATACGCATACGTCAAGTGAGTCACGAGTGGACTATTGAGTGCAGCAAATCGAATAAAAGTGCTAGAAATGAGTGCAAGAAACTCACTTAAAGGCACCTGACCTGAAATATTTGTTAGTTATAAGGGAATAAAAATAAAAAAAATTATTAAAATCATTTTGTATCTACTACAATTATTTGATTTATTTATTAGCGGTGACAAAATAGTTCTGCCTTGAATAAAAAATATATTATTATATAAAAGAAAATTAAATTAAAGCCTACACAAAATTACAATTAAATCTAACAAGATTATTAAATCAAGAATAAGATTTTATCAATCAAGATCATATTTTTAATTTAACAAATAAACTTTGAATAAAATACAATTTCGCATCTCTCAATTCCAACTATTGCTTTTCATCTAGATGTTTTGGCTTCAAAGCTCATTTGGCTGATGGAGTTGGCAACCGACTCGTTTTGCTCATTAGTCATTTGGAGCTGCAACTGTAACATAATCCATTCCGTTGTATGCTCCGAGTTGACTTGGTTACTGGTCCAACCCACTTCATTTACTCGTACCTGCCTGTCATAAATCAGTTTCAGTTCTCGACCCTTTCAACATGCACGACAAGTTGGCCTTTTCTAGCGGTAATCCAATACCGAGCACAACCCAACTCAATCCCAATCCCAATCCAATGCAATAGCAAAAGCAAACGCAAACGCAAAAGCAGAAGCACTTCTCGATAGCTACGCACATGCCAAGAAAGCAAACCAACAATTGGCCACGGTTCGATGTCAAGGCTTCACAGAGTTAGCCAACAGTTGCAATCCCATAGTACGAGTACTTCAAGCTTGCAACATGCCACAAAATCAATGAGCATAAGCTATTCGTAAGCGGCGACAACAACTGGTGACAGTTTCGAACAGTTGGCAAATTTTCGAAAGTGAAATTTGATACAGGAGCTGCCACATACGCATGTTGCATGCAAACTCAACTCGAACTCGTTTACGAGAATAGCTTTCTGCCTGCTGCTTGCAACGTCTGGTGGCAACTTCTGTTCAACCCAACACAACACAACAAAACATGCTCTTATGTGGCTTCCTCTGAGCTCCTTTATTGCTTCCTCTGCCAGCTGCCATTTGACTGGTGTAAAATAAGTTGACCAACAAGCAAAAACAAAATCAAAATTGCTTTGACAAGTTCCTGTTTAGTCCAAGGGATAAACAAACCAAAAAAGGGGGGAGAGACGGGAAAAAAGTAAGTTAACTAAGTTAAAGGGAATGCAGGGAGCAAGATTACTGTACTTCCAATAAAAAACAAAAAATAATAAGTCGCTTCTGATCACAGCATTTTTTTTATAATTTTTTCTTGTGCGACTCTTATTCAGTTTTTTAATTATTTTTTACTTTTTAATTAAACGCTTTATGATTCTTTGGTTTCAAATTACAACGGAAATTGGATTTTTAATACTTGATTTACTTCCGTTTAGAATATTAAATATTTTTTTCCCTCATATCTTATTATAAAGTATTTTAATTATTTTTGCTTTGAGTTTTTTTTTGATTTTTTCGATCTTTGAATGCAAAATGAATGCATATGCAAAGCTTCAGCTGAAAATGACAGCAAGTGTCATTGTACTATGCTCTCTCATAATTTTCATAATCATGTTAATTATACTTCATACATAACTAAGTATCATCATTAGCTTTGTTTTTCCTCAATTTTTATACTTTCTTTGCATTTATTTAGCTAATTTGTCATTCTTTCAGTGTTTTTCCTAATTTATGCATAGAAAAAGTCAAGCAGCCCTAACAACTGGCAAATTTCACCTGGATATGGACACCTGCACACACACACACACCTGGGACACAGGTTAGATAACAAATCTGAGCGACGTCAACTTTGTGCTCGACGAACGCCTCAAGAATTTGTTTAACGCGTTGCATTTAATCAATGTCAGTGGGCGGCTGAGGGGACGGACAATGGGAGGCGTGGCAACGTTGGTGGAACATTAGCAAATATTTGCGCTGCACTTTGGTTGAAAAATGCAGTCATTTAACTTTGGAAGTGAACCCAAAGGTAAAAGGCAAAAAGGAATCACAGCGACATCCACTGCGACAGGTGCGTGAGTCATGCGAGAATCTCATTTTTCCAACTTGGCTGCAAATACAGTTGCACCTGGCTAGAATGTCAATTGTTCTTTGCCTTTCGTTTTCCCACTTTTTCCTACATTTTTTGGAGGAAGAACCTGAATGACAGCTAACCATTTAATTTGGGTGACACCTCTCGAGAGTCGGGAGAGACTCTCAGCTGCAACTCTTGACTCTTCGGGCAGTTTTTCGATGTTTCGACTCGTTGTGCAGTTCTACCCAAAATGAATGGTTAGCTGTCAAGTTGTACAAACTAAATGACAGTTTATGCAATGTCAAGAACCCCTAGACCAGTTCCATTCCCATTCCCATTCCCATCCTTGTCACAGGCTGACAAGTCAACAAGTCAAAGAACAAAAGAAAGACGAGAAAAATCTGCAACAAAAAATTGTATAGTTTGGTGCATAATTCTTAAAATGTGCATTTTACAAACTTTTTTTACTCTGCATATGCCACTTTTTGAATTTCGGTTTCTTTTTTATTCCTTACTTTCCATGCTCATGTCAGAGCGCCGGAAAACATGCAACATTTTCTTTTGTTTGTGATCTCAACGCAGCCACAAACATGACAGGTTAATTCGACTGTCAAAACTGGAATTTATCAGACAACCCACGTGCCCAGAACTTCAAAAAAAAAAAAGAAAAATACAACAAATATAAAAGAAATAAACCGCAACTCGCCCAAAAAGCCCCAAAGGGCATTACAGAGTGCTATGGAGGCCTCTACTTTCCCTTTATTCCAGCCTTTGTTTTTCTTTCGAGAGAGAGAAAACTCACATACCCGGAGCTTCAACACAGAAAATATTTGAGTGTATATTGTTAAGCCGTAGTCTCAACAGGCTTAGGTAGCAATAGAGTGTTTATTAAGAGGTTTCTTTGCATAAATACAGTACAGATAGAGATTAAAGTAAAAGTACATTGCCAGTGGACTAAGAATAATACACAAGGAAATAGATGTTAGTGTAGGTTGTATAAATAAGTTTTCAACTGATATTTAAACACTTAAAAAGCTTTCTTTATTTATTGAAAATCAATTACTGCAACGTAAGATCGTTCAATTCAAATGCTCATAAGAACTTTATTTATCACAAAAAAGAGTCTTCTCTATTATTTATTTGAATGTTATTATTGCAAGTTCTGATTGAACTGACAACAATACAACTTCATTAGTTAAGTTCCTTTGTCAGTTGCCCATCGAGTCACAATGCTAATCCAATTCGAGCTTCATTTCAAGCTCATCACAAAGTCAACAGAGAGAATGGGAGCAGGAGAGAGAATGTAATTCCCCTGTGTGCACGGTATGGGCTCTGATAACAAGAAGACTTCATTTGCGAAACTCTTCAGCTTGTTACATTTACAATAATTACACAAAATCTAAAAATCTCTAGTCAAACATTTGCACAAATCAAACTGAAAGCGTAGCAAAATTTTAATCTAAAATGCAAATATGAGAACTGAACTCAACTCAACTGAAGACACATATGCAGCTTGACAGCTCTACAGAGTGACTGAAAGAAAAACTGACAGTAAAAGAGAAAGAGAAGGATAGAGAGAGGAGTGAAAAATGTTCCCCAGCGAAATATATTCATAACAATTCTATTAATTTTTCTCTTTTGTGCAATTCAGGCTCAACTCCAGCCATTGTTTGACAAAGTGGCATTTGGTGGTGTCGGTGGTGCTGGTGGTGTTGGTGGCATTTTGGGTGGTTTTCCGACTGGATTTTTGTGGGGTTCTTTGATGGCTTTGGATTGACTGCCACGCCGTTTGCCAATTTGCATATTCAATTGCCACAGTGACAGGCCGTATCGCAGCTGTTGAGTCTCTGGATTCACTCTAGCTCTCACTTTCTCCCTATCTCTCTGTCTTTCTCTCTCTTTTTCTCTTCCATTCCTCTATCTATCTCTCTCTTTCTCTTTCGATTGGATAATTGTCTGGCTATGAGTCAGTTAACTGACAGTCTACCCACAGCTGAGTTGATTACAATGAAGTGGCTGCTGTCTGGTCCTTCTAATCTAGTGAGTGTCTGCTTCTAAAACTTCAACTAATTTCAATTTCCTAGCCAACATACTTGTTTAAACTATCTACTTTTTTCATACTTAAAATACTTAATATTACCTCGTTAACATATTCTAAATTAAAGTTCAAATAGTTATCATCTTAGCCATGACCATTGCATTATAATTTAGTGTTTCTTCAAATGCTTACATTTAATAACAAGCCAGGACTTATAAAAGCTTTTCCTTATCGAATTAAATTTCACAAATCCTCCAAAAATTAAACTTAATCCTGAACCAAATAGCATAGTTACTATTTTTTCGAATTTGACTTGTCATTTGTCTTATTTTATTGAATTAAAAGTCAAATCGCACTAGTTTTACTCCTTTTTTCAATCCTAAACCGAGGCTTTTTATAGTGTTCTCCAATATTACTTGACTTTTCTCTTCAATTTTATTGAATTCAAATTCAACTCATATTCACGTTTTCTACTATACTTTTTTTAATCGCAATCCAAAATTGATATTCAACAGTATTACTTCTCCTTTCTTTTCCTTCATCTTCTTTATTTCTTAACTTCTCTATGTTTGTTTCGCACTTTTGGCATCACATCCTCTTGAAGTGTTGCCTTGTTTTAGCCTCATTTACGTGCTCGGGCATATGTATGTTTAACTTGGCTTTGCTCACTTTTTGACACCACAGCAAAGACGACACTTCAACGGCTTTTCTTCTTCTTCTCAAGTCGCAGCCGTTGACAACTTGTTGTTGCTTGTTTTGTTGTTGTTGTTGGTGGTGGGGTGGATGAGTTGCTGGGTAGTTGAGTGGTTGGGTGGTTGACTGGTTAGGTGACTGCCTGGTTGGGTTGGTGGCTTCTGTTTGTCACACTGCTCCCATTTTGTGCTGTTGCATAATTATGCACAGAGAAAGAGAGAGAGAGAAAGAGAGAGATTGCTTCCTGCCACGCCCCCTCAGCTCGCCACATACCCACACATGTGTATGCAAAAGCATCCCACTTAGACGACACTTGCCACTTAGCAATTCAATCACATTTCGCTGCCCTCCTACGCATTCCCACCTCTTGCCACCGCCTCTTGCCACCGCCCCTTGCCACCGCCCCTTGCCACTTGCCAACGCCACTTGGCGTTCTGTGAACCATTTCCTTGTGCACATTATAATTATCCTTGCGTTTAATTAACGTGTTTACACATACACGGCACACTCACACACACACACACACAGACTCACATGGCTGTTGACCGAGTGACCCCCTCGGAAATTCCTATTTTTCAAGTCTCTCGTCTAGTCTCTCGTTTATTTTATTTTGAGCCGAGGGGAAATTTAATTGCGGTTTGATTGTCCCTCTGTCCAGGACAGACAGAAAATTCCCTCCACCTCTACCTCAACCTCAACCCCTCCCCCTTGCCATAGTCAGATTCACTTTACGCTTTGACTTCGGTCAATTCAATTTTGTTTTTGGCGTTAATCATCATCGGTTGGCCAAATCGCATAGACAACAACAATTCAATTAGCGCTTTAATTGATTTGCATTTAGGTATTTGTCTGAAGCTGCGCTCATCTCCCCTCCTCTCCCCTCACTATTTCCATATCCTCCCCACACGACAGTCTTTGGCCAACAAATCTGTGAACTGTCGTCTGTCTTAGGAAAGTACATGATTAATTATGAAGGGGAAAATTCTGGAAACTGAAATTGTGTTTGGGAACATTCAGAACCCATTAAAGTTATCGATCAACTATTGAGAAACTCTACGATCGTGCATCACAAAACAATAATAAATTATGTGCTATAATATTATATAAAACTTTGGAAAAGTGCTTCATATATTCAAATTTCATTGAATCTATAAAATTATAAATTAACAATACTCCAAAAATCAAAGGTCAATTAAATCTGATGAAACCCAAAAATTAATAATATTTTATTAATATATTTCAATAGATACTTTTCTCAACCATTCTGAAATAAGTTATATATGCATTTTAATTATAAAATAATTTATTTTATAAAAAAAAAGAAAGTTTTTTCCATTTAAAATAACCCGTAGATTCTAGTTACAACATTAGATTTACGGCCTTGGAAATGATGACAAAATCTTTGATTAATTGACAGCTGTTATCAAATTGCTCATTTCAGAAATTGTTGCATAAGGTTGCTAAAAAATTTGGTATATGATATACCAACTTTAATGCAGTCTTTAGTTCAGTCATTTCATCATTACATTTTATCTGCACAGTTTAACTGCTTCATCGGACAAATTACATCATGTGCGAGAGTAGACAACGTCGACGACGAGTTGAGCTCGTTTTAACAACTCTCAAGTTGCCACATTTAAATCCAGTTGAAAATTTAAAAATCCGTTTAAAAAGTCAAAAAGCACAAGTCCTTTTACTCCTCCTTTCTTGAGTCCACACCACGCACACGTACGCACAGAAGAAGCAAATTTTATTTTATGATAACAACACGAGAACAACAACAAATGATGTTGCATGTGATGTTGTCACACATCACACACACACACACACACACACACAGAGACAGGCACACCTACTCATGTGTGGCATGAACTGAGCATGTGATTTGTAAAAGGGAACAAAGCGACAGTGCGACAGAGAAGTTTTCTTCCCTCCATACAACAATTGGCACGTGTTCCCTCAGCGAAGTGAGGAAAAAACATAAATACATGTGTGTAAATGTGTATGTGTATGTGTGCGTTTGTGTGTTTCTGCTTCCGTCTTGGCAGCCATATTATAATACATCCCATCCTCTCTTTCGTCCGCTTTTTTACTCCTTAGGAAGATAGAAAGATAGAGAGAGAGACTTCGAGTTTCTCCTTTTTTCCTGAGTCTCCTTATCTTGATTTGTGGCAATTGAATGTCATGTGCAGCAGTAACTGACAGCATAAACATTATCAGCAACACATGCATAGCCCCCACTCCTGTTTCTACTTCCTCTCTTACCCTCCCCCTCTTAACATCCCCACAGACCATTTTATAGATACATTTGACGATATGTCGCGAATTGCGTGTGTATCGCAAATTTCTCGTACGTTTTCAATTGTGACGCGTCGCTGATTCTCATACGGATTCTCATTCTGCTTCTTCATCAGATTGGGACTCTGATTCAGAGAGTCTCTGCCAAATTGGCTGGGAAACAGGTGTTCAAAATTAGCAAAAGCGACACGCGGTGTCGTTGTTCGTTGTTCGTCGTTTGCGCTGCTTTTTATCGATTTCCCCTCAACACAGAAGCGACGGATTTTATTATGTGCCAAAATTAGTTGAGAAAAATTCAACAAATTTAAAGAATAATTTAGCAGATATAAGAATGTATAATTGTACTAATGATTTAAGTAAACAAACAATTTGATAATAATTTAATTTAATTAGAATATTACAAAAAAATAATACTAATAATACATATTTAATATTTCGTCTATCGAAAATGGATTTCTATAGAAAGATAGTGTATTGAGTTATACGACAAATCTCTGCACTTCCGAAAAAGAATTATGTTTCTCAGAGAGCAAAGATCGAAATAGAAATTTTCGGTAAAATAAAACAGACTTTAAACTAAAAGGCTTTACTATATAGTAAGTTAAGACGATATAATATATTATTCCAGTTCGATTTCCAATAACAATAATCATAATAAAAGTTCAATATTTAGTTTTAAATCCAAACAAAATTCAATAGGTACTACAAACATGGTGCAATAATAAAAATGAAATATAGCCGTGAATCGTAAAAGCTTTTAAGCACTGACAACGCATCTACAGTGTGGCCTATAAAAATAGCCAAATGATATAAGACGATTGCCCGTTGCAAAGCCACAAAATGCAAAACATTTGTTTCAGAAATATTTGGTTCGTGTTCAATACATATAATCAAGTATATTTGGGTACATTTGAGTGTAATCGAAATGCAATCGAAAATGTTATACGTAGATTATTTATAGAGAGAACTTTACAACATTTTCTGGCCACGTTTTCTACTATTTGGCCATTGACAATGCCAACTGGGCGAAAATAGATAAAAAAATGAAGACAGGACACAAGTGTCGCTGCATAAAAGCATTATCTCCCATGTAGACGGGAACAGATGTCATAAATTCTCCCGAGAGTCGACTCTAAAGTTAAATAACGCGTGCAACGTCCATAAACTATGCAAAGAGAGTAAATCTCTAATGAAAAGCATAAAAAAATATATAGCAAAAAAAAATTGGGAAAAAATGTGTGAATAAAATAAAATGAATTTGCAGTTTATGCAGCGGCAGAAACAAAAAAATAAAAACAGATCAATAAATAGACGAACGATGAATACTCTTGAATTGGGAATAAATATTGAAAAGTAATTAGGGAATTATAATAGTTAATTATTTGTTTTATAATATAAACGAGAGAAGTTTTAATCATAAAAATTTTCATGATAAGATCATTTGCTCCATGATCAGATTAACATAAAATTATTCTCATGGAATTCGGAATATATATCGTTATCGTTCTTTGCAGCCTTACAAATAAGATCACAAATGACTTTACTGAACTACAATACCCTTCGAAAGGCGAATATAAAAACATTTTCATTAAAAGCGGCGCCAAAAGTTTTGAACATAAAATTTGCCTTAACGCTAAACGTGTGAAGAATTCGCCATTCCACACTCTCCCCCGATGCTCCTCTGCCTCCCCTCGGCGCTAACTTCTTTATGTTTATGCGCTTAGAATACTTTTATATGTTTTGCTTAACTTTTGTTCAGCATTTTTAAGCATTTTATTTTGCTTTTGCTATAAAAATGTATAATGAAAACTTTGGGTCATAAAGCATAACATGTGCAGTCTGAATTGAGCCTCCTCCTCCGCCTTAGATATGGAATACATCAGAGCTGAGAATGAGCCAACTTGTTGTAGTTGCTGATTTTCCCATGCAACGAAGCATGCCCCGAGTGGGTGGGCCACAAGACGCTGTCCAAGTCTCTGGCGGAGGCAAAGAACAAAGCTGGGAAAAGACTTCAAGAGAGTGACGCAGGAAACATTCCGCAAATGCATTTCCCATGCACATTTTCATGCACATTTAAAAAAGAAATCGCCCCCCCATCACGGAAATGCATATTTAAGCCAAACAACGTGAGCTACAGGTAACAACAACAGCAACACCAACAGCAATAACAACGACAACAACTATGAGCTGGCTATAATTTTAATTTAATTAAATCGAGAGAGAGAAGGGAAAAAAACGGATAAAAAAAGAAAGAATGTGTCGAGCGACAGTTACTCCTTAGTTTATGCTCTCCTCCACCTTCACTTTCTCACACACAGCTGTAATGAATTTTTTGTATTTTATTGTTGCCTTGCGTGTCACATTTCATTTCAATTGCTTCCCTCCCCCTTTTCTCTCATTCTTCAATATTTTTAATAAGTTTGTTCCACATTGCCCATTGCTCAGCCTTAGCTTAAGTGGCTTTTCCCGCTCTCCCTCTCTCTCACTCTCCTTCTCTTTCTCTCCTTCTCTGCTGGCAGTCGGCACATTAACGCTTAGCATTTTTTGCTGCTGCTGTTGTTGTTGTAATTAATGGTGTGATTTTCTTTTTGGTTCTCTCCTTTCGTCAACTCTTTGTCGCTCTTTTTGTTTCACTTTATATCTCTCCCTCTCTCTCCCCCACCTTCGTTTTGTAATTATTATTTATTTTCAAGGGTCAGTGATTTTCTCGCTCATTTTTTCATTCGCCTCTTTTATACTTTACTTCATTCTCTTCAATTGAATTTTGGCGTGTGACTTTTTTGTGTGTGGAAAAAGATATTTTAGCATTTTGCCAGAGATTTTAGTTAAAGTTTCTTTTAAAAGTTAAAAAGTCGTTTTCAATGAGAAAAATATTTATTCTTATAAATAGTCTGATGTTAATTTATCTGAATTACTTTAATAACCAATATTTATTTTATTCATTTACGAAATGTAACATTTTTAGATTAAAGAAAACAATATTTATTTTTTTAATTTATGATATGTAGTTTTGTACTGCATTGAATTTATTTACTTGAAATTTGAAAGGAAATTTGAATTTTCCTTCTGCTCGCAATTTGCATGATATTTTTAATTTATGCCAACTCTCCCTCACAATTGTAAGCATTTAATGGCGACATTTGTCGCTTGTTGCAAGTGCGTCATATTCATTGCCCCTTGCAACTCTGCAGTTGCATTAATTATGCATTTAGATGTTGCATATGCGAATAGAATTCGAATATTATGCACTCTGAGCATTTAATGTGCCCATGTGTTTGTATGTTTGGATCGCTAATGAACAAAATGCAGTTAGTGCACTTTGTTGCCTTTGTTGTGTTGGCCTACAGCTGCTGCCGCTGTTTTAATTATGTTAAAAGGCAGGGATGAGGTTGGGGATGAGGGAGGGAATACAACAAAGTTACAAATGTTTTGCGACTGTTTTTGGCCACACAAATGAGATGCCTTTGTCTAGCAACGCCAAAATTTATGCGGCTATGAAATCGTAACGAGTTGCATTGAAACATTTCAAACAAACATGCAAAAGTTTGTAAAACAAATTAACTGAAACAGCTTCTGCTTAACTATGAGAATACCCTGTACTCAAAGCACACTCAGACAGACATGCTCTTTATATAAGTTTAAAACGGGGAATTTAATCTCATGGTATTATTCCTTGGAAGGCAGAACTTATCCGTTTATCAGGCTCAGGCATAAATGGCTAAAAGGTTAATAGGATCACCCTCATGACTTTCAGCTTTTGACAGGATAAACTTCAGAGTGGGACTGAGTGTAAGATCGGGCGTATACATAATATATGTATGTTGGTTTGATTTACCTTTTATTTAAATATGTTTTTAAATTTATCAATTGAAACTTTTTAAATTTTCTAAATATTTGGATAGCAGAAAAGTATATTTGAGCATTTCAATACATTTCGGTATTGCTATCAACATATAATCAGGGAACAATAAACAAACACATTCAAATAATCAAAGATCAAAAAGATTATAAAAAAGCATATGCATCATAGAGTATTATTAACTATTAAATAAGATACACCTCTTACACAAATTCGGAGGGTATAATGCATAATGTCAAAGTGCACTTTGTGAATATGTTGGAGGCTCTCTTTTAATATTAATTTAGACTTTTACTACAACATCGTCTGGTTTATTATTTAATTAATTATGCACTTGCGCTCAACATTTTTATTATTATTAATTTAACGCGGACAGCACAGGAGAGGGGAGGAAAGTACTACAAAATAGAGAGGAAAATAGGAAAAATTGTGTCTATTGCCCTGGCTTTTCCTTTACTACTGCGCCTTCTACTTTTTTTGCTGCCGCTGTTCATTAGCATTTGTTGGACATCAGCTTTTCCAACTTCTCTCCCTCTTTCTCTTACTAAACTTCTTTTTACTTCCCTTTTTTGCCTGCGGCAGCTGATAAAAAAAATAGCATAGTTTTTTCCGTTTGGAACTCATCCTTTTTCATCTTTTTCGCTTTGCCTTGTCTAACAACGTTCTCTATTTTTTTTGCAGTTGTTGTTGCTTGTTGATGAGCTTGTTGTGTGTTGTTTTGCGGGGCAAAAAATGAGGGCGTCTACAAGAGCGCAGGGGCGTGGCTCTGCTTAAGCAAGCATCATGAGGTTTTGATATGCATACAGAGGGAAAAATGTTAGAATGAGCTAAGCTAATTTTCTTACAAAACTCTTTTGTGGAATTTCAATGATGATTCTTCATGATGTTCAAGTTTTCATTTTTACCTCATTACAGAAAACGAAAATTTAAAGATAAACAAAAAGGTTCTATGTAAAAAGCTTTGGTCAGTTATAACTAATTAGCTGAATTTGAATTTAGAAAGCAGAAACTTTATATTTCCTTTATAAAGATTCGTATATATGATAAGTTTGAAGCCAAAATTCGTTGGAAATTATAAACAAACTCTGTAAATATTCTGCATTTATTTGCATGCATTACATAATAAGCAATGATTTTAATGAGGAACAGTTAAGTACGTTGCCTGGGGCTTTTTAAGGGGTTAAACTAACCCCCGAGCATTACATACAGTTCAAATAATTTCTATGCAATGTGTAAATGTTAATTTGTAAAGCACATAATTAAATTTGATTATTCGATAGTTTTCAAATGACTAAATTCAATTTCGGTTATCAATTACATTTTCCACCCCCCGTACGAGGGTAAACTGAGCTCTCACTCCATCTTCTCCCATAATTACGTTAATGATAATTTACGTTTTAAATGAGTTTGGACTGGTGGAAGATTTGTAATCTAGGCAGTCACAGCTACCCCACATTCCCTCTACATATTATAGGTTTTTTCTATTTTTTTAAGTGATATGGGAAACATTAAGTTTATAGGGGAGACTTACCTATTTCGGCACTGACATGAGCAACAATTGCCAGACAGAGTAGCGGCAAAAGCCATGTTCTTCTTATTGTTGTTGTTGTTGTCCTGGTTGTTGTTGGTTGTCTCGTAAATCCGATTAGCGTTCGGTTTGAGGACGAGGGCGTTCTGGCAGGGCTGCAATTGTTGCTGTTGCTGCCGCCGTGTTGTAAGCGCCTCAGCAACATGTTGCCAGTGTTTGAAATGTTGCCAGCTCGTCGTACGTAATGTTGTTATTGTTCTCTTGCACTTGTCTTGTGAGCTGTTATAATTTGGATTTGCTTTGCTTTTGTTTTTGCTTTTCCTTTTGTCTTGCCACACTCACGCACATTCAAAGGGGGGGAAGGGAAGTCAGAGGGGAATTGTTCGTTCGTTTGTCAGTTGTTCTGGTTGTTTCTGTTGTCGTTGTCAGATTTCAGTTCTGTTGTTGCGTCGCTTTGGCATTTACTTGATTTGTATTAAGGTTTATTTCAAAGATTCTTTCTTTTCTTCTTGATTTTGCTTCTGGATGTTTACAATTTTATTTCCTTTGCTGCGACTTCACACTTTTAGCTTTTACTTTGAAAACTTTGGTATTAAATTTCATTGATTGAACATTTTTCAATTGTGCTGCAATAAAAATTGGGGAAAGAGAACGAAAAGAAAAGTACTGTAGTAAAATCATGGAAAATCAATTTTTGTTAATAAAGATTTTGATAAATTGAATTCATTCTACTTTTATAAAGATTAAGAAAGCTTTAGTTATTTGTTATGTTGACATATGATTTTAATATTTGTTTCAATTTGTTTAATTTGTTGTTTTGTTTTTGATTAGTCAGGTTTCAGCATTTTTTATATATTGGTATATATTTATTGAGATATAATCGTTGTGTTAAGGTACTTTTATATTATCAAAAGTTATTTATCGATGTCAATTATTATTTTTATTGTAAGTATATTTTTATGCATAGTTTGAAGAAAATTTCAATTAAGTTCAGTTTATTCATTTCAATAACAAAAGTTATAAATTCTTTAATTCGTCATACACTAAACCTCATATAAGCCCGATTTGAATTAATTTAAATATATATGCAATTGATATCGACACGTGACCCAATTTGCCCGATTATTGTGTATTATTGTGTATTCTACTCGTATGTGAATTTGAGATTAGGTTTAATCACACACACATACTCTAAGGCAGATGCAAAGTGGCACTTGACAAGTTTTTCCTGGAGCTGGTAAAATCATATTTCACACGTGTTCTATTTTGGCAATTGATACGATTTGAATTGCTTTGAAATAATTTCAAATTTCCAATTATTTATTGAATTATTGTCTATGCGATAGATTTGATTACAACAATTTATGCCTTGTGAAGATTGTTTAACAATTTCCAATCAAATTGCAGCCTTGTAATAGATACTTTTATTTGGATCAAATGCTGAATAGAAAATTCGATTAGGTACTGTGGAAACTTAAGACTAATGAAAAAGAACTTCGCAAAGAATTTTTCAATCGAATTTGCAAAGACCGAAACTTCTTTTATTTTCTGCTATATAAAGAAACAAAATAAACAAAAACAACGATGGGCAAAATTGAAGTCAATTTTATTGTGGTTTTACAGGGTGGAAAAGGGGGATGGGACTTGGATCCCCAATTTCCTAAAAGTATGCAGCAAAATATTTAGCAATTTCTAGCTACTGTTTTCATAGCAAACTGTATACGATGTTTGTCCAGTTGAAAGTGAACTGTAGAGCGCAGGAGAGTCGGAGAAGTTGCTTATTGATTCCGTTGAAGGCCATACGTACACGCGGCGTATGCGCAATATTTGCCTTTTGGCACTTGGCAAAGCGAACGAAGCGGGCAAAATAAATAAATAGAGCAGAGCAACAACAAACAAATAATATTAACCAAAAACTAAGCCAAAATGTTGTTGATGAAAACGTGACTGGACACATTGAGTGGTCCACACACACACAAACACACCAACACACACACACACAATCATAACAAGCACAAGCACAAATACAAATACAAATACGGCGTATTGTATATCAAACTTGGTCAATTTTCTGTTTTCTGGGGCACACAGTGACCACCAAAAGTCAACTGCCTGTCCACCCAATGCCACGCCATTTATATACATACATACATATTCATATACGAGTATTTTCTCATTTCGTGAGTTTGTTCAAGTTTCGCCTTCCTCTAATATTCAGTTTATGATGTTTTATTGAAAACTTATTTCATCTTTTGCGTCTTGAAATATATGTATTATATATTTATATTTGTATTTATATTTATGTTCTCCGACTGTTTGTTTAATTCAGTTGCTTGGCAAATCGTATAATTAAAGCAGACAATATTCGCTGCTTTTATGCTCAGCATCACAGACGGAAAATACCTCACGATGGCAACCAAATGAGTCTGTCATAAAAGTTGTCTTATGTCATATGAAAATTCATAAGGCACGCAAAATAAAAATATAATTCCAATTACTTTGCAAGCTTATAAAACGCGAAAAGAGGCAACGACAGTGACAGTCATTTATATTCGAACGGCTCAGTCCTAATTTTATGATATTCATTTGTTGTAAGAACTGCGCATTGAGAATAAACAAAAATAATTAAGTGGAAATATGTTCAAAGCATTCAGTTGTGATTTGTTTCAGCATATTTGATTTTGGTTAGAGTTGAATTTACTCTATTTAAAATTGTTTCTTGAATAAAATCTGCGATTACTCATATTATCCATTTATGACTATACTCATAACTCTTTGTATTCTATTTTCCCATTTATTTTATGTTGACAGCAACTGATATTCTTAATATTCTCAATAAAATAAATTTGATAAATATATGTACTTGCAGTTCTTATACTTTGTTAAAGAACTTATATATATATATTCATTTTAATTATTTTCTCATTTTTCCAATACTGACAGAACCTGTTTGTTTATTCCCGAAGAACTCGTAAATTTGCTATTGTTATCAAAGTGAAATAAGTTAATCATTAAAATATAACATTTAACAGCATTACATATATTTCTTAGTTAAAATTCTCAAATTTCCAATTCAATTATTTGCAGCTTATTCCTAAACTGGCAACACCTGTCTACCTGTCTGTCTATCTGTCTGTTTGACTGTTTGTCCATCTCTATGTCGACTTTTGAGTCTAACAAATATATTATAAATTTTCTTTTGTAACAAATCTTAAAGCCATTTGCTTTAAATGCCCGTCAAGAAGAGACAGGCAACTAACTAGCTGTCTATTCTGGCCCTCTTCCTTTCCAACTGTTCCGCTGACTGTGGGGAGTCCTGGAAGTCCTTGATTGACAGGCGCTTTCGCTGCTGGCTGCCATTAATCAGCTTAAACAGCTGGCGCGTGCAAAATTAAAATATCTGTTTGGGGCGCCAAATGAAGTGGCATCAAATTGTATCCAAGGATAAAGAAAACTTCTCAAGAGGAAATTAAAGAAAATAGAAAAAATCTTAATAATTGTTGGCATATATCTCGCTTGACAGTCTTTTACCCTTTCTGATTTGATTAATATTTTATTTGTTGTTATTTGATCATTTGTTTTTGTTTTTTATGCTTTTGATTTGTGTGATTTGTGATTCGTTTTTGATTTATTTTGGCCGCAAAAAATTGGTTTGTTAATCTCTTTTGTCATATCCTTCAGAGTCTTTTAAATTTTTGCCTCCACTTTTTTTTGTAATGCCATTATATGAACTATGTGTGTTTTTCATGTAATTTCCCGTTGTGTGTATTCTCTTTCGTCTACACACATGTATTTGTTGCTTCATTTATTTCATTTCTCATTTCTTTTGCGACATTTCTTATTTCGTTTTGTTTCGCTTCTTGTCGATTTCATTGCTCTCTACCTTTTGAGCATTCTTCTGGTTTCATTTCAGCTTCTCTCGCTTGGCCTTGTGGTCATTCAACTGTAAGCGAACCTAGAACAGAGAGAAAAATACATACAAAAATTATTAGATTTTTCTTATACTTTTTTTTTGCTGTCGACTTTTTGCTCATACGTATATTAAGTAGGGAGGGAGGAAAAGGGAACAGGGTGACTAAATTGCTTTTGTATGCATATGCCGAATGGTTGGATGAATGGCTGGCTGGACATTGTTTGCCGTTACTCTCACACACACACACCCACACACCCACACACCCCCACACACTCACACACCTAAACACAATCGTGGGAAATTAGGCAGAAACATATTTAAGGCGATTTTCTTGATGAGATATCGTTTAATGGTTGCTGTTTATCTTTGCACGTTCTTTTGGCCTCTAATGAACAGTCAGCAAGTCACAAAAACTTCTACCACTTTGCTCCCACTTGTTTTCCACTTTTCTCCTTCCTTTTCTCATTCCTTTCTCTCTCTCTCTCTCTCTCGGTGCCTCATCATCTTGACATTATACTCGCTGTCAAGGCTGAAAATGTGCTTGTGCTCAGCGTGGCATCAAAATGTCTGCATATTAAGTATACGCACGCATTACGTATACGTACTTGTTAAATTGCCATTGAGGAAAAAAAATACCATCGCAATGGGACGCATTTAGTGGAAAGTTAACATTCCAAGCATAGGGGAACAATATAGAAAAAGATACAATAAATTTATTGGGTAATACATTTTTAAATCATGAATTGAAAGTTTTCTTTCTTTATCGAGCCTTGATTCAAATTATACATAGTGGGAGGTTTCCCACAGCTAAACGAATGTACTTCAGCATTTTTATGGTGTCTCTTTCCCAACAACAAATCATTATGCATAACTGAGACATTTCTTTGCTTTCTTGGGACAACTTTCAACTATTTGCCACTATTCAGCCAGAGTTTACAGTCGCTTTCACAGTTAGTTATTCCTTATCAATGTTGTGCCCACTTAAATGCCTGTGTTGATGGCATTAAACGGTTCATTAAGACGCCTGACAATTGCCTGTGAAAACGTCAACAATGAGAGAAGAAAAGGCAATTACATGTTGAGGAGAAATCATTTTCCTTGACAAAAAATACCTATTTAACAAAATGCAAACTGTGTTCGTTTATTACTCATCAAGTATTTGGTTTTTGTTTTAATTAAACAGTTGCGAGCAGAGCCATTAATCTTTTTTAGCGAGTGTAACTATAAAATATACCTTGAATTTGAGTTATGTTTATGGCTTAGGAAAGCGTCGAATGCGTCGGCGACACGTGAGTCGCGCATTAAAAATGTCAATTTTATTGTTGTTCTTGCTCGTTGGCCACTTTCATAATTTGCACAATATTTTAAGAGACGAGACAGAAGCATTTGCTAGGTTCCAGCCAGGATCAGAGAGACTGGCTGACCATATTGTTTATAGCCAGGACGAGTGGCTAAGCCAAAAGCTTTTGCCATTGGCTTATGTTGTGTTTTTGCCTCGACGCAAAGACAAACCCATAAAAATGTCACAATTCATCAACGCCGCTAAGTAGTTTCGTATTTTATAACATTCAACGGGAGGGGTAGCCAACTTTTTGTTTATATACGAGTACATACTATAAATAAGCCACTTTTTTGGACAAGAAATTTTTGAGCTGGGCTTTTAGTCTGACCAACTAATTAATGCAGTGTTGACCCCATTGTTAAATATAGTTATAGCTTTTTGTAAAAGTGTAATATAGATTTATATTTATGTCCTCTTTAAAGTTTATTTAAATAAATATCTTATTTTATGCATACATTATGATTTGCTTTACTTTTAGTACGAAAATGTTTACAAAGAAAACTAAACAGCTTTACTGGGCATTAGTTTTCCATGAATTTTAAGCTTGAAGCTGGTCAAAAATTAACATAACGCCTACATAAATGACGTCAATGCTGGCAAAAACATCTTTACATTATGAATATTTAAGATGGCTTCAAAAGCAAAAGACAAACAGCGCTTTTTAAATATGAAATCAACTGGAAAATTGTAAATCAAAGCAGAAGAATCATTTCTTTGTTTATGAAAGCACAAAAAAACGAATTTAATTTCAACTTTATAAATCGAAAAATGTAAATAGGGCAGAATTAATCTGTAAGTATTACAAATTAAATCAATCTAACATATTCAATGAGCTTTCACAGCAACTTTATTTGAGCTTTTAGAGCGGAGTAAATGAAAAGAGTTTTGAGTGTTAATCAATTGTTTAGAACAGAGGTGGGCAATCCCTGGCTCCAGATGATCTGCGTGCTCAGTCCGTTATATTTTCGAAAGTGGCGCCAACCAGACGCACAAGCACTGGAACGAACAGGTGCCGTACTCGAGCCAGCTTAAAACAACAAAATACATGGAGTAAAGGCGCCTGCTCGCCGGACCACCGAAATTTTGCAATAACAAAATACACGCAGTGCTCAGAGTGCCGATCTCGAGCTTTTTTACAATAGTTTGTTGTAGAGGTTGTTGTTTAAAATAATGTGCTTCTGCAGCTGCTGATTTGGATTTTCGAGCCGTGTAGCTCAAATGGCTGTTATTAAATTAGTTGTTTTATAACAAGTCCAAAGCTTCTGATAAAAGCTTTAATGTGCTTCCTATTCAGAACTCTTTTCAGCGTATTTGAAATGACTGTTAAATAAATTGTGCTTAGTACTTCCTTAGTTTCTTGATTCTCTACATTAGCAGCTTATGATATATGTATCAACTTTTATATACTGTTTTACTCACACTCACACACACACATATAAACATACATATATACATGGACATAGAAGAAGAGGTCCCATTTGGCTGCTTTATGCGCAACATGCGTCATAAATTCCAAAAGTTTTAATTGACTTGCCAACAATTAACCGAACCATGGCAGCTTGGGCTCATAATCAACAAGGCAACAACTTAAACAATTTGCCATACTTGGTCCTACAGCACTGTCCATATCCAAAACAAAATGGCGTTGCTGCGCATCGCTTGTGTTGACAAAAATTAACAATATTTTCACATATACATATATATCTATCGATGGGGGAGTCAACAACGTCCAAATACGCAGTAAAGTGTCAGAAAAGCTTTTAAAAAATTTCTACCATGGTTTCATACTCTGTTTCACTCGCTCCTTTTCTTACTCTCAAACTCTCTCTCTCTCTTTCAGCATTTTATTAAATGCATTTATAGCTTTTTTTTGGCGAATTTTTTCTACAATTTGTTGTTATTGTCGTTGTTGTCGTTGCGGCTGCCACTGTGAAAAGCTCATGCATTTCAGTTTTTTATACTGTTTACGCCATTTTAACTTTATTGTTGTTGTTATTATTCTGTGGCCAACAATGCTGTGGCAAGACAGAGACAGCAACTATCTCCCTCTCTCTCTCTCTGTGTGTGTGTTGTGTTGTGTGAGTGTCTGCGTGTGGATAGACATGGCAAAAGTGAAATGGTTATCGCGCTTGTTTGATTTAATTTATTGGCTTAGCGCCATTGTGGCCTGATGTGCAACACTTTACACACAACACTCTTCTTTTTTCCTCTCCCCTTGGAGGGTATGCTGCGAACAGGGGTGGGTTGAGAGGAGGGAGTGCCCTGAGGTGGCTTTTTGGGAGACCAACGAGCGCTTCCAGTCAATCTACTCGACTTTACAGTTTGTTGCATGTTGTTGAGTTTTTGCAGCTCGCACTTTTTATATGATTATACCACGTTTTTTCTCTACACACACTATAGGGTATCTACCCAAAGTCGGGTACACTAAAGCTATACAGGACTGTCGACACCTTAAAATGACCATCTACAATTGTATATAATTCAACTCAGTAGAGAAATTTTAACTATTCAAATATAAACAGGGTAACTGTCAGTCGTTCACTTTGAACTTACGCCTGCCTACTTCGTTTTTATTTTGTGCACTCGCTGTTGGCTTTGATAAAAGCTGCTGATTGTTGGCCGTGTCTTGTGGGCTCTGGTCGAGACCTGTTTGCATTTATATTTTTTTCTGTCGTCCCAACATGGCTAGAACTGTGGGGTCAAAACGAGTGCAGTTGGCGCTAAATATATATTTATAAATAACTCTGTCGAAGAGATTATTTACAACACTCTTTTATGACAAACTGACAAAGCTTATGGACTGAATAAATTAATTATTTGTTTATTTATTTATATATCTTTATTTTCTTTTTGATGAAACCCATTTGATATGGCGCATTTTCGATCAACTTTTACGACTCTTATATTATGTTCATTCAGTTGAGTTTCCCCATTTCATTCACGCTTCTTTTGACAGCTGAAGAACCCCAAAAACCACCACAAGAAACGCCCAAATTTCTCTACTGAACAATGTGCAAATGATTTTCACGAAAAGCAAACAAAAACAATTGACGAGTGTGTTATTTATGGAGTAAATGAAAGGGTATCAGGTACATTTAAGAAGGTAAGCTCTCAGAAAAAATAAAAGTAAAAAGTATTTTCAAAATTTTAGATAATTCGCTTTTTCATTAATTAAATCAAAATAAACTAAATTAAAACTAGGCAATCGAATTTCTTCAATCGCATGCCATAAATTATGCAATGATAACGAAATTATGTGTTGAATTTGTTCCAAGGAATCAAATGTTGTAAATCACCTGTTGTTGTTGTTGTTGCCTGAAGGCAATGTATATTTTTATTTTTTTGGGTGGCTTTTAGGGGATTTGGCTTTAATTTTAATGTGAAACGCACTTAGGAGGCATTTACGTGGCATACATAAAGAAGTCTTTCATTTGCCTGCCTCAAAGTCACATGTCACATACATTGAAAGTTTGATTCGGCAGCCTGTAAACACCAAACAGACGCCAAGTCACGCACACCATTAAACAGGGCCATATCAGAAGTTGCCACACAGAGACACATGTCACAATGTGTGAGTGGGGGGGGAGATAGAGGGGGGCTTAGGGGGCAGGGGGTGTTTGCCAGGCTATTCACTTGCCCTTTTTTGACATTTGCTGCCAAAGTTGATATTATTAATTTACAGCGCGTAGCACAGGCGACGGTGGTATGTGGTATGCCACACGCATTTTCCTACCACTTGCCACATTTATCGGCAAGTTTGTCACCACACGCCAGAGTGAGAGAGAAGATGCCACCCACACACACACACAAACACACACACATACACACACACACACACACACACGTGGAGTGGAGGCCATAATCATAAAATCATTTTATTGCTCTGGCAATTTCATTATTTAGGATTTTAATGTAATTTCTCCCCGTAGGATTTGACGTGCAACATCTCAAATTTCACTTGGCTAGGCAATTGCCCAGGCAATTGACTGTAGCCACGGTCAAAATATATTTATTTATATACATAATATATATATGTATTGCGCTAATTAAGGGCATTTTCGAAGGGTCGAAGGAGATACAACTTTCTGCCCTGCTATTTGACTAATTAATTTGCAAAAACTCATTTCTCAATTCATTTGTTGTTCGCAATTCTCAAACGTGTGCTCAAAACAACTTTGCGTGTTGCAAAGTGCAAAAAAAAGTGTGAAAAAAGTGAGAATGAGATGAGACAAATCGACTTAAAGATACCCTATCACATATTTACAATCAGGAAAACTGTAACATACATTTGCATAACGTTAGAAAACTTTCATTTAATCATTTGCAATTATTACAGGGTATACAACAAGTTAACGTCAGGGAGAAAAGACAAGTCCCCGAAGAGTGAGGTGTATAAATTCAAGAAA
The DNA here is from genome assembly GCA_035042165.1 of Drosophila kuntzei. Taxonomy (NCBI): domain Eukaryota; kingdom Metazoa; phylum Arthropoda; class Insecta; order Diptera; family Drosophilidae; genus Drosophila; species Drosophila kuntzei. Next base: position 110,686 of record JAWNLU010000372.1, on the reverse strand, counting down.
AAAAAAAAAACAAAGGTTCGTGGTGTGACTTTTGGTTAGTTGCACATAAATTTAGATTAGAAAAGGTAATACTCATATGAGTATTTGTATTTGTATGTGAATGCATGCTTGTCGTAAATTCATCACCAAATATCAACGCACACCATCTAGAGCTAAAGCATAAAAACAAATAAAATGAAAATGAAAATGAGAAAATGAGAGGAAAAACAAATAAATAAACCAAGCATGAAAAATGTTTCGTGTGTGGTTAAAAATTTGCGTGTTTTTTACTTATCCCTTTTTGTCCCCTTCAAAATAACAGTTTACATACACACACGCTGAGCGAAAGAGAAAGAGAGAGAGAGCCTTCACACGATTTGCAACACTGCCACACAGTGTTGCACAAACTGCAATGCCAAATTCGGCTCCATAATAAAATATTTCACGCTAAGATAATTTCAATTGTTTGCATGGGGCAAGTGACATTGCCAACTTGTCGCGACATGTGAAGGGTAGAAAAATTCGTGTAGACAGCTCAACTGGAAGATACCCTTTAAATAGTTTGCAATTAAATTCTTGTGTCTAATTTCTGAAGTCAAAATATTGATAATTAAGTTAAACGTTGAATTGGTTGTATAACTTATATACCCTGTAGTATAGTTCATACAGGGTATAATACATTTTTTCTATATATGACATATGGAGGCTAGACAACTGGGCAGACGTTAAAACAATGCGCCCAAAAGCAGACAACAGAACAATCCTCCAATGTGAATACGAGCCAAAAATATGATGATGCATGGACGACAGACGTTGCAACTGCCAAGGACCCCATACTTGTTTGGTCTGCAAACAAACAACAAAACACACTCCGACAGCTACAAATACAGATACAGTTCCAGCTCCAGACAGTCGGCAAATAAGCAGAGAGAGCAGGGAGAGCAGAAAGAGGAAGCAGGAAAAAAAGCTGAAACTGAACTGAAACTATTTCCCTTTTCGTCAAATGCGAACAACGCCAAAACATCATCATTATAGTAGCATCTGAATTCATGACACATGTCCCAAGCTCATATGAAAAATATCATTTTGACTGTGTGGTAACAGTTTTTCTGACTTCTCCCGCCTCTATTTTTTAAGTAGGGGGCGTGTTTTGCGGTCCCTGCGCCTTTGTTTATGCAGCAATTTATGACATGCAAAGCAGGAGCAAACACATGACAAGGACAATGCCCAAACATGGTCGACCTCTGGTAATACGTTGAGCAAATATTTATGCGGTTGGGCTTATGGTAAAAACAGGACAGATCTCATACATACATATGTACAAGTACATATATCTGACGGGGTCATCGAGAGAAGTGGGTGGGAGGAAAGTCGTGAGTGTCAAAGCCATTAATATTTTTATTAGGTTTATTCCAAAAAGTTATAACGATTGCATATGCTGGACAAACATTCAACTCTGTTGATGTTTAATTAGTTACACGAGATATATATATACACACACACACACCCACACACACACACCCACACACACACACACACACACACACACACAGTCATTCACACATTGAATATGACAAGCGCATTAATTGCTTTTTTATTTGCTCGCTTTATCGTTGGATCAAACATTGTGTAAGCGCATTTGGAATCGATTTAGTTCATTATAGTTCACTTTGGTCGATAAACAGTTAAGGCAACTAATTAAAATCGATATGAAATCGAGACTTGACCATTAATAAAGTGATTCATGGGTCACTTGACATGTCGAAAAGTCAATCATTACAAAATGTTGCACCTGATGATAACTCTATTCTCAAAATTTAAACCTATCATTAAATCTATACTACATTTTTACCAACAATGAATACTTATAGTAGACTTTACAATTAAATTAAAATACCTGTAAATAGTTTAAGAGTCACAAAAAATACACAGAATCTTAAATTATCAATCGATGAACTTTCTTCATTATTTCCATAACTCTTGTGCTGTTAACCCCATTTCATTGATAAAGAAGTCTGTCTCCTCTGCTATAATTTGCCAATCATTATGCAACTGCTTCTGGGCGTCGTCAGATGAATTGTGAAAAAGAAGCCCACGCCGTCAGCTGTAGAAACCACTTTGATAAAGAAAATATTCCCAACAATCAAAGGGCAAACAAAAGGAGGCAGAAGACTGAGTTATTAGGTGGGTTTCAGCAGAAATCAGAGGGGGACTAACGCGTATGCCAAAAAAGCTCAAAGGGGACCCACGAAAGACGCCGAAACGAAATCAAAATGCGCGCTTTTTAATGTTAATTCTTGATGGGGGCCTGGGAAAGTGAGAAGAGTGTGTCTCGTGTGTTCTTTATTCTTGTTGTCAAGTGTTTTGTTTGTTATTGTTGTCGTTTTTCCCTTTGCATAAGAAATGCGCTGCTCAATTGCTGAGAATTGGGGAATGTTTTTGTTTCTTAGTCGCGACAGGTGAAGACGACGAAATGCCAAAGTGTTTATCAAGGCTTTTGTTTGGTTTGTTTGGTTTGAATCAAGCCAGACAGAGTCTCAGTAAAGAAAAAGAGAAACAATGAAGAAAAGCGAAAGATAACATGCAGAATACTCTACAGAGTTCAAGTATTAGATATAAATACTTTATTTTAGCTATAGACCAGGTTAACTAGCATAAATGCTGTGCAGTCAGGCCGTAAGTTTGAACAAGTTCCGAAAAGGAGAAAAAAGCTATACTTGACCCCTGCCATTTGACCTTACTCATACGCTTGATTGATTGCACAAACGGAAAGGAATACAAAAAGTAAACTAAACGACCTGTGGCCAGGTCAGGTCAGTTCAGTTCAGGTTGGACCATCTAAAGGTATTCTACAGATTTCACTTGCCAAGCAATTCCCAATCAAAAATCAACTTAACTCGAACTTGAGTTTCCCGACTGAGTCCAGTTTTGTAATTGTAACAAATGAAGCGAGTGCTCGGACATTTTTCATATGGAAAGCCAAGGAAAGTTCCTCCATTTTCTTATCCCCCTTTCCTTATGGCCATGACAGGTCCTTCAACTTGTGGCTGTGTAATGAAGTCGCTATTGAGTTTTCAAGTTGTCTGACTGATGATTTGATTTGCTTCGTTTGCTTTTCAATTGGCCGTCCCATGATACGAATTGAAAGGGAATGGAGATTTTCTAAATTTTCCAATTTAATTGCATTTTACTTACATTTCCTCAATGATGCTCCGCTCAAATCGCATTTGGTATTTGCATAAATCCATAAAATTGCAAACATTTTGATTGCATATGCACGGCCAAATATAATTTATAATTTCAAATTTATATTACATAATAATAGATTTATTTGCGAGACTGTTGGGCATAAATTATGTTATTTATTATTGAATTTTCTCCAATTTTTGTTTTGTTTTTTTTGCATCCATAAATTATGTTTTATTTTCCAAGAAGATTTCAACGCGTTTTTAAACAAAAGCTTTGATTGTTACGAATATATTTATATGTATCAGTGGGCATATATTATTTATTATAATTAATAGTCCTGATTTATTAGAGCTTTGTTTATTTTTAAACCTAATTAGCAGCATTTTTGTTTCAATTTTAATTGCATGTAATTAACATTATTTAATATTTATTTAGTATCTCTTTTTGAATGTCATTATCATTAAGTAATTATTTAGATTGTTTCTATTTTGTTATATCAACAATAAAATGTATTGATAATTTTAATATACATAATTTCATTTTCATAATTTATTTACATTAAAGTATCAATAACTTTAATGTCCTTATGTTGTATCATTTTTAATTCTCTTGCTTTTTATAATGTTTAATATTTTCCTCTTCTTCGAATAGCCCTTTCCCTTTCTAAACATTCTATTTCTTATTATCCCATCTGCCCAAAAATTCAGAAACTCATCTCTCTCAACTAAAACTGGGCCTAAATGGTGAATTGTGGCCCGGCTTAGGATGTCTCGAGAATCATTTGGTTCCCATTGCACGTAACGCACATTACACGCACCTCAACAGCCTCCTTTCCCTTCTCCCCTTCCTGCTCTTCCTGCTCTTGCCCTTCTTCTTCTTGCCACATGTGCAACGGCGCGTATAATTCGCAATTTAAATTTTCAAAATAATGTTGTAGGCAGCGTTTTTTCTTGTCGGCATTTAAATATTTAACGCGCAGCGAAAAATCGCAAAATAAAAAAAAAAGAATAAAGAAAATATTTAAATGAAAACATGTAAAAAGCCGTTAAAATAACGTTAAGCCAGAGCGAGAAATGAAATGCAACGTTGCCTTTTATGAGTCGCCTCACGAATGAGACGCAAATGCAAACGAGGGTCAACCATTTAGACCAGGCCAACTGGTCAACTGTCTAGCAGGCTGGTTTGGTTGTCAGTCAGTCAGTCAGGCGGAGAGGGGGACAGGGGATAGGTCAGGTTACCATCAGGCGGCACACGTGCACTTGTCTCTCGCCCTGGTCTGCTCTGATCCATCCCGGAGCAACCATCGCAGCCGTCGTCATTGTCCGCGTCGTCGCATGTGGTCATTAAAGGAATTTCCGTTGTGGTCATCGAACCGTGAATTAAAATGTGCACACAAAATGTGACCGTCTCTCGGTTTCAGTTGTTGTTGCTGCTTTTGCTGCTGCTGCTGGTTGAGGGAGGATTCGCTGTAGCATGCAGCAGGAGGAGGACGAGCCACAAAAATTTTGCGTTTGTACAAAATAATAATGAAAAACTTGTTTGGTTTGATTCTTGATGCAGGTTGAACTTGGAAATTAAACAGACAGACCAGCAGAAAGGGAAACAGGTGGCTTTGAACATTTTCATTTGTTCACATATTTTTTTTGAGAGGAAAAATAATCGTATGGGGCATAACGCAATATATCTTTATAGTTTTTTCTAGGCATTATGTATATCATTGTGTTGACTTTACTCGCAATCTATTTACCTCAATTAAATTCTTTGACTGACCCGTTAGTTTTCGCTTGTAATCAACTTCTGTTTATGCAATACTTTTTAATGAATGTTGTAAAAAATTCAAACTAATTTTCACCTGTCACTTTCAATTTGTTGTTTGTTTAAGAATTTATTACTTGATTCTCTGGCATTGTCATCTGCCATATTTATATTGATGTTTTTCCAGTTTCTGCTCAGTGGAAAAAATGTCATAGTATGTAGACAGCATTTCAGTGCGATATATTCCCTGATTTATGGCAATATTTAGCTCATATATATACAGATACATATATATGCCATATGCTCGTCATTATGACAACACATGCAACAGCTCAGTTGAGTTTTGTATAGTTGATTTCTCATCTCCAATGAGCAAAATCCAACAGCAGTTGCTTAGATAAATGTATCTATGTATGTACAAGCGTATATATACTATATAGAACTGGCCGATTTTACTTCTGCGATATTAATGTATGTTTGTATATATTGCCAGGCATGACACATTTTTTGCGAAATGAAGAACAACAACAACAACAACATCGACAACGACAACTCAAAATCGTTGCGCGCTATTTTTAAAATTTGTAGCGGCTATGATATAATTTTGCCGATTTGCTTAGCCGGCGATTTATATATATATGCAACATATATACAGATATATATATTATACATATATATAAACATTTTATTTTCGTTTTCGCTTTTAGCACAGAAAATATTTTCAACATTTGCTCATTATTCAAAAAAAAACAAACACAAACAACACATATAATTTTATATAGTTGTGTTTTATTTAGTTTTTGCTGTTGTTGTTGTTGTTGCTGTCTTTGACAACAGTTTTATGCGTTCGATTTACTTTTAGCTGTGACATAAATTTATATTTAATTTTGTCGCTGAATTTCTATTTTATGTGAGTTATTACAAGGCAACCATAATGCAAAAGGTCGTCCAAGTTATTTATTCAATTCCTTGAAATATTTTCATGTTAAGAAATTAATTTTGATATTCAAATTCTTGTCTAGTTTTCCATCGCACCGGAAGCTGTTTTCAAGGGCAAAGTTTGATGTGTTGATCTTATTTTCTTTAAGTTATTTTCTTTGAATTTTTATTGCTTTATTTATATTTTTATTTCAATTAATTTTTTATATTTTATAATTCATTTGATTTATTATATACATATATGAGAAATTTCATAGATTTTTATTAGTTGAATCTGACAATTTTATGGTTTCAGCATCAACAAATATTACTCAATTTGATCAGGGATATTTTTATAAAACTATAATTTACCTACGATTTATATAAAATTTATTAATATTTTAGTTATATGTCATATTTATTTTAAGTTTTGTATTTGGTTGTCAGTTTAAATATAATTAATTAAATTTTTTTATAATTTACGCGAAGCTTATACGATTTTTTATAAATAATATTTTAAATATATTTTTAAATTATATTTTTAAATTATTTTTTGTATTGTTGCATACTATTCATTTGCTTTAGATACATTTCCAATTTTCACACTAACTTTATTTTTGCTTACTTTCACATAGCTTTCGAATATATACTGAGTATATCTGTACATAACTCAAAATTTAAAATTATATATTTTCTTGTTGGTTCACACGCGCGCTGATTACTGCCAATTGTTGTTTGGTTGATGCTGCTGCTGTTGTTCAGGCCAGGCCAAAAGTGACAACCACGTCAGATACAATCCGATTCGAGTCGAGTCGAGTTGCTTTTGTTGGTCGTGAAGGCGAGCGAAAGAGACGCGCGCGCTTTTGGGGAATCGTCCACGTACTCGACGCACGACGTTCAAAATGAAACTGAAATCCACTTGATGGCTGAAAAGGCAGCCAAAGCCAAAGCCAAAGAGCCAAGGCAGCAACTGCGACGGCAACAGCGACTGTGACTGCGACTGCGACGTTGGCAGCAGCAGAGGTAGCAGCAGAAAAGCCACCCCTAAGTGGATGCCGCGCAAAATGTTGCCGGCTTCGTTGGCGTTGACGTTGGCGTCGCTGTTGACGTTGGCGTCGCTGTTGGCGCTGACGTCGCTGTTGTCTTTGGCTTTGCCTTGTCTTACAGCTGACGTCGACGTTAACGCCAGCTACGTTGTGGCTGCCTCGCGTGTTGGTCAAGTGTTTTGGGCCCAATCGACCGACACAGCCGCAGAGAGGCATGCCACATGTTTCCCGTCTTTTGTAGACTTTTTCTATTATTATTGTTGTTGTTTTACTATAAATTTGACTTTGGCATCTGCGGGCAACGTTTCCTTTTTGGCTGGATTTCGAATTTTACGTTGTTGTTGTTGTTGTTATTGTTATTTGTTGGCCCGGTTTTCATCTGCGCATAATTTGATTACTTGATCTTACGTTTTTGTTGATGAAATATGTTTGCTTTTATGGCCTGAATTCAATTGTTGGCAATAAATTTATACGCAAACAGTTGTCCGACTAATTGACGTGTATACTACAAATTGAGATTTACATGAATACTCGCAGCATAACATCTTCAGACACTTGTTTCTTGGCCAACAACGTCAAGTACATTAACCAAAAAAGCCACAAGATACAGCAATTAAGTCTATTGTGTTGTTGCTTTAGTTCAAATAAACATAATGAACTAAATAACTTTAGTAAATATTTATAATAATTGTTATCTAAAACAATCTCAGTTGAATGTCAGGGATTTATTACCAGTTATGGTCTCAGTTAACAAACTAAAAGATCAAGGACGTAGGCAGGTATGGGAAAGAACGAGAAATTGATATAAAAAAGGAGATAAGAATTAAAGTACTTGATTTAAGATTTTACATACTTGATCTGTGAGACGAGCTTGTGTCTTGAACTTTTATAAAGAATTTGCGTACTCATTTCTAGTAATAATCGTGTTTACATGATTTAAAATTTAGTGTCCTTATATGAAGATTGTTAGTAGTTGGTCATAAAATTGTTATCATCATTTTATGTAATTCGTACTTAAATCAGGTATTATTTTTAAGTATCGAAAATATTTAATTCGAGTTCATTCAAACTTAATTTTAGTACGGCTTCTTTCTCTCTGTACATGAGCAATTATATAATTATTTTAAGAAAGTTATCAAGACAAGCATTCTAAAATTAAATGGTTACAAGAAACTTTTTTCAACAAATTAAACCTTCTATTATAGATGTTTTTATCAGTTAAAAATAAACTGAATTTTCTTTTGCTTCACCTATGGCTTCCTACCCGTGGCTCGTTAGTTACAGACCTATCACTAAATAAGAAGTTAAGTTAAGTTAAAAAAATAACTGGGCTCGAATCCAAAAATGCTGTAGTATACCTGTCATGATATGACTCTGAAAATGAATATGAAAATGGTAGCATGTAGCGGGCTCATAATAATAAATAATGTATCAGTCGGTTAAAATGCGCTCTTTGAAAGTGTTGTGCTCTATTTGAAGCAGCATTGGGACGAATCGATGAGTAGGAGGATCATTAATAATTAGGTTTTGCCGAAAATTCCAAATTATTACGAACACCTAAACAAATTAAATGTTATCAATAAATTAATATTTTTTGCAAGACAGGCTTTATAAACGTTGCTCTCGGAGTATTTTGTACATTTATTATCAGCACTTTACCCGCTACTTAAACCATTTCCAGATGAAGTTCCAATACTAACTCTAGCTCCAGCTCTTGCTCAAGATAAAACAACAACGGCAAATTGTTGTGCATGTTTTCTTTAATGGTTTTCTGTCTAATGTCTGAACGCTGTTGTCGGTCCCAAAGGTCTTCAATTGTTTTTGAATTATGTGGTCGCACTAATCTGCGCAGTCAAACTCTGAATTTTGAGTGAAAAGCTATCCAGAAAACGAATCTATACTTTATAGGAAATATATATAAAAATATTTAAGCATTTTATGCATTAAAAAATTTGTGAATTCGTAATCACTGTAGATTTATATTTTTAAAGGAGTGAATATTCAACGAAATTAATAGGTTTTCATTAAATGCAAACTAAATTTGATAACAACAACCCATAAAAATACTTTTGTTCAATAAAATACTCTATGTGTGAGACTCGTTCCGATAGGTAAAAATAAATAATTTATAGATACATATAGATACGATTCCCTTTCAATTGTTACTTGCCTAAACTTAACTTAAGATAATCAATACTGTTTAACTGTACTTAAGTATATGTTTATGTATATAAAAAAAATGTATTTCAATAAAATATTAATAATTTTAAAATATGTATATTTTTCTTAACCCTCTTTACAACTATATTCTGCACTTCTCTAATTTTAATCCTGGGTAAGCCCTTGTAACAGATATTTAAATGTCAAGTGCATAAAATTGAATTTCACATTCACAAAAAGCTCTCAGTTCAAATTTAACCAAACTATGAAAAATCAAGCTATATTTTTATTAATTTTCTAATCCAATAATAATAAGAAACTTGACCATTCTTTTCTTATTAAAATCGTTATCTATCTTTATACAAACTAAATAATGAATAAATTGCTGAAATTAAAAGTATAGGTCAATATTTCCTTGATCTATAAACTTTTACGTATAGTATATTATGCTGTTCTCGAATTTTGATATTTTTATTCGAAATGGCTAAAAATGTTTATTAGATATATAAAAATTCCCACTATTGTTCTCTAGAATATTCTCTTTGACGAACAGTAAATACAGTTCGGTGAATTGTAAATTCGATAATTTCCTCAATATTAATAATCTTTTCTGTATCGCTAGTCTATATATTACTGTACTAGCCGGGGCACATTATTATATGTATACAGATCTAGATATATATAGTATTTTGGCCAAAGCCATTAAGTAACGGCACAAATCTGAATAGCCAAAATATTTACACAACAAAATGTGCACAATGAACTACAAATTGGCTAGTGGAAGCCCCTTTCGATCCCAAGAACACGAACTGCTGGGCGGATGATTTACAGATGTGATCTACATATGGGTCGGGTCGGATGAGGCGAGGGGGAGGGGACAATCCAAAGAAAGATTTTCAAGTTCAGACATAAAAATATCAGCGCTAATGTTTCGATTGACATCAAAAGTTGTGGGGATATTTGGGTCACAGACAAAACAGACATTAATTAGCCGAAAAGGCTGGAAAAACTGAGAAAAATATTCATAGATATTTGAGACAAACAGAGAGAGAGATAGAGAGAGCAAGAGAGAGATACGGCATTTGTATGCATGAGATTTATTTTTGGCGCTTGACAAAAAAGCAACGAAAGAAAACGAATTGAAAACGCACTGAAACCTCCAAAAAGGACAAGAGAAAAAGACAAAAGTAAATGCAAACGAAAAGACGAAAGAGAATGAGAATGGCTAAAGGAAAAGCTGGCCGGTGGCCAAAACAAAAGTGCGCACGTAGATAAAGTCAGATACTCTACAAGCCAAAAAGTCTACACACAATTGAGAGAGCAAGAGAGCGCTAAGGCAGAGAGAGAGAGGCGTCGCTGCCAGCGTCGACACTAGCAGCGGCAGCGAAGACGGCAGCGTTGGCGGCGAATGAGCGTAGCAAAACAAAGACGGCAAACAACGGCAGCGTCTTCTTGTGTTACAAAAGGTGGCGGCAAAACTGAGGCAACGCCGTCTGACACCTGTGCATGTGTTTCCCACTCTCTCTCTCTCTCTCTCTCTTACTCGCTTTCTCTTTCTCTCTCCACACGACTCGTTTATTAATGAGGCTGTTGTTGTTGTTGTTGTTGCCACGCGCCCTCTCGCTGCAGGCAGGTGTCTGAACAGGTAGCAACATCTACTCTCAGGTAACATATCGCATACAGTGCGATCCATTGTGTAATTGAGTGTGTTGCCGACTCTTTTATTATTTATGTATTTTCATTTTATTCGCTATCGCTTGCTGCGCCTTTCTGTTATTCTCTCTCACTCTCCCTCTGTCTCTCTGGGCCTCGTTTAATCCTGGCAACTGTCCATGCAAAGCAGATGCTAAATATTTTGGTACTGCGTCCGAATTCAATACGTTTTCCTCTTGGCCATCATCTGAGCAGCTGTTGACTGTTTTCCTTAGTTTCTTTTTATCGTATTTGTATTTTTTATTGATTTCATTGTATTTACCTGTGGAAACAGGTGTTGTTGACCATATGACTGTGGGATTGAGATGCTTAACAACAAAACATGTGAGCAAAAAGAGTTTGGCGAATTGAAATACACTCTGACAAGTTGAATTTGGCTTAAATATGCGTAAATTCCCTATCTCAATTTATTGAAAGCATAAAAATTATTAAAATACTAATAACAATTATTATGTGATTATGACACCGATTTGAAATGAAACAGTGAGATATTTAAGAACTTTTTTATAATAATATTACCAAAAACTTAAATTAGAGACTAAATAATGTCAAGTGCAAGGACAAAATATTAAAATAAGACAGATTTGTGGAAACCATGCAATAAAGATATATGTATTTCAGATGTATGTATGTACATATGCAATATTAATTTAAACTCTTTGCGAGCTACGAACACTAGATGGCGCCTCTGCTGACTTCCCTAAAGCAAAGGAGTTTCTCGAATAACTTTTACATATATTAGCCGACCGCAATGAAATTTGAAGATTGCTTAAAAAATATTGTTAAATATTTACATATATCAAACATCATAATTTTCTACATAGTTATTATTTCCTTTTTCATACTCTTTTTGATAACAAATTCCATATATGTATGTCCCATATTAGATACTCAGTAATATTCTTAATTAACTCAAGAAGAGTTCCTTTGACCTGCACTAACCACAAAAGTATATTTAAGATACTCTGCTCTCTTAACTGGTCCGATTCATTCGTAGACTGCACACGTAGTTAACCTCTTAACGGGCTAATTCAATTGCCGCAAAATGAGAATTTAACTTTTAATCCTCTTCATTTTTTTTTTGGCTGCGACACGCAAAATGAGATTGTGCAAGTGAAAAACTTGCCAACAGCCAAAGAAAATGCCGTGAAAATTAAGGAAAAGTGAGACGGAGTCCTTGCGATGCGATACGGGCCAAGTCGAGACACCCACGCAATTTTCGTACCTGGCTTTTATTCGTGATTTGACTTGGCTCTGAAAGGGGCAACAGGGGAAGGTCGCAAAGTGAGGGTGTTGAAAATGTGTGCGATATGTCTGCCGAGTTGTCGGAGGTTGTCGAGCGAAATGTTGGCAATGTTCGCGCTTCGTTAGCTTTAATTTCAGTAATTTGCAGCGACGATTTGGCCAAAAAGGCGACCAGACGCCGTTAAAACAAAAGTGAAGTAAAATTCGTCGCGACATTTTCACGAATCAAGACGCAACACACACAAGTAAAAAAAGCAACAACAGCAACAACAATAACAGGGGCACCCACAATGCCCAACTGGGAGAAACTTTCGCTCTCGCTGGGGACAAACAGAGACGTTGCACCTTTCCCTTCCCCCTATCAACTCTCAAGTCTCGCTTAATATTTAATGACCAGTGGAGTCGGCGAGAAGTTGGAGTTGGTTTTCCAAGGGAGGAGGGGGAGGGGGGTGGCTGTTCTGTGTTGTCGAAAAGTCTCGTGCACTGTAATTGCAAAATGTTTTGCCATGGAATTTTATTTACATTTTCCATGAGCTGCAGAAAACTCCTAGGACTTGCCTTAGACGTCTGCCTGAAGTCATTTGCCTTCCCTCTCACTCTTACTCTCGCTCTCCCTCTCTTTCTCTCGCTTAACGCTTTCGGTATCTGACTGAATTCCAATGCGAATTCGTTTCATTTGAAAGCTTTTCATTTCTGCCAGCTTGCCGCGTTTTGTTTCCTTCTCCTCATCTTCCTCTTACCACCCTATAATGAAGTATACGAATTTGCTAAAAAGCTGGATTTCCGTTTCCATGTCTTCCTCTTCCTGCCTGACTGCCTGCATGTGTGTGTGTGTGTGTGTTTTTGTGTGTGTGTGTGTTTGCGTTTCTTAACGAGTTTAGATTCGTGTATTGCGCGAACAACTTCCAAAGGCAAAAGGCTTAGCAAATGTTGTTTGTGAAATTGTGTAAAAGAGAATCTTGGCTTATGTATTGCAGGAGCTGCCAACTGCCAAAAGAAGAACAACTCTTCTGCCATAAGGCTAATGAACATCTGCACTGAGATCGAAAACTCGAATGTCGTAAAAGTCAAAAGGAAATGCTAAACAAATTGGGTCAAGCTGGAAAACTCACGAAAATCGAATGTGTGGTTTCGAAATCGAAAATGATTCCCTAAATAATCGAATCAAATGGAATGTGACAAGAAAAAGCTAAGTCAATGGATGTAGGGTATCAATTTTAAAATTTCCTACAAAAAGAGAAATTGACTTTTGTTTTTTATAACAATTTATATATTAAATGTAATATCGTTGGTCACAAAATGGGATGTCAGAAATTTTGGGGAAGAAAAACCCTTTCGTCACTAGACTTTTACCTTGCAAAGAAGTTTTGTTTGGAATTAAATATCACAATGAATAGATTATAGAGTAAATACTTATATGTATATGCAGATAAGCAATACAAGTTGTGTAATTTTTACAAATATTAATATAAATAAAAAGGAACAGTAATTTTCAATCAATAATTTTTATATTTTCAAAGAACATAAATATTTTTTATATATGCAGGTATATTCTTCTTTAGACTCTATTTATTACATTCATTAAAGAGAGATTTCATTTAATTTATTGTCCATTTATCGATAAAACAAAACCCAGACTGATTACAAGTATTTTAAAGCAATAATCAACAACTCCCATTTTAAATAATAATGTTTAGTTGTTTTTTATTTGTATCTTGCAGCAAACTCTGTTGTCTATCCCCTCATATCTAAATAACTCTTTTATATAACTCTTTTAATTCATCCTGAATCAGTGAGCTTCATATCAATAAGCTTTCGTAGTCATTGTTAAGTTTGTGCCTTTCTCTTAATTGAAGTTTTTTAGTATATATATTTTAATTTTCCTTGCGCAAAATAACATCTAATCAAACTCGCGAAAAGATTGAAGAGAAAGGAGAATTTGAACACGAGCTACACATATTGTAGCATGCAATTCTTTTGTTGCTTTTCATTGCCTGCCCCCCAACAACATGCCCCTCGCTCCCCCTCCCTACAACATGCACAGTCTGCCATTCGTTAGTCTTCAATCTAAACCAATTGTTCTATGGCTTGCAATTGTTCAGTAGTCTGTAACCAGAACACATGTCAAAGTGAGACAAAAGACTGCAATAGAAAGAGACACAACTAGATAGATATATATATACATATATATATATAGAGAGAGAGGAGAGAAAGAGGTCAGGCAGGAGAAGGACATGGCCACTGGCGGTTGACATGATGACGTGTGTAATGAGCAAACAAATACGCGCGTTGCAGCTAAAGTAAAATCAACAATAAAATGGGAAAAAGGGAAAAATTGTAAGTACAAATACAAATAAATAATAAAAGCAAATACGAGTAGCAACAATGCCTGCCTGACATATCCTGCAGCAATCCTGCTACAACAACAACATCAACAACAACAGGGAAAATGGAGAAAAAATCACTAATGAATCCGGCGAATGTTTTTAGCTTCAACTTCACGTTGCAGTTGCATGCGAAATTGCGGCAACGGGTCTTTCGAATGAATGGAAAATGAAATTGTTGCCAGTTGCCAGTTCCCAGTTGCCAGTTGAACGTGGAACACAACGATGGAGAAGAGAAGGGAGGAGATAGGGGCAGAAGGGGTATCTCGAGGGGGTAAAGAGCCTGGCAAAAAAAAAAAAAAACAAAAATATACAGCGCTTTTAATCCCTAATGTCAGTTCACGTTCAATGGAGTCGAGTTCGAGCTGTTGTTTTGGTTGTTGTTGTTGTTGTTGTTGCTGCCTCCCTGTTGTTCTGCGGTCGCCGTTCTGCCATTTCTTTTGCCATCTCTTTGGTGACCTTTTCATATTATTTTCTATTTTTGCCGAGGCTGCGCGCCGTTACACATTGCAACGGATGCGCTGCGTCCGGCGGTTGTTGCCGGAAAAATAACTCGACAGCAGCAACAGAAATTCCCCCGTTGTTGACTTGTTGTTTATTTAATTAAAAAAATGAAAACAATGGATGTAATCCACACACCTTCCCCTGCTTACTTTCAATCACCTGACTCACTCCTAGCTTTAATATAAATAAATAATTATTTTAGGATTATAAAAATTCATAATAATTTGTATGGAAATTTAAATCTTTTGCCTTTTTTTGTAAATATTTTGTGTATCTTTTGAAATTAATAAAAAAACTTATTATTCTATTAAATTTATATTTATAATTTTATTTGCTTTAATATAAGGAAATAATTATTTGTGGATTATAAAAATTCATAATTTGTATGAAAATTAAAATCTTCTCCCTTTTTTATAAATATTTTTTATAGGTTTTCGAATTAATAAAAGAAACTTATTATTCTATAAAATGTATTTTATAATATTAATTATTTTATATGCCTTAAGATAAAGAAATAATTATTTGAGGATTATAAAAATTCATAATAATTTGTATGAACATGAAAATCTTCTCTCAATTTTTATAAGTATAACAAATAGCTTTGGAATAAATAAAAAACTAATACATTTTTGTTTAGCATTAATAATATTATGCGATTTCGCTTCTTCATTATTTTATATTACAATTTAAAACATTTCATCCATATCAAGGATCTTAAAATTTTTCTACAATATTTTAATAAGTTAAATTCTGCAATGATTTTCATAATATTCCATTCATTTATAAGTATTTTCAGTTTTGTTTTTAGCCCCACATTATGCAAATTGTTGTGTGGTTGGTAAATAATTTCATGTGCTTCCCCGTCACACCAAAGTAGGCTGCCTCATTTGAATGTAAAAAGGATTAAAGTTTTTGGGGGAGAACTTTGTAAGCGGTGGGCGTGGTCTCGGTCTTCGTTCCTGGCGCTATGAAGTATCCTCCTTATGCCAATCGGAAGTTGAAGTAATTGTTTAAATTGCACATTTGTGTGCTTTAATTGTTGAAATTATGCAGAGGCCTAACGAAAGTTGCAGAGAATGGTCCAAAAAAGTTTTTGAAAGAGGGTGTTGTAAACGACTAAAGAGCCGCTTGTTGTTTTTATGAGTTTTCAGGAAAAGTGGAAAGCATTGTTGTTTTAAAGTGGGACATGGAAGAAGTAAGAATTTGGAAAAATTATGGACACTTTAAACTGTTTTGGGTATACTCAAAAGTTGTTGATATACAATAGCTGATTGTTGGATAACTTTGACATTTAATTAAATGATAAAATAGCCATAAGAATTCAATAAATTTAATTGAGAACCCAAAAATAGATTTAAATCTATACCATAATTATTTTAGTATTAATAACAATAGTTTATCCGTTGTGTAAGCAGCCTTGAGGCACTTTTCAGAGGTTAATAAAATCATAAATAGATTGTACATTTATGAGCTGCCCTTTCTGAAAACTCGGTAAGTACTTGGAGGAGTAAAAGTTGCCTCGGGGCTAAGACGTCAGCCACAATCAGAGCAAAGAACATGTAAGATTTATGTTTTGTCTGAGAAAAGAATAAGAAACAAACAAATGGGGACACAACATCTACACCATCTATTATTTCAAATCGTATCTCTCTATAAACAACTTTAATGCTCTCAAAGCCGATGCCAATGGGCAGACAACGAGTCCTGCTCATGTCCTGCTTGGGGCAAAACGCGTTTGGTAACTATAGAAAGACCGTCGTAAAGACTTGGCCGTAACCAAAAGCTGACCAAATCCATGCCGCGGGCTAGTTTTCAGTTGAATACATTAAAAATCCCTAAAAGAAAAAGCGACGCCATGCAGAAGAGAGCTCATTAAATGCACCCTCAAACGGGCATAACTTAGCCTCGTTTGTATATGTTGGCAGGAGGGAGGTGGACGGGGCAAGAGGATGAGATCCTGGCCAACATAAATCAGAACGCGCCTGGCAACTTAAAACGCACGTGCGTTCGTATAGTGAGAGAGGGGAAGGAGGTGGATGTGGGGACTAACGGTTCAGTCTGATATAATTAAGCATCATAACTCGAGGGATATTTGTATTGTTGGTCCTTGGACTGTGGATGAGCCAGGAAATGAGGAAAAGCTGCCGCACCAAGCACGAAAGTTAATCAAAACTTGTTGTTATTGTTGCTGTTGTAGTTGCTGTTGTTGTTGTTCTTGTTGTTGTTATTGTTGCTGCTGCATACGGCGGATAAAGTTTTATATAGTGCAAAATTCTTATAAACTTTGCACAAAACAAAAGCAGCAGCAACACGAAAGGTAACCGAGAAAGAAATAGTGTAAGACAAAGACAGAGAAACAGAAGTGAGTGGAAATGCATAAAGAACACTTAATAAATGTTAGACTCTAAAATTGGAGGACCTAGGGATACTCTACATTTATTAAGGCAGAATGTAATGCATGTAACCGAAACTAATCATAAAATGCTCTACAATTATTTCTGTGACTATAAATAGAGAAAATAAAAATAAAATACTAAATTAGTTGAATGAATAAATTAACCATTATAATATTGTATAAAAAATTTTGTAAATACGTAGAAAAAAGACTTAGACTTATAATAAGTTCTGTGGATATATTGAAAGAAACATTGACCCTCACATGTACTTGAATGACATATAGATGAGAAATAAAACATTTTAAAATTAATTCCTGTTTATCAATATGTTATATAATTTAATATATAATATAATTTATTAAGGTTAATAAGTTAGATAATAACAGGGTGTTCTCACAGTCGGGCAATTCTTCTATTGAATTCTACATATACTTACACCGAAAATTGTGCGTTTTGTTTAAGCGCATAAACCTTATTAGGAATTGAAAATACTGTAGGAAAAATGAACATTAATTTGAAATTTAATATATAATAAGCGTAATTGCAAACATAGCTGGACAATGGACGCAACAAGAGATGGAGAGGGAAGAGAGAGAAAGAGAGATAGGGGGATAGAGAAAAGGAGGAGGGGAGAGCTAGCCGTGGGCCAAATTGGTCGCCTGAATGGTTGACAACATGTCCCCCATCATCGTCATCGTAAGCGTCGTCCCCTTTTTGATGTTGTCAAGAATTCCGGACGTAGTCGAGTCCTGTTCGTGGGTTCAAGTAGACGGTTTCCCTTTTTGGAGCGCCTTCCGTTGACAAGCCAAAGGAAACTTTCGGCAAAAAGGGAATTAAATGCCCGCCGGCCGTTCAAAATCCAGACAAAAGAAACCCAGCCCATAAGGTGTGAGGAGGTGTGTGAGGGGGTGGGCAGGTGTCTGGGAGGGGCGGGCAAGAAAAGAAAACATGCTACAAATGTTGTTGTATTGTTTTTGAAGTTGAAAGACAGTCGAAAAAGAAGAAAAAGTATGTTAAGAAAGCAAAAACAAAAACAATAGCAAAAGTTCAAGTGGTTGTCGGTTAGGGTGCGGATATTCAAAGCAGGGGAGGAAGGGCCCAAGACTGTTCACACCGACTATGGGCGTGGCAGCTTCGGTCAGCGAAAAGTGTTATAATGAGCCGGCTTTTGTTTAGGCCAACGACGCCATCTAATGGCCTAATTTTAATCCCTTGTATTGAACGGTGCCTCAAGTGTTTGGGGGTTGTAGTTGATGGTTGCATTTAGTTGAATAGAAAATTTCCCTTTGTTGCTTCGAACAGGAAAACTCAACTTTAAGGCATAAAAGAGCAACAAAAAGAGTTTTGAGAAAGCTTATAAGAACTGCATGAATATATTTTATATGAGTGTTTCTATTAAAAAATCATATTAATTTAGTTTAATTCTACGTTTAATTCACTATTTTTTAAACAGTCGAAATCAAAGAAATTATACTCAAAATAGTACACAAAAGTGCAGTAAGACACAATTTGACATATTTTTCAATAAATTATGTGGTTATAAAGAAAAAGAAAATGACTGTCAGATGTTTTTTAATTAATGAATTTAATGTCGAAAAACTTAATATTTAATTAGTTGAAGATCAATTTAGATAAGCTTTATCCAAGAAATATATTAAACTCTGTTATTTTTGTATTTTTATGTGTATTAAATTCTTTATACTTGAAGTCCAAATTATACGAATGAAGCTCAAAGTTTTAGTCAGAAATTAAAGTTAGCAAGAATGTATCCGTTGCCAACAGGTAGAAGAAGCTATTTTGCCATCCTTAAATATCCATTATTGCCATTTACATAAAATCTAATTAGTAGCTATCACAACAAGAGTCCTCTACACATATGTACATATACATACATATATAAATATAACACACCTCAGTCTCAGTCCCAGTCCCTCCCCCCGCACAATTACAATCGCATCAAGCGCAAGCTGAAAAGAGAGCGACAAGAAGAAAAAATCATAGCATACTTAGCAGGGCATTCGAAGTTTCCTTTGCCTCACACACACACACACAGTGACTGTCATATCATGTGCACATCACATCAATTTGCAAAAGAAATGAAATGGCTGTGGCAGCCACTTAAGCCAGGACGAGTTGCCTATAAGGAGAAAGCTGAGGTAAAGGAGGTGGAGGTGGAAAGAGAAAGAGAAAGGGGAACAGCGAAGTGTGTGTTGCTTGTTTAAGCAAAAAGGGAATAGGATGTTGCTGGCTGCGAGGGCAGCTACGTGCGTTACTCAAGCTGTCAATTGCAGCCTGATGAGGCAACTCCAATTCTCCCTTCTTCGCTTCTTCACTTCTTCACTTCTCCACTTCAGCAACTTCTCTTGCAACTCAGCAGCTTCTTCTCACACCTTTCAGTTTCTCCCAATACGCAAATCAATTTGTGTGCGAATTTTTTCCTTTTCCCATTTTTGTTAGCCAACAAATCAAAGGGAGTCGAGGGACGGGGATGGGGAGGGGGTTACCTGATTTATCTTGCCATGCTTGCAACTGTTTGCCGCTTAATGATGTTTGTCGCCTGTCGAACGCGCGTGTAAATTGGAATACGTGTGACTCCTTAAAATCCCCTACTCTCCACCCTCCCTGCTCACCACCTTTGGTCCCCCTCCCTTGCGGAATGTCGTGGCATGCAAATTTAAATGTATGTAAATCGTATGCTTCTCGCGCCGCAACGCAGCCCACCGAGAAGGCCACGCCCACCTCTCTTGCGCCTCATTTGCATACAAGAACTGTACATATGTTCAACTCTCTCCCCCCTCCCAGTCCTTTCTTCACCTCTTCCCCTTCTTCCACTGACTTAATCCTTTTTGCGCGCATTAAAAGCTTGCCCCAAAAATTCGTTCGTAGAACTCGCGTTGCATTTTTGAAAACATTATACAAATTTTATGCGTTCATCTCTTCTCTCTACTCTCTCCCTGCCTCCCCCCTTTCTCCAGCTCTCAACATACATACATATATCTCTTTTATTTTTGGTTGCTATGCCTGTGGTTTTCTTTTATTTTCTGTGTTGTTGTTGCTGTTGCTCAACGCTTGACTGACAGCCAGACATCAAAATCAGCTTAGGGAATTTTCGCTTAATAGAAATTTACAATGTTGTCCTTGCTCTGTGCTGAATGTCCTCTGGCTGGCGCTTGAAATTAATTACGGCCTCAGACCCGGCGGCGGCTTAAAGCGTGTAATTAGTGCGACATATAATTGAAAAGGACTCAAATGATATGGCCAGACACCGGCGGACTGGCCAACAGCATGTCCTGCATGTCCTGGATGTGTCTGACCCTTTGCAAATGTCGCAGCCTCCTATAAACATTTAAAATGAGAGGACAACTGACGACAATAAAAGTATAATATAATATATATACATATAAATAGAAATACATTTAAATTGCACAAAAGAAAAGCTGAATTATAAATTTCAATAAAAAATAAATTAATTGAATTTTATTGAAACAATCTCCTACTATTTAATCTGATTATATTTTGACGACAGAGAGGGAAGAAAGAAATGCAATTAAAAAATATTTACTGAATAAAATTAAAATTTATTTGGAAATATTGGAATTAAATTACAATACTTATTATTTGCGTTTACAATAGAAGAACTTATATGCATATTATATAATTTTTATGTATTCAGAACTTACTGTAAATATTGAATATTTATATTGTTTAGAAAATGAATATATCTTTAAAGAGATGATTTTATTAGAATTAATATTATCATAAAATGTCAAAAGATTGATTGAGCTAATTCAAAATAAATGCTCTTAATTATTTGGAGCTTTATAGAAATCTCAGCATTACATAGTCAGAGGTATCAATCTAGTTAAGCGAATTTGTAGCTTTCCTTAAGATTTTTGGCATACTTGCTCTTTAATACTCTGTCCATCTGTTACCTGTAGTCCATTAAGAAAATATTGATCGCATCAATATAGTTATTCTTCAATCTTTTTTTTTTTTCATATTTCAATTGAATTCCTTGGTCCATTTATGAGCCAAATGCATTTTCAATTCAATAAACTCTGAAGCAAGCACAAACAATTTTCGGTCACAAAACCATCAGCTGCACTTGCAACAACAACAAATGCTACTACAATTACAACAAAAAATACTGCAGCTGCCTTGGGGCCAACAAAAAATGCTCGAGCTGTCTCAATAAATCGCTGCCCACGCTATGAGAGCCCATCCGGAGCCATCCGTTGGTTGGTTGCAATTTCTTAAAGGCCATGTCCTAAATGCAGCTACAGCTCCTTTTGGCTGAGCATTAATATCTATATACATTTTTCATCTGTTGCCAGCGAACACAATGCAAACAAGTAAAAATGCTGCTGTGGCAAAAGGGTTAGTCTTGGAGATACTCTGCAGTTACTTAAGGAATCCTTACTAAATTAGTTTAATATGTAGATACAAAATTAATTAAGGCTGCCGTTTTAAAGATGTGACTTTACAGGGAGAAAAAGGTCGAAATTCCATTATAGAATTTACTTTATGTTTCTGGTATTTCAATATACTCTCTTTGTCTCATACTCGAAATACAGGGTATGCTCGTAAGAAGCCGTCAGCTGAGCTGGACGCATTTTTGAGATATTTCTGTGTCATCCTGATGGTATTTTTGTGTTTGCCATCTGCTGTACACTTTCACTTTGTCAACGCCCATTTGGTTGATAGAAATTTTCGGTTCGTAATTGAGCAGCAGCTGCTGCTGCGGGCGATTTAAACTTTAAGCCAGCAAGTCAGCAGCGAGCTCAGTTGGCCAGCAGCAGCAAGCAGCCCATTTAATTAGCCCAATTAATGCGTCCTCACGTCGCGTTTGCCATCGAAATTGCCGTTGGCTTCGCTCCGAGTTCATTTGTCGGTCTTCCGGGTCCCCGTTTCCTACACCCAGGTTTATTTGCATTAAACTGTCAAACTAATTGACAATGGCGCGAATCTCCGAGTGTCTGCTTGGACTCTCCCTTCATTCACTCCCTTTATTCACCTGCAATCGAATGCGATAAATGCGCGTTGATATAAAGTCAGTTAATTAAGAATGAAGCAACACGAATGCCAGATGAAATAGTGTAAAGTGGCTTAAAAAACTGTTGATTAATATAACACCATCTTTTATATCGATTATTGACTAATTTCATTGTAGCGTCTAGACCAGCGATGCTCAAAGCTGCCTTATGGATGTGCACGCACCAATACAAATAAAGAAAATCACACGCACACATGTAACGAAATTTTTTTTTATTTCAATGAGTGCACGGAAAAAAATAATAACATGTTTCTAAAAAAATGAAAAATGTTTTTTTAATGTTTTTTCAAAAGCTCATCAATATCTATTTTAATTTTAGTTTTTATATGAAATTGGCTCTTTTTTAATGAAATTGATCTTTTTTAAAATTTGTTTTATCGCATTTCTATTTTATTTAGTAGCAACAGTACACACGTTAATATTTTTGTTTTCCAGTGTACAGAAAACGAAAAGACAACAACAAAATACATTCGGAATAATGACAGCAAAACGAAGCAGTAAAATTGTTTTTGTTTTGCCAGCAAAGAATCTTGACGGAAAGCGAGAAGTCAAAAATTGTTATTGTTTTACCAGTAACAAATTTTGACGGAAAACGAAAAGTGAAAAATTGTTTGTGTAATTTGCAATGTGTAACAGAACCTTACCAGTGTGTAAGCTCACACACTTCCATATGACATGTGCAATACAAAAACAAATGTGCGTCGTGTGCATAGGCTCTGTACACCTCTGGTCTAGACTATCATATCAGGTAAAACTTACAAATTTAGAAAGAAGCTTAAATCTCATTAACAAACCTTAAAAACTGATGGAGCAGACTTAAGTAATCTAAGGAATATTAGTATTTAATGTGGAAACAATCATCTATAAAATATATTTATTTATTTATTTAATTCCCGTCAACTAAAATTAGTACATGGATAAACAAAAATTCTAAAATCAAGAGATTGGTCTCAGAACTAAGAATTTTGGTCAAAAAAATGGGTTGAGAACATTAAATTCTTAAAGTTAGAAAACACATCTAATTTTTAGACCAAACAGTTGCAAATTTTCCCACCAATTAATATTCTAAGATCTTAAAATGGTCTTATTTTTTCAGTGTAGAAAAATGTTATAGACAATTTAATTAATAAGTAATTACACTTTGAACTGGTGAAAGATTTCATCCAATTTAAGCTAGCTAAAACCAAAATAACTAAAAGTTAAAGCTCTATTGAATAAATATATATTTTCTGCGTTTTTAATAAATTTATTGCTTGTAGATTAATCCAAGTTGTGAACTTTGACAGCACAGAATGCAATTATATATTTTCTTTAATCAAATATGCACAAACACCTCTCGCTTCACCTGCAAATGACTTTATATGCTCGTTATTCTGCTTTGTTCCCTCGACATCTCTCGTATCTTTCATCTATGTCAAAGTCAGAGGAACAAAACGCATTACGTGGAATTCAATTTTCAATAATTTTGGAACAACTTTTTCCCTGAACAAATAACAATCATTAAAAAGAAGACTTCAAGTGGCGCTCATTTGCATCTGATTAAAAGTAACAAACAAATGGAAAAGAAAAGCAAAAACTTTTCAACTCTGTAAGGTAAGATTCCACCCAAAATGGGATGGTGTTGCTGATAATTTTAAAAATTCAATTTAAATTCTTGGCTCATATTTCAATTGCAGCACGCGTCGTATGCGTAATATTTTCTGTATTTGTATGTGTGCTGTGAGAGCTGATAAATCAGCTACATATCTTTTACATAACTGACATTTGTCAGTGACATGTGGAGTTGGCAGATGGCAACTGGCAACTGGTAACTGGCAGTTGGTAGTGGGTAACGAAACGCCTGAATTGTCATTGAACCACAGTTGACATGAGCAGTCAGTCAGGGTCGCAGTGGGAATCAAGCATTTCCCAAGGGACGCTCTGCTTCCGTTTCCGCTGTTGAAATTCTCTTTTTTTTTATGAGTGTGAGGACTTTTTGACTTTATAACTTATTTGCCAATCAGCAATTTAATGACTTCCTGTTCCTTGTGCTGATCTCACAGGATGCCGAACATCACTCAGAATATGTTTAATTAAGCCACGAAACAGAAGAGAAACTTTAGTCGGGAAACCCGTTTTTAAAACCAAAGAATAAGCTGATGTCTTTCAGTGGCTGCATTTGACATTTGATGCCAATGCAATTTGAGGAGGTTAAAAATGCCAGTGCAATTTTCTTATTTGCCGCTCGAACGACGTTAATTCGTCTAAGGAAGTTCCTCTCAATCCGCTCTCCTCTCCTTTCATCCATTTTGTGAGTGCAACGAGTGAAACAAGTCCGTAAAAAAGGCAAATAAATGAATTTCATTTATATTCTCGCCCAGACATAAACAAAGTAAAATCGACACAAATTCCACAGGGCTCGCAAACGTTTTGTGTCTGGCCCAAAAGGATAAACGCATTGCCCAACACGCACACACACACACACATACCTAGTATACACATACACAAAAAGAGAGAGCGAGAGAGAGAGAGAGAGAGAAAGCAGCAATACACACTCAAAGCATATTTGCATTCAAATTTTGTAGCAACAAGCAAACAAACAAGCCAAAAGGATGTAGAGGCAACTGTGGGAGGAGATGGAAAACAGGAGGAGAGGAGGATAGGAGGAGGACCCATGGGGAGGAGTGTATAAAACGCTGCAATTGCCGTAACGCTGCCAAGCGAGGCGTAACCCACAAAATCACCCGAAAAAGAGAGCAAGAACTTTCGAGTAGAAAAACTGCAAGCTGCACTGAGAGAAATAAGCAACTTTTTGATTGTGATTGATAGTTATAGAAAGGAGTGTATTTGGTTTGAGATTCAAGACTTTTTTAAGCCTATTTACAACACATTTAATTTAAAGATTCAAATGATTTTGAATTAATTTGATTACCTGATTGCATTAAACTTTGATGATCTTGATTGATTTAATAATTATTGCAAGATAATACTTAATGAAAATGGTGTCTACATAAAATTAATAATTGATTGATTGATTAACATTGAATGTGCAATAAAGGAAACGGATGAAGACGCATTTTTGTAAAATAATTTAATCAGATAGACAACTGATAAAAGAAATAAAATCATAGCACACGAAAATGCCATTAAATTATATTTATTTGACTTTTATTGCCATTTTCCCACATATATTCTTCACTTATGCTGTACATTTATGAAGCTCATTTATCTTCTCCATTCAATTTTCCCATTCTCTTTTACATACAGAAGTCCTTAATCAAAAGAAGCTCTTCCTTATTTTTTTTTAGCGTGTACTCACATATTTCTCAGTTCAACTGAAATTTCGACAGTTGCAGCAAAGGGGAACAAAAAATAGCAGTGCCAACCGAAAGACATATAAAAATCTGTCAGTTTGAAAACCGCGCACATGTATCGCAATCAGGATTCGTTTCTGTTGCTCCTCACGTTACCGAGCGGCGGTTTTCCCTCAGTTCCCTTGAATTTCCCTGCTTTTGCCACTGTTGCACGTCAGCTTTGTTTGTTTTGGGCCGCCGGTGCTGCTGCCAAGGTGAAGGCATGCCAAAAGGACTCGTTACCCATACGCGATGTAGGACTTGGCAGTCAATGGATGAATGCGGCTGAGAGCCAAACGCAATATACACACGATATACAGACACCCCACACCGATGAATGACGGCCTGAATAACTGACTGATGAGCGAACTAAATAACTGACGGACTGACTGAATGACTGACTGACTGACTGACGGGTTGGTTAGCTCAACAGCCCAACAGCGCAGACCTGACGACCTGAAGACCTTGTTGCTTGTGAACTTGTCTGTTCAACGGGTCAGAGTGATGACTGTGTTGGCTGTGTGTTCCGGTTGCTCAAGGGAATTGAATTGAGGTTTGGTGTAAGGCGTCGACATGCCAGTGCATACATTTTGATTGAACAAAGGCAATACTTCGACCTGCGATCTATCTTGAAAATCTGGACACCGTAAGCAGAAAGCACTTTGCTTAAAATCCAGTTAAGTAAGAAAAGAATCTTCTAAATTATATTATGAAAGATTGAGAATGATTGAAGCAGTTCATTGATATTTTAAAAAATAAGTTCTATAATTGATTTAAGGATTGTGATGGAAGAAGCTACTGCTTTGAATGAGAAGCAGAGAAACTGATTAGAGATTCAAGTTTGGAAGATTGACATTGATTAATTTGATTGATTTCGTTGATTTTGATTGATATTTAAAGAGAGATTTCCAGATCAGTAAGTGATTAAAAATACTCCTCTATATTACAATATACTAAGTAATAATTGGAAATTATATGAAGTGAATTCGCTGTCATAATGATTGAAGCTCTTGATTGAATCAGTTAAACAGCTGATTTTATGATTGATTTCATATCTGTCCAAAATTTCTAATAAGATATTCGAATTCAATCCATGTTGTATATTTAAAATAAAGAAAATGCTTAGTTTATTTATTAATTGATGGATTTTTGATTTTGCATAATTTCCAATTGGATTCCTAATCTCATGGGGATGCAGTTTATCTACTGAGAAACAACTCAATTTCAGCTCGAAAGAGAACAACAACTTACTGCAATTAGAAATGCGATGCGTGCGAACAAAATAAATCAGAGCTAATGCAATTAGAACTAAGCACTTGTCAATGCAAAGGGCCAGAAGGGACCCCACAATAGTGGTTGTCCCCAAACTAGAATTGGAGCTAAAGTAACAACAACAACAACAACAACGACGACAACGACAACAGGAGGAGAAGCCACTCTCTGTGAGTTTCTCTCGAGCACTTTTGAATTATTTACGCCAAGTTTGGGGTGCGCTAGTCCATAGACAAGTGGGAATACACGGGATACATGGGATACATGGTATACATGGTATACCCACGGAATGCTTGCACCTGCTGCCAACTGTTTTTCCATTTTCCATTTTGCATTCGCATTAGCAATTGTCATTCTATGCGGAGAGGGGCAGGGGAGGGGAAGGGAGAAGTTGTTGTTGCTGTTGTTGTTGTTGTGCATTTGGTAATCTAAAATGTTCTCTACTAAATCACAAAAAGTGTCAATTGCACTTCAGCTCACAGAGGGGACATGGTGTGAATTGTTCCCATTTTTATAGCGGATATTTGAGAGCCAATGCTCGTTTAAGGTTTACCTATTACCCCCCTCTTTCTCTCTGTCTCTCTTTTCTCTCTTTCTCTGTCTCTCTGTTACTGTTGTAAATTGATGTCAATAAGCGATAATTGAATTAGCGTTGAAATGCACAGTGTACACAGTGCTACATTGCATTGCCATTGTTTTATGCTCGCAATCAGGGAACGTTTCAGTCTATAACCCCTCACCATCACCATCACCATGACCTCCTCCCCCTTTTCCCAACACCCTTTTGACCCCATTTTATCACGGCTCTTGGCTCTGTCAGTTGCACCTCCACAGGATGCCGTTTATCCTGTCTAGCTATTCTCTTTTCGATAGCGCTAAATGAATTTTGCAATTGTCAATGTTTTGTTTTATCGTCATCGTCTTCTGTTCCCTTCCCTCTTCCCTCATTCTTCCCTATTCCCCTTGCCTTTACATCTGCTAATTGTTTGGCCTCTTTTAGTTTGTTACTTGTTTACTTGTTTTAACTGACAATTCCCCCTGCCTCCCCTCAGCAACTTCGTTGACATGATTAGCATTAATTGAACGCTGATTTCTTTTAGCTGCTCAACGAGATTTCATTTGCTTTCCCAACACAAACACTTAAATAATAAAAGCCCCATGCTGCCTTTTTGTACAGGATTTTGAGCTGAGCTTCGTTTAGTGGCTAATTAAGGAAAACTCAGAAATCAATCCAGCATTTTCTTAGAAATTCAGTCAATCCAATAAGGAATAGTGTACAGATGATGGAGACTTGATTTTGAAAGCTAAAAGTTGTTGGACTTCCATCAACATGAACTAAATTAATTGAAACATTCTATTGTCTTACAAACTCAATAGAATGAGTTTAGATACAAAATATAGTGTTTATTTTAGTTTAATTAATAAGCTTTTAATTAAATTAATAGCACATTACTGACAACATCTCTAGCTCCTAATTGGAAAAAATAGTTATGTATTTATTATAGAAGTCGATGAAGTATCCATCAACAATTGTCTATTTATAAAAATAATAATACATTTATACTTAAATATGCGGACAGTTTTTTTATCGAAGGATATGCACTTTAATGTAATATATAAAAAAAATCCTAATACTTTGTTGACTTACCAGACTAATGAATTTAAAATAGTAATTGATTCTGTAGACATACCTGTAAAATAAAGAAAACTAGGTTTAATTATAGGTTTACTGTTTTTAAATTAATTAAGTATTTTAGTATGCTAATATTTATAAAAATATCTGCGAATATTTTCCTAAATAATTTCCATATTTTATTATTTAATACTGTTATTTTTACAAAATAATTTACAGAACACTCTAAAAACGTGACTCAAAAAGTACCCAAGATCTTTTATAGACCCCGTTCTGTGCAGGGGAGTAACGAATCCTGTTTAACAGCTTGTTGTGTTTATGGATGCAGTTGCATTTGCTAGTTAACATTTTGATGGGGGCATATTAATCAGGAAACTACCTACCTTGCACTTCATTACATGGCACATAATACACAATCTTAATACCAATTCCACGGTACGTCGACTGCTCACTTTAACACCTTGTGGAACCCAATTAGAATTTTTATGGCCTACACCCCATTTCCGGGGTGCATATTTGTATATTTCTCTAGATAGGCAAACAAACCTTCAACTTTGCCTTGGCACGCACTAAACTCAACAGTTACTCGGCATTTCACTGCCATTTCACCTTTTTTTTTATATTTTTTGTTTTTTTTTTTGTATATTTTTTATTGCAATTTGTCGGGTTTGCCAGTTGTAATTGCTGGCAGTTTGATTGCCAACATGCGCGTTGATGGCGAACTATTCCTGGTTCCTGGGAACTCTTTTTCCCTTTCCTTTTGCAACCAACTCGTTGATTTGTATTATAAAATCATTTTTCACGCCGACGCTGCCCTCGCTATCCCTTTCTCTGAATCATAAATAAATAAAATGAGAAAGGAGAAAGTAGGAAAATGCTAGCAAAGAAGGAGTCCTTGGTCCTTGGGGGTCCTAGACGCTGGCCGTAAAATTGGCGTTAAATTACTTTGCACGCAGCAACAGGAAGAGAGCGACTCTGACGTTGGCGGTGGCGGTGACGTTGACGTTTCCCCCTCTTTCCCCAATTGGCACAGCTCAAAGCCTGGCATATTGTTTCCAGCAGGAGAGGGTTAAGGACAGGACGCGATCCTGCTCTGTTATTGCAATGCAAATTCATCACGTAATCGTTAACAGGCCGTAGTCATAGCCAAGTTGCAGCAGCAGGAAGAGGAGAAGTGCCTGCCGAGCAATTCATTTCAGTCAAGTGCAGCGCACAGGCTGTGAAAAGACTCTCGTCCTCGGCCAGGAGGACTCCTCGGACGACGGCAACTGTTCCCTGTACTTGGCAGCACTTTAGCTTCAGTCCGTCCGTCCGTCCGTCTGTCTGTCCTTCTCTCCTGCTGTCATCAGTTGCCAACCAGGCGCAGCCTTTCATTGTTTGTTGTCCTGTGTTTCATTTTCTGTTTGGCTTTTGCTCCCGTATCGTGCCCAGCATCCCTGCATCCTTGCATCCTTGCTCACAGCTCCTTTTCCTATCCTCGTCATTGTTAGAGCTTCTTGACTCTCCTCTGGCCTGGTGTTTCAGCTCTTTAGTGTAATTGTTTGTTGACCTTTTGGCATTCATATTCATATCTCTCTGGCCAAAGCTCCCACTCGCTTTTCATTCCAACAAATCTGCGCATTTCTCATTTCTCCAAAAATACGAGTACACATTCCTAGCACGCACTTTCAAGCTTTCGTTCATCCCAAATCCACCTCGCAATTTGTAACAATTTAATGCAAATATCTAGAAAAAAATATATATAAGTTCCGTGTATATATATTTCAATTTTCTCCCAACAAATAACAATGCGAGTAACAGCAATTTAAACCTTTTTGGCAACAGTAGAAATACGAATGGAATTCCGTCAGCAGGTGTGGAAATTTGTAGACCATTTTTTATGCTCCGTGAGAGGTCGCAATGGGAAGGACTCTAAATGGCATATTTGACGTATGTCGACTGTTGGCAGATGATGGCGAATTATGTTTGAAAAGTGGCCCTCAAGTGTGATGGGATTTACCAAATAGACTTTGTACAGTGTACAATGTACACTCCCTCTCAGTCAGTGTGTACACACTGGTAAGCTAAAAATATGTGTGTCTGCAGACTGACAAATAAAGTGGGAATTATGTGTGTACACATTGGTTAGACTTGGATGTATCTGATTTCAATTGAAATTCAAAAAGAGCTCCTTTAGTGTGATTACGTATACGCAATTCAAAGTGTGTACACATTGGTAAGCCGAATAAGACTGTTTTTACCAACTAAATATTTAAGTAGTGAATTTATTTTAATAAAATAGTTCCATGTGATATACAGCTTGACTTATGAGAAATAGTTCAAGGTGTGTACACACTTATAAGCTGAAAATCGGTATACATATGTATGTGTACACACCAGATCACTAGAGACATTAACAGTGTTCACACACCAATTTTAAAGCTAATTAATAGAACAGCAAAACAGTGTTTACACACTCAAATTAGATCATATAAATAAATTACATATTTAAGGATAATTTCCCAATTTTCTCAGCTAATTATTGTTTCTTTGGCACAATTTGCAAAGATCTAACACTAAAGATACGAGAGTAATTATCCATTTGTCAGCCAGAGTGTTGACTGAACATAAATTGCATGGAGCATAACCCTTGCCAGATCCCAGAGTTGCCAGTCTCTACAAATAACACACACATGTACATACATATATGTATGTATGTAGAGAATCAAAAGCTGTGCCCCTTAAGATTTCTCTGTGCAAACATATTTTATATAGAGGTATACAAATGCCAGCATTTTGCGGGCAAGTGTACAAAGCAATTGCCGTAATTGACACAGTAGAGGCAGTTTGAAGAGTTGAAAGGGGTGTAGAGGGGGCAGAGGGAGCTGGGGAGACATACGGACATGGAGGAACTGAATGCACTTTAGCTGAAATGCGGCAAACTTAAACTGTAACTGAAAAGACGCTTAGCATTTTGCGGTCATTCTCATAGCCGGCGCAATGCAGCAAACTGCAGCCGGAGCAAAAACAATGCCACGACAGGGATCCAGTTACCAGTCAGACAGTCAGGGACCTGGAACTGTTAGCCAACCGCAATAAACAATAAAGTGTAGCAGAGTGCAGGACGCGAGGACACAACGAGTGTGAAAGTGCAGGCAGCGCCAAAAGGAGAAACAGCCAAAAAGGCAAACAGCCACAGTAGTCACATGGTGGAAGATTAGCAGCGTATAAATAATGGTTGGTATAGAGAGAGAGCGACAGAGAGAGAGAGAGCGATAGAGAGAGAGACACACACTGTGTGCTAGTGTGGTAAATATTTGCGGCTGTGGGAGCCATAAATATTTTTTGTAGGTCGTCGCCGTTGTCTCAGTGTGCCACTTGAAAGGGAGCATACATTGGGAGCTAAGGGAGAAATTTAGTTCTGGTTGAGATTGGTCGATAAATTGCACTCAACAGTGTTTGCATTTCTCTGAAATTTGTTTAACATTTTTAATAATTTAATAAGTACATACATAAATAAATTTCCAAAAGTACTAGAATATACATACATATGTGGCATTTAAAAAATTCCGTTAATAAATAAGTTAGAAAAGTGACAATTTTATTTGCCTTTTTTCTATAAATAAATCAATTCCAAGAAATATATATTTTGAAATTGATATTGCATTCAATTTAAAGCTGAGCTGTCTCAAGAACTTGTCTACATTTCAAAAATTCTAGACAAACCCACAGACGTGTTCTAGGAAGCACTCCCCGAAATGGACGAAAAACAACCACAAATATTACAATGTAAATTGCACCACAAAATCTGCAAACCAACAAAATAAATTTTATAGAAAAATGCAATTGCAACAAAAGCGAAAAAAAATAAAAGAAAAAACAATTTACACTCATAGTATACACATATGAATGTTCCTAGAATTTCTACAATAGTTTTTCTCTCCTCAGTGCGACGAGGATGATGTGTGCTCAGGTTTAAAAAGCTAAAATTTCCATAGCATAGTTGTGAGCCTGTTTTTTCAGTTGAAGTTTTTATTTCTATTTGTTGATATACAAATAACCATAACCATATGCAAGAAATTTGGGTCAGTCAGATGGGAAGAGAGGATGAGGGGGGGAATGGGGAGCTACAAAGTTATGCGAGTGAAAACTGTAAACATTTTTCGGTTTATGACTGGGAACTGAAAATATCGTCGTCATGACCATAAATTTAAATTTATAGCAGTCCAAAATAATGAGCAAAGCAGTAAAAGTTTTTCCTCACACACACGCACACACATGCAAATTAACAGTTATGCTAAATGAGCAAACAGAGCAAAAGCAACAACAGCGTTGAGTAGTGAAAGCTGTTGTTATTTTTGTTGTTGGCGACTTGAAGGCTGCAATGGCAAATCATAAACAAAAGGCTAAGACTACCTGCTGTTAATAGCCATATTCAGGCAATTCTTGTGTGTGTATTTGGAATTCCCAGCAATGCACAGAACACAACATAACATAAATAGCATACGAGGGTAGTATAATAAATCATTGTCCTAAGTAAAAAAACGACACTTTCTTAAGCTAATTATAAAAGGATCAACAACTGATGATGGTTCAATTTCATAAAGTACGGTCACACTAATTAAATTTAATTTAACAGCACGTCGAAGACAGTTCACACAAATCAAAAATGTATCTATTTAAAATTGAAGGAATTAAATTTGAAGAACTAACTTAACTTCTTTGTAAATTGTTCTATTTATCTATTTATTTATTTAATTTAAACTAAGAGCAGTTAAACAAAAGTAATTTAAAACATACAAAACATTAGTAAAAATTGATTTAAACCAAATATTGTTAGAACATTATTTTTGATACGTTATTTAATATTATTATGAGCCCGGTACAAGCGACCTATAGCATTTTCAATGTCATAATCA
This sequence comes from Drosophila kuntzei, assembly GCA_035042165.1. Classification (NCBI taxonomy): domain Eukaryota; kingdom Metazoa; phylum Arthropoda; class Insecta; order Diptera; family Drosophilidae; genus Drosophila; species Drosophila kuntzei. The sequence goes on along the minus strand of JAWNLU010000372.1, from coordinate 77,209 downwards.
GTACAGGACATAGCAGAATTTTACGTGGGAGTGTTGGAATCGAACCCAGTTATATTTCAAACAGAAATTCTTTTTGTGTGACAGGTAGAAATTATTATTTTTTTTTTGATAGAATATCAAAACTAGTTTATTTAAGCAAGCTACATGCTATATAAAGCACTTCAGTGTCAGAGGAGATTACAGGTCTGGCAGGGGTGGTGGCTCAAAACGGAGAAAAGTTCAACTTCAGGCTCAAGACAAGAAGACAAGGCAGCGATAAATATTATTTCTAAATATTTATAAAATTTAAAAATAATACAAAAAATATTAAATATGTATTTGGAAGTAGAAAACTCTGGGGAGAAGACAATGTTAAAAAGTAAATTTATTCGATTTCTTTACCAATGAATAATCAGCACACCCTCGTAGATTTGAGTCAACGTCTTCCTCTCTCTATTTTCATTACAGGGCAAAGATGTTGAGTAAAACAACAACTACTCTACACACACACATAGACACTCAGAGGCACGTTCACATGTACAGCTGAGTAACAAGTCAGGATTAGGGTGAACGAGCGGATGCAACAACAGTGCAACATCACAAGGTATTACAACAACGACAACAACAACAACAACGACAACAACAGGCAAGCAAATCAAAACAAAGCTGCCGACAAGAGTTCTGTTGAAGTTTACGCTCTGCTCCTTCTCACTCTCTCTCCGTCTCTCTCTCTCTCTGTGTTCCTTCCCCTCAATGTCTCTCTCCGACACACTCGAGTTAACTTTGCCCTGCTTGGCAAGCTCGAAAGGTCAACGCATTTTATGGTAATTTCAAAAGCTTACAAGCATAATTTTGCAGCTGAGCTTTTGACTTCCCTCTCTCTTTCACACACTCGCTCTCTCTTTCCTCCTGTGCAACATTGTCGTTTAATGCGTGTGTGTTTGCTTTTTGTCTTTTGTGTTAAGAAATTTAATACGTGCTTAGTACAACGAAAATTGCTAAGGATTAAACTAAATCGCACAATTCAAATGTTTGAGGATTACGAAATTGCTTTGAATTCATTTTCTACGAGTTCCCATAAATATTAAATGTATTATTTCGCGCATAGATTACAACAGGATTTATTTAGAATTTCCTTTTCTCGCTTTATGGACTTACATTAAATACCTTTTGGGCAGTATATGGACAGTCGAAAAGAAAACAAAGAGTTCTCTCTTCACATAAGTTACACATTGAACTATGAAGATTTTAAAGTACAATAATATTTAATAGAATATCGCATATGCATTTCATTTATAGTTGAGTTTTTTCGTGAAGTTTTTTACTTACATTTTACGTTCCTCAACTGACTTGACAAATGTTTCGCCAATGTTTTCTACTGCAGCCAATTTCACAATTTTTCTTCTACGTTCCCAACCCAATCTTTTCATATTTTGCCATCGTCTGTTTGTGAGTGCTTTTGAGTGTATACATGTGTGTTTGTGTGTGTGCTCACTCATTTGTTTTATGCGACTGTCCCCAAAATGCAGCTGATTCCATGTCCCATGTTCATGTGTCTCTGCTAATGTCGGCGCCATGTTCTCACGCCGTTAACAAGAACACATTTGCGTATTAAGGTCACTTTATATGGTTCTAATATGTTGTGGACCGAATTCAGCAGGAATACCTGTCCGAGAGCAGAAATAACAGTCGCCAAAACTCATCACTTATTAATTGCAAATAGCTATTTATAGATTTCACAAGAAAATTAAATATTTAACAAGCAGATCTTATTTATAAACTGGTGGGTTTCCGATATACTGCACGGCTCAGATAGATATCGATAACGAAATTATAATATACAGTCATTCAATTAATTGTTTTGACCAAATAATAAAATTCACATTTTTTATTTTGCAAGAAATAACTACTTGACAGACTGAATGTATTTATTAATATCAATAATTGGGTTATTGCGATTACTTGTTTCCTTTCCTTGAAATACTATCTTTCCTATTTCTTTAAAGAAATCTTTGACTGTACTTATATTAATGAATAATACTAATTCTTATTGATATACATAAGGTTTTTTCAGAGCTTTCCAAAATCCATGCAACAATTCTTAAAACATTTAACTTTTAATTACAAATTTATTTTTTCAATCTTCTCAGTATTAAATTTAAATTTATATATAATTTTTTTTAATGCTTGAATCAAATCAAATTTCTAATTTTATTTTAAATTACATAGTTGTCGTTTAATAAATAAATTACAATATCGATATATCATGCGATATTTATTCTGAGCTATCGCCATTGATTTGAACAATCAATGCTTTTGTTATCGAACGATAATTACCCAAACTGCACTTAACAGCACCAAAAACAGAACTTCCAAAAACTGAACTTCCAATTAGCGAAAAATTCCAATTAAACAATTTGCTCGAAGAACAATGCACAGCTTTAAACAAAACATCAGAGGAGCTGTTGACGAAGGGGAAGCATTTTGAGCAGTGGGGCAAGAATCCGCGTCGTGTAAAGAATGAACTTGACATACCCGCAGCCAACGCAGCAGCAGTCGCTGCAAATGACAAAGTGCTTGTTGCAGAATGAGAAACTATGAGGGGGTCGACGATGAGCAGGACGTGGAGGAGGAGGAGATGCCAGGAGTCAGGAATCAGGAGGAGGCAGCACCGTGACCAGGCGACGCGACGCGACGCATCGGACGCCACAGAGCGGAAACTCTTTGGGACCACAGAAAACGCTGAGTTGTGGGCGAAGCCAGCAGCAAGAACAACAACAGCAGATATGCCAGACTTGCTGAGTATACGAATGGCAGGTACCCTGTAACTTACATATAACAGAGGTTAAATATCCATCAAATGTATTTTTACTATGTCATTTAGTATGGCATTTGTACAACATCTTTACAATTTTAAGTAAATTCTTTTTATTACGGGGTATCTCTCAAGTATTAGTATAATATTATAACAATCCAGCTAAAAGGACAACAACAGCGACAGCTACAGTTACAGCCACATCGTTAGGAGGAACATGGAAACAGATCCACTGCGCGGTCCCCCGTCGGGTTGTTTGACTTCGGGATGGGCTCAACAGAGCTCATTCGAATGCCCTGGCGTCATATTTTTATATATGTATTCTTATTTTATTTATTTATTTTTTTTTTGTTTTGGTATTGTTATGCAGTGAAATGTTTTGGCGAACAAGGCGACAACAGCGAAAAATTTTGGTGGAAAACTTTTGAGCGGAAAACTTTGCTAATTACACGCAAAATGTTTGGTTTTTGGGACAGTGCAACTAACGGGAGCTGCAAGCACCAGAAATTCTTGTTGTTTCCCATAATTAATTTGTGGCAGCCACTGACTCCGTTACTTGCACCACTTTTACGCCCGTCTCATTTCCTATTCTGTGGCATACCAAAACTTCCGTTTGCATAAAGAAAATAATAATTTAAAAAAAATTAGCAATGTTTGAAGTTTCCATGGAAAAATAGCAAATTTTAAACACAAAATGAGATTACAGCTATATGGAGGACTAGTTTACACAGCATCGCTTTTAATTTGAACAATATTAGGTATTTAATTTTTAGGTACATGAAATAAGAATTTAAAAAAAATATCTTTGATTTTAAACTTTTAATCATAAACTTTGAGACAAAGAAAGTGAATAGTAAATAACAAATATCTAATCTCGCTATAATAGTTTCTAGATCCTATCTAAATCAAAGTAAAAGTTAAGTAGTACTTAATAAATAACAATCAATTGAATGATTATATTCTTTATGAATATGATCTGACAGTCGAATGCCTGAAGCGTACGCACCACAGAAACGACTGCACATAAACATTAATTAAACTTGCAGTGCAATAAAAACATATAATAAAAGCTCAATACTCGACATATAAACACTTGAGCAAATTATGGCGTACTTACAACTTGCCAGAGATAAAGGTAAACATACATATAGCGTGTGTGCATATGCGCAAAGTCCCCAATAACGAGGCACGGTTTCTAGTGGAATTACAGGCTTGGCAAGCAGCAACAAGGTACAGTGGGGCAAACTTCGCAGTTACTTGTAAATGGATGAATTAAAGCGGAGAGAGAGAAATACAGATTGTTGATTTATTTATGGTATATTAGATAAAACTCAATTCATCATATTATTATTGATATATTCTATAATTGTAAAAAGTCAACTGTCTTATGTTTTTAATTAAGATTTTCATATCTTTCAGATAAACTATTGATGATCTTGTGAGGGAAAATAAAGTTCTGTTTAGTTATGGAATATTGAACAGAACTAACAATTTGATGAAATAAAAGATATATTAAATTAATTAAATAATTTATAAATTAATATAATTTAAAACTATTAATTAATAATTTTATAATAATTTATAATTTATTTTCTAGGAATTATACATTGAAATCTGGTCATGTCTTTGTGTGTTTGATACAGTTACACATGCAGTTTGTCCCACTGTGTCACGGTAGCCCGTTGAGCATTAAAAATCAGTAAAAAGAAATCAACAGACATTAAAAGCGATGACGACGACGAGGAGGACGGTGAGCGGGAGTTGGAGAGTAAAGAAGACGACATCGAAGGCGTTAAGGATGATGACGCCACCGATATGGCAAGTTGCCAGGGCCAAAGCCAAAAGGATAATGCAAGGCGCGAGAAGCAAACGGAGCAGAACGAAGACCAAAGCAAAGGAAGAGACATGCATAAAAATAAACACAACTTAAGGCAACAAAGTTGCCTCTCTCTCTCTCTCTCTGTCTGTCTGTATCCATGTGATGAAGGCACCTGTGGACGCCCCAAGGAGCACTCGAAACTGTCAATTATGTAATGTTACACAATGTTTATTATAATTTTTATGTAGCTCGACGTAATTACATGTCTTGCGCTAATATTTATTAAGCTTGGGCTCCGTAATAAGCAAAAAGGTGTCGTACACTTTTATGAGTTTATTAATGAGCTCGCCCTCAACGTCAACGTTCTCTATTTCCAGGAAAGCACCTTGGAGGTTTCGCTTCATCCTCATATCCAGAGGGGCTCACATGTCCAATTAACGGAACTCATGGAATCACGTATAAGCAAAACTAACAAGCGAAAGGGACCTGGGGAATCAAGGAGGCGACCGGGAGGAGTACATAAACTTTAAGCTATCAACACACGTTCCGAATCAACTTGAAGCTTCGAAACTTTGACTCAATTAACATGTTGCCAATAGAAGCTACACCTACAGCTATAGCTATAGCTACAGCTACAGCTGCAACTTCAGATACTCCTTCAACTCCTGCTCCTTCTTTTGGTTTTCCTCCTCCTACGCTGCCCTGGGTCACGTACACGAGCCACAACAAAAACATTGGACACTTGGCAATGCGCTGCTGCCAATGAAGCAACAATTTTCCACAATGAACTTCCCATAGACGTGGCGAGGTCACTTCGTCGACGGCAGGACGTAGGATTCAGGGCGGGGCACATTGTGGTCTAAGGATTCCGACTGCTTGAATTATTATCTTTTAATTGGGTGACATGTGTCAGCGGCTTTTGTCATTTTCAGCGCGTGTTCAGCAAATCCATCCTTCGTACAAGTCAAGCTATTCCAGGATAAAGCCAAGGACTTGTAGAAATTAACAAATGACTGAGATATCATATCACTATAGATTGTGATATCACAAGTAATTGTGAGAAGTATATAAACTCAAAGTACATATTTGTATTTGTGCTTGTTTGCAGGACTTAGTTTAGTTCTTTATGATTTACTTTAAAATGAGTTTTCAAATAGTTTTTAGAATTGTTTTATAGATCAAATTAAGTGAACTATTTAGGCATTTTCTTTTAAATTCAATTATTATTATTACCATTATGCTTTCTTCTTATTATTAAGTTACGCATAGAGAAAGAGAGAGCAGTCAGTTAAAGCCTATGCATATTATTCTCATTTTGCCATTGTTTACAAACTTAATTTCATGCTTATTACTTTTGGAGTGTTTCCCCAGTCTCCCCAAGGCAACAGAAAGCTGATAATGAAGATGATGACTGCGATGTTGATAATGATGTTGTATATTCATAATGATGATGATGAGTTATATGCTCAAAGCGAAATTAAGCAACTCAAAAGCGTGACACATGCCCCCACTGAGACCCGCATTGTGACTTTGACTTTTTGCAACAGCGAACATAAATAGGGAGAGGACGAAGGGCGGGAGTATGGAAAAGGGAGGGGCTGTGAGCAACGCCTTTGAATCAGAGTCGGTTGCCACGTTGTCCCTGTGCGTGCGGCAGCCATTAAATTAAATAATTTAATGCTGGGCGAGCGCAGAAAAGTATGCTATGAATTGTGTTTGCGCCCCAACAGCTGGCCATGATGTCCTTGAACTTCTTGCGTCGCCGCCGAGTTGCATTTCAAATTGTGCAAATTATGTGGCATTGCAGGCCGTCAAAAAGTTTTGCCACCAGCCACTGTTCCCCCTTCTCCCTTCTCCCTTTTTCCCTTACCCTCTTTCCGACCATGACTGTCATTACTCAAACGCAGGCCTAAACTTTTCCGAGCACCTTTGGCTTTGAGATGGGGGGTAACTGCCTAAAAAGTCAATGTCCTGTTGAGTGTCCTGGCGTGCATGTGCTCGAGTTGCCAGTTGCGAGTGTCGAGTGTCTAACTGTAGACTGCAAACTTGCCGTTCATATATAGTTTACAGGCCGCGCTTGTTTACACACTCATACACACGACTTTTCCTCCGCTTTTCCAGCATTTCCTCACTTTTTTTAATGGCGCACTTCAGCGCTTTTCGGTGGCTTCGCTTCGTCGTCCATTTTTGCTTTAAACGTTATTATAGCGACTTTTTATAGACATATAAATATCATCGTTAAGTTCGTCATAAAAAAAAAAGAGGAAACCAACTAGCGCTACATGCGAGTATCTGTGTGTATGGTTGTGTGTGTGTGAGGTGTATCTGTGTGTGGTTGTGAACTCTAATGATCGTTTCGGCCAGATAACGTTAGCCATGGCTCTCCACAAGGATTACTCGTACATACTTAGTTCAGCGCAAACAAATTACTGTTAATTAAACTCGAAATTGTTGTGCGCCGCACTTAAAAGCACTTATGTGTTAGTTCTTTGTGTGTGTGTGTGTGTGATTGTTTATATGTGATAACAGCGAACGGGACGAGTAGCTGACGAGATTGTTTGACAGGGAAGGGCAACCTCTTGTCCTAATAATTAGCTAGATATCACTTGCGACTATCTCCCATCATCCTCTAAGTATCTTTCATTCTCTTTCTAGCTCTGTGTGCTCAAAGTCAGCGAAAATAAATAGCTATTTAATTATAAAAGAGCAGTTGAAGTGCTGCATTTTCCCTCTAATAATTGAAGCATGCTCCAGTAAAAAATATCGAATTCTTTTTTACATTGGATAATTAACTTAAAAAGCAAAATTGGTACGAAATTTAATTAAGAACATGCTCTCAACTATAAAACATTTTATATTAATATATTAATATAATAATTTTAATTAATTTTGGACAGCGCATCAGTATATTTTATATAGAACTGTTAGCATATACATATATATATAGCATATACATATATATATAAAGCTGAATTAAGAGTTAATTATTTAATTTAATTAAATATTTATACGGTTTTTTGGAAATGAAAGAGCAGGCCTCACATTAAAATAATCAAAGTTGCTATAAAATTCTCAATAATAAATAATTGACGATAATTCGAGTAGTGAAAGTTTTATTTTTCAGTAAATTGTTTGTTAAAATTAAATTAAAAATTATATTTAACTTTTAACAAAATTTAAAAAGAAAATCCATACAATATGAATGCAGTTTTTTTTCAATTTCGACTTAGATCTCATTCATTGCCTACAGCAAAGGCTTATAAAAATGTTTATGGAGTGGCCAGACTATAAGAAAATTGCTATAAATATGACACATATTTGAAATCATAATTATAAGATTACTATGCTCATCACGTCAGGACATTCAACACAGTTGTTGCACAACATGTGTGATTAGTAGCCTTTTGTTGCAGTAGTTCCAAAAAGTGAACAGATATATACAAATAAAAATGTACTTCAATAAATTTGCTGTGGCTCATTTTTGCTCGTCTTCTTTTTTTCTTGCAGTTTTGCAGTTGTTACGTGCCTCATGTGGCAAGTCAGGTCTACAGTGGGTCTACATCCTTTTGGGGAAGAGCTTTGTAAATATTCGTGTAATGCAATTTGCCACTTTTCGCCTTAATTCGAATAAAGATCTTCATAAAATGGCCACATGAAATGCAAGTCAATGAACTAGATCGCTTTGTGAACCATTTGAATGAGTAATTACGCTTTTAATATGGATTACAATGGGGTTAACTCTTTACACTGGCCTTGCCCCAAAGGCGATTTTACAATTTTTCACTCAACAACGTTCTGAAAAAGTAAGCAAATGTCTGCATTAACACATTTCCTCATCTAACATGCCATTAGTCAAAGCCAACAACAACAACAACAAGGAGGAGCCGTAAAAAAAAGGGAACAAGGAAATCAAATAGTTTACCTACCATTAATTACCGCCAGGGGGCAGTTTTCTCTCTATGTTTGTGTGTCGGGCCGAGCGATGACGAAACTTTGGAACCCAAAAACTTTACCTGCCCTTACACACACACACGCTCACACACAGGTGATGTTGTTGTTGTTGTATAGGGCGCTTTATGCGTCAGCCGCAAAGTATGCAGCAAATATTTAGATATGCCTACGAGCCCCAAGAAAAGTTGTGAGAAGTGCAGAGAGAGGTTGAGGGGGAAGTGGGACGTAGTCGTCGCATTAGTTAAAAGCGTTCTGGGGGCCACTTTGGAACGCTTAATTAACACTTTATTAGCTTAGCTTCAACGAAAGGCTTAACCTGGCTTATACGACCAGCGGCAAATAGAACTTGATATGCAGAGCGACAGAGAAAAAGATTGAAAAGGTGAAGAAGGGAAGAGGGGAAGAGGGGAGGGAAGGAGAGAAGGAGAGAGGGTCTTGCGTGTGTGTGATTTTAGTGGTAAATATGCGAACGAACCACAAAAATCTGTAACAAAAATGCTTAAAGGCTGGAAAAACTATTTGGAAGGCGTGGATTGGGTTATTGCGGCTTTTTTGGTAACGTTATCGGGCATACGTAATTAGAGCCAGGGACCGGAATTTGCATTTGACTTCGGGCTCAGGGGGAGTAATGTGAACTGAAGCGATCCAAATCATATAATCTAATTAGGCTAATTCAATTTGAAATGGCTCGTTGAGCCAGAAAAAGTAAACATTAAATTTAAAAAAAGAATAGCTATTGCGATATTAGTAATTAGTAGCAAATTTAATACTTTTATTCAATCAAGCTAAAAGTATTATTAAATACTTTTTTAGATATAATACATGTATGCTCCTTATTACAAAAATTATAAAATAAAATTTTGCTGAAATAAATCAAATTAAATACTGAATTAAAAATACAAAATTCTGTAAAATCTCAGAAAATTTGACTAGAAATTTAATCTCCGCACTGAAAGTACAAATTTAATATAAAGCGCTGGGAAACAAGCAAATAAACATCAAATTTGATGTCTCAACTCGAATGTCAACTTAAAGTCGTCCCTTCCCTTCCAGAAGTGGTAGAAGGTTGGCCAAATTGAATGAAATGCTCGCACAGAAAGAAAAGCAGGAAGTAGGGGAAAGAAGAGAAGCGAAGCGCACTGAAGGAATGTCCATAGAAACTTATCTTAATTGAATTATCAAAAATTATGCGGCACACTTAAGACGATGACTGAGACAGAGCTTAGGGTGAAAAACTGTTGCTGTTGCTATTGCTTGAAGGAGGCGGCTTTCAAAAATGCCCACAACAAAGGACACGCAATTTGTTTGCAGGGTGTGAGGGGTTGTTTCACCTGCCAACGATTGAGCCAAGAGGCAGCTACATTTTGTGGCATTTAACTTTTTAAATGACGGCGACGAAGACGGAGACGAACAAGTTCTATTGCCAGTCGCTTGAGGAACTAATGAAGACGCTTGTTGATAATTTATGGCCCTGCAGCACGCAACTTTGTGCGTCATGGGGCATGAGGCAACAAGCTGAATGGGAACTAGAATTTAAGAGGGCAGCGTGCTTTTTGAGGGATTAACTGCGAATATAACATAATTAACATAGTCTCTACTCTCTCTCGATACTTTACTCTCTTTTTATTTGTTGCAGCGCCATCTAGCGTTAAAGAATTGCACTTCGGTTGCCGTTACATTACTGAAAATGGCGTGTAAGTGGCATATTTAGCTCGTTAATTGTTTCGCGTTGTCGCAATCACCAGACAATAAATCATTTACCCTACATTTCGACATGATTAATGGATATTCTCAGTCAAAAAAGTTGTGATGAATATATCTTAAAGGGGTTAAGGAATTGATTTATTTCTCCATATCTTTATTAATTTATTATCATGAAAAAGAATCTTTGATATATGTATCTTAAGATATTTGTTCTTAAGTGTTAATTGTAATTAATGTAATTAATTCTATAAAATTATGTTAAAAACTTCTTCTATTCCTTACCGTATTTAAAATTGTTAAAATAAATAATTAGAAGAATTTTAAATGATTTGGGAATTTTGGAAATAACGAAATCTCAAAAACTTAAATTTATTTATTTGCTGAACTCCTTTTCGCTTAGTTTTTAGTTTTATTTGAGCATTTCGCGCTTTAGAACACCCAATAATACTGTTTATCTGCTTTACTTTCTGTAAACATTTTATGGCAATATAAAATAATAAATAAATTTAAATAATTATCTAAAGTGTGGGTAAACTTTACTAAGTACCTACGTAATTAATCTTTATGCTCATCCAAGTGTCGGCACACAAACTGTTTTGACATTATATATTTTCCATTAACCTCAATATGTAATGGGACCCAATGCAAATCGTAATTAATATCCGCAGCTCGAAATTCTCTCTCCCCCTTCTCTGATTCCTCTCTGAATTTATTCTTCAATTTATTACAACTCTGCCTCGACTTGTTAAAAAAAAATTAATAAAGTTTGAAAATGTTCGAAATATGGACATGAACTACATAGAATAGATAAATATTTAAATTTGTATTCAAGCTAAACAAATAAACCAACTGAAAGCATAAAATAAATAAAATAAAAAGGCCTAAAATAAAATTTATTTCAGGTCAAACACTTGAAGCGACTTTTATAGATTTTGCGGTCAAAATTAGTTTGGGCTTTCCAAACAAAAAGCATGGCATACTTATTGAGGTCGACGGCGAAAGTTGCGCATAAATCAAATGAGGCGGAGGCGTGGTTACGCCCCCGACAAACTCCCCATACCCAACTCGAGTTATGAACGAAAATCAATAAAATGCGCTGCAAAACAGGCTATGAAATTATTCCTGCCCGTCTGCAGTATCTTTAAGTGGCTTGAAAAAAGGCTGGTTGACTTGCACGTCAATAAGGATAAGTTTTCAATTTAAGCTTTGTCGTTTAGCGGGGCTGCCCTTTAAACTTTTGCAATAAATACTGTGGAATTTCAAGGAAAAAGATTAAATAAATTAATATGAAAGTTGAGTTTATTAGTTTATTGCATACACTTTTTATTAAATACATGCATATAAACGTATAGAATAATGTTAATAAAGTTAAGTTATTTACTTCAAAATCAACTTTCTTGTATTCAAGTCGTTAACTACTCATAAATTGGCATTAACTTTTCAGAAATGTATTTTCCTTTAAATTTTACATATTTTTTTGTTACTCGCATTTTATTTTCAAATAAATAAATTCATAAGCTGGCATATTTCTAAAATAATTCATAACACTCTCGGATAGGGTATACAATAAAAATATTCGCGCTACTTGAGTGCATCATCAAAATTGTTGCCTGTCTAGACTGCAAAAATTTGTTTGCTCTTCTCTGTTTTGGTTTATTAAAAAAATTGTTTGCCCAAAGTTTGATTTTGTGCCTCCGTCACACACCTATACATTCACATACATATAGAGTATTTCAGGGGGGGATAAATGAATTTTTAAACACATTTCGCCTGCATTTTCGTCTATAACTTTTTGTTATTCTTTTTGCTTAGGCAGCGAACACAAAATAAAATCTTTTAAAAATGTTAAATTTAGTCGGAAAAGCGATTAACATTGATTTCAGGGGGATTCCTAATCCTTACATCCTTATTGCTGGCACGTAGTTAACTAGGCCCAAAATGAGCAAGGGCTTAAATGAAGAAATTTGAATATGCTTTGGTGGTTAAAAAGGTTTATGACAAAATCAATTTCAATTATTAAGCAAGCTCAGAATGAACTTCTGAAAAGTTATTTATTTATTTAGTATATTAATATCTAATAATTTTAAATTTGTTATTTATTTAATTAGTTATTTAATATAAAAATAATTAATTATTAATAACTAAACGTCGAGCTAAGTTTGAACTAGTTATTATCAGGGATATTTTAACTAAAATTCGTGATAACGCGAAATTCTTGAGTTGAAGTTCGTGGCGTCGCCGAGCTGAACTCACTTAATATTTGCCACTTGAGTGACCTGCAGATTTGGCCCCAAATTAAGTTTTCCTGGCCCAAATCCATTAGCAAACCGAATGAAGAGAAATAACCACGAAATAGGAAACTTAAAATGGCGTCAATACTCTTCCTTTTCCACCGATTTTTCCTCATTTTTTTTTAGCCTGGTCACTTCTCTGACAGCTAACGACAGCGACCATCGGAGTTCAGCTCTGCTTCTGCAACTTCTTTCACTTCTTTTCGGGTACAAAAATAATCACCTCGCTAAAAGCAATGACCTGACCCCGTCCACTTCCCCCCTTCACCAGTCCCCTCGTCAATGCTTTGCCTTACGTTAAGTGCAGTCCGTGCGATTTTGCTAGTTTATACGAAAAATCTTTGCTCATTGCGAGTTGTGTCTTGAAAGTTTGTTACTGCCTTCTCTTTCCCCTTCTCAGTCCTGCGGCGCTTTGCGGTATTTCGAGTACGTGCTTTTCATACCAAAAAATGCAAGATTCGTGCAAAATTTACCTCAAACGCGACACCCCTTGGAGGAAAGACGAGTCACTGCGGACTGCACGCACTTCATGGCGCTTGGTTTTTAGTTTAACATCATTAAGTATTTCTAAATGAGCGCCGCTTTGAAATTAAAATTAGATTTTTTGCTCTTGAATTTAATTTGAAATTCAGCTGCTGCACAGAGAGAGGAGATCAGGTAGCAAAGAGGGGGCTGTGGAGTAGAAAGCACCGCAGCATTTAAAATCGTTAACGGCCCGCAGGCTCTACGTGTGTGTGCGTGTGTGTGTGCACACACATAATTAAGTGAATTATGCATGTGCATATGTGCAGGAGGGGTACGGTATAAGGGAGGGGTCCAACACACTGTGGTATTTGGCCTAGTCCCGTAGACTTGGCTTTTGAAGCGTCGCGTCAGCAGCAAACGGCAGAAACTCGGCTAAAAAAATGTAACGTAATTTATTTCAAGTGACTGCACACACAAGAAGCGTGTGTGTGTGTGTGTATGTATGTGCGACTCTTGACCAGCATTTCATGTTGTGGCATTTTAATTTCATGGCATACTTTTAGGCATCAACATAATTTCGTATGCAGCTCATGAATTTCGTTTCGAGAAAACGAGACAGTAAGAGAGCGCACTCTTTGCGTAACTCCCTCTATCTCCCTCTCTCTTGTTATCTAGGAAAACAGTGTGTCTGACATTTCTTTGATTTGTGTTGCCTACTTTTCGGCTCGCTACGTGACGAGACACGTGTCCATGCGAATGACGATTAACGGCAGAAATTCGACGTATATTTAATTTAAAAATATTCATAAAAAAACATTGTTTCTGCAGCAAACAGAAGCAAAAATAATTATAATAACCATAATAAAAATATCATTATTAATAGACTGTTTCAGATACGTTGCATAAAATAAACTCAGTCCTGTAATAATAAAATAAAATAATAAAACTAAATTTTCTGAAAATATTTAATATTTTAAAATATTTGAGCAATGGTATACTTTAAGGCGCTCAGACACCTTTTGATATTTCAAAAATTAATATTTAATTAAAAACGAAATTGCCTCTGTCGTTTTTTGAGCATTTTAGCATTATTTACAGTTGCGCAATTAATTTCAATGCGAATACTTCAGTGCACATCAATAGACACAGGGAAGGGAGAGAGTGAGAGACAGAGGGAAAGGAAAGTAGAAAAGAAGTAAAAGAGCGAGCATTTTGAATGCAAATAAAATTGATTAAAAATCTAACCTAGTTAAATGGAAATTATAAAAGGCCAGAAAACAATTTCAACTAAAGTCGCGTTCAGCTGGAAAATTTGCAATTAATTAATAACAAAAGCGGAAATTGATAATATTTAATGAAGAAATCACTGAAAGAGCTGTTGAAAAGGTTAAAGCTGAAACATACAAAAGTTTATTTAATTATTTAAAATGTAAAAATATGTAAAAATGTATGCTTTGAAAATAAAAATTGTATAATTTCTCATTCAACTTGTCTACAACTTGTCCCCTTCAATTACTTTATTAAGTTTTAGACTTGCTGCTACCTTTGACATATATTTATAGCTAGGACTTTTCTGACACCATCAATAAATAATAATTGAAGGTACCGCTCTTGGGGGCGAGAAAGTAACGCCCACTCGGAAATTTTGGATCTAAATGGCCGCCTCTTTCTTTCTTTCTTTTCTAGCTCTTTATTTTCACGTGAAACGTCATGAATTACGTCGTTTAGCTTTGACCTTTGACGGGTCTGTTACATATTTTTACCCTTGTAATTTTTTCCCATTTTAATTTAATTTTTTTTTTGTTCTTTTCAGGTTTGTCGTTTGCGTGTGTGCGTGATGTGTTTATTAATTTTTTCAGTATTGTTGTTGCTCGCAACGGTCAACATTCAATTACGTTTTTAGTTCAAAGCATTTAGGAAAATTAAAAAGAGCCGCCATACCAAATGACAAAAAAGAAACTGGCACAGGAAGACCATCAAAATAAGTGACAATTTGTATAATTAGTCAACAGCAAGCGAGGAGAGGGCAATCAAGGGCTAAAACAACTACGGGGCGTATGCGTTATGCCGAAAATTGAGGACAGTGTTTGATGTGGCGACCTCCAACATTTGCTTTATAATTATGGCACACAAGTCTAACACAAATTTCTTTTTAACCATTTTCGACAAATGTCAATAAAAATTTGAATTTTAAATTGAGGCCAACTTGAAAAAGTGCAGTACTCTTTTAGCCTTTTGCTTTATGCATAAGTTGAATAAATTTATTTATTTAGCTCTATCAGGAATATTTTACATGTTTCTAAGAACCAAATAGCATGGCGAATGTTTATTACTTACTCTGGTTTATTACTTATTTCGGTGTATTTCAGATTATTATAATGGGGCGAGTGTTGTGCTTAAAAATATTTCGTGTTCTTATTCCTCTTTCTGACCGCAAAGTGACGCTTAAAATTTTCGCCAAGTTCGATACAAATTATAGTCTTTTCGATTTACAAACTATCGATATGGTCGAGTAACGCGATATTAAAAATAATTGTGAACATATCGATACTTAAAATTAAAATTCAAATTTAAATTAAAAATATATAAATTATTCAAAATAATGGCATTTGGTATCGGCGACAATGACAGTGACGTCCAAAATTAGGCTGCCGAGTACTTTTTTTATCCCATTGAATAGGAAAAAGTATTCGACAGCCTACTTTTGAAGAACACTGCTTTAAAATGTCGAATCTTTGGTTGAAAAATTTGATAAAAATACAATTAAATCAATTTCAAATGTAATTAATACTCATAAAATTTACATTTTATTAATTTTTTTATTGCTAAAGATAAAATAATCTCCAAAATAAAAATGTGCTAATTTCAAGGACATTTCGTTTGGTTGTTTTAAAAAGTCAATAAAATCTAGAGATTTGTGGAACAACCCAAATGTGATGTTCAGATGAATAATTTCACCCAATCTCAATTAATTGTTTTTTAAAAAATTATAAATTTAAATGTTTATTAATTTAAATATTTATTTTCTTAAATTTAAGTTCTTCCAGTGATCATAAAAAAAAAAGTTGACTTTAATAAAGGCAAGTGCAATTTGGCTTCGGCTGCCTTTACAAATTTATTACAGCAATTGCACTTTAAGCACTGCAACTGACCCGTTTAGTGGCTGCCACACGCCAAAAAGTATGCAACATTTGTTGTGCCTCGACTTTGTTACTCTCCCTCTCTCACTCTCTTTCTCTCTTCCTCTCGCTGTCTGCGTGTGCTGCATAGTTTTAGGCTGTTGCACTTTGTCCATCTGATAAGGTGCCGGCCTAATGGTCTTTGGTGTTTTGTGTGTGTGTTTTGTATTAGCTATGCAACACACCCTTCCCCCCATTCCCTCCTGCCACAACCCTTTGCTGCCACTTTAGAGTGTGTGCGTGCCAGGGCAACGGAAGTTATTTCAGACGTTTTTATGCCTTTTGTTTTGGGGTTTGGCTTTTGTTTTGTAACCCTTTTTTGGTCACTTTCCTGTTGTAGTTGTAGCTGTTGTTGTTGTTATTGTTATTGGTTGTTCGTTGTTCATTGTTCATTGTTGTTGTTGTTGTAGCTATGCGTGAGCGGCACCACGACCACCACTAACTAACTAACTTACTAACGGGATTTCATGTGCCGTTCATTTTATTCAGCTGATAATCGTTTAGACCATTGCCAGACACATTCACTAGGCAAACCCAAAGCAAGTTGAAAGCTTCGTGAAGTTCAGCGTTCGCCAAAGTGTGGCTAAACACCGGAAACGGAAGTGAAAGCGCAGTTTTTGTGTGTTGTTACATTGAAGTAACGATCCGAACGACGACAACGACAACGACGAAATTATATTTATGTACCACCTCTTCTTTCTCCAGCTTAACTATTGATTTTGCAGTGCATTGGAA
This sequence comes from Drosophila kuntzei, assembly GCA_035042165.1. Classification (NCBI taxonomy): domain Eukaryota; kingdom Metazoa; phylum Arthropoda; class Insecta; order Diptera; family Drosophilidae; genus Drosophila; species Drosophila kuntzei. The sequence goes on along the minus strand of JAWNLU010000372.1, from coordinate 60,271 downwards.
GTTTGACTTCATAGAATGCGAAAAATAAACTTTAAGTTGGAATTGAAGCTTGGAAGCTATATCAAATTTGGATTGGTTTAACTCCAATCAGATCTTTGTGATTTACTCAAATTTTCTCAATTTTGGTCTATCTTAAAAATCTTTCAGTTGATCAGTTCCAGAGTAGCCATTTGTAGAGAAAGAAATCCTTAGCCTGAAATCGGACTTACCTTAATTTAAAAGTTGACTCGTCCTCCTGAAATCCATTTAAAGCAAGGATGCTTCACATCCTCATATTCCTTCTCATCTCTTCAGAGCTAAAAGTCCAATTCAATGCCAAAAACCTTAGGCCAGTCTCTACTTTAGCATTGACTTTTAGACATTTAAGCATTTCGTCGAAATGTGTAAGCAACTTTTTTGATTTAGGCCACATTCTTTGCTAAAAAAAATATTTAACGAATTTGATTTTATCGTTTGCCATTAACTTTGCTCATTACATTTTTGTTTCTGTTATCGATATTGAAATTCTTGTTAAAGTTCAAACCTGAAACTTTGCTTTATTAAATTTGCCAAGTGTCTGGACAATTTGTGAGTGAACTCTGAACCCAGGATCAAGAACCTTGAACCCAAATTCAACATGATTCAAATGTATATTAATCGCAAAAGACAGATGTTTATAACGAAAAGTCTGCATCACCCAGAACAACCCAATTGTTGTGTATTATTACAAAAGTATTTGTTAACTAATTTAATTATTAAGAAAGCAGAATTGAAATTCTGACTACCATTTAATGAGCACTTTGGACAAATTAAACACAAAAAAGGAGCTTGTCCCGAACAGATTCACACGCCGTCAAAAGGCTCAACTAACTGGGAGAAACAACAACCATAACACAAGTGTCAATCTGCAAAAAGGGACAACGCAACAAATACAAATACATAAAAAAAAAATGAAAGGACAAAAGTTTTTGGCTCCTTTTTGACGCTTGTCAATGAAAAGCTGCGCGGAATGGCAAGAAAATGTAATAAAAATTTGTAACGCCATCAACATTTTGCCTCTCTTTCTCTCTTTTTCTCCCTTACTCTGTGTGTCTCTCTCATTGAGGAAGCAATAAAAATGTCGCTTAATTGCAAAAAGTTTTGCTTAGATTTTCATTATTTTATTACACACTTTTTTTGGATTGCGTTGCCGATTTTTTTTTTCATGCTTCTCTCTTCTCTATTCTCTTTTATCCCCTCTGGCCTGTGGGTCAGTTAGTGCGTGTTGTATTTTGGGTTCATTTTCCCACACGATGGTTGTTTTTTTTTTTTGGGAGTACTACGTTTCGGTTGCCGGAAGCGCAGCAACAGGAAAGTTCTCATATTTTATTAAACGTCGACCCGCCCGGAGAATGTGAACTGTGGAATGTCCAATGCAGCTGACAATGGTTGTACAATAAACTTTAACAACTAAGCACTTGTTGGGCACTTTAAAGTGTAGCAATGACAATTTAATAGCTGATTTTATATTCCTAACCAAAAATAAGAATTTTAAATATTTGAAGGTAAAAAGAAAAAATACCTGAGCTAATAAGGTATTTGCAACTAATAGTAATCAATTCTATCCATATCATATTATCACGAATATGTAAGAATACATCTAATCAATAGTAATAATCAAATTTACAATAAATAACATTAAAATCACAATCGATAATTTTATTATTATTAATTTTAACCCATTTTCACTCTTAACTAGTTTATTTAGTCTTCTCGTTCCGACACACACACACAAACACACACAGATTTCTAGTTTTTCCACAAGTGTTGCACAATATTTTTCATAAAAATATAAACAATTTTGCCGTCTGTTGACTTTTGTCGAACGATTTTTCACTTTAAATAACTGGACGGCTATTAAATGCATGCCTGGTCATTTAAATGCATATATTGTTTGTTCTCCTGGCCACGTTGCAAGCGAGTATGCAAATGGCCCAGACTGGGATCGAGTCACGCCGTCAATGTGTTGATATTATGTGCATTTTTTAAATAATTCCTCGTTGATCCCCAATGAATGAAAAAGGAACTTTGTATTGTAACGTTATTATTGGATGTATTCCGAATTGCATTTTCGCTACAATTTCTTGAAAAAATGTAAATTAAAGTCTTTTAAATTGAATTAAAGTGCACAAATTTAAAGATTCTGAGTAACTTCACTCTGAAATATTCCGAAATCACAATTCAGAACTGCATTGAGTATTTATTTCCAATTATTTCCACTTCACCTATTAAATAAATTAAAAATCTTTGGCAAACGGCAAATAGTATAAAAAATGCACTTGTAAATGCCTCTGAGCTGCCCTTAACCAAACACACACACACACACACACACACAGAACACACACACTCGCACACACATGCACTTTCATTGCTCACGAGTGTGCAGTTATTTTCATTTAAATTCTTTTTTAGTTCTCAGTTCCAACGAAATTTAATTAAAAGTACATTTTAAGCATAAAAATAAATATAAAAGGTAAAAACTGTTTCCGCATGCATAAAAATCTACATAAATATGTTGGCCAAATTACAAAATGAGTTTAAAGCAAACAGGCCAATGTCTCTCTCACTCTGTCTATCTCTCTCTCTTTCTTTCAGCTCATAAAACTTGATTTGATAGTTGAAAAATGTGAAAATGTATCTGAAACAGAGATTCAGAGAATTTATAGAACATGGAGAAAGTTAGAAAGATGGACTACATATTAGAAAAGAAAGAGCAACATGGAGATAGCAAAAGAAGAAGATATTGTAAACCTAGGAGAAAGAAAGTCAAGCTTAAGATATCAAAAACAGAGAAAGGTACGACAGAAAGATAAAGAAGTGAAAGAGTGAGAGAGTAGGACAGAGAGAGAGAGATTTATACCTCGCTTCTCATTACTTTCGCCATCATTCTCTTGAAACTTGTTTTCGCTTCTCATTTCGCTATTCGATTAATTAGTTTCTCGCTTTATCTCTTGTTTCGTTTGTCTCTTCCTCTACTTTGCTTATATGTTAAGTAGCTTTCACTTTGACAACTTTCTCTAGTGATTGATTTCGGCTTCTCTATCGCTCATATCTTATCTCACTTATCGCAGGCACCTTTGATACCAATGGAAAACTATTTTCCATGCGGAAATTAAGAGCTTTATCCTCCCGATAATATTTTCTGCAGACATGTACATTTTCTTTATCTTTTTTTAGCTCATTATTCATGCAAAAGTTGGCAAGAAATGACATGAGCACTCGGTGCAACTTGCCACGGTTCTTGCCACAATGGAGCCGATTTAATGGTGCATTTATTGCCAATCTATTTGCCGACTATCAAGCCGTTTATGTTTTCAGCATGACGTTGATACATTTGCCAACGAGGCAAGCAACCAAGACTTTCAACCGTGTGGCGCCACGTGTTGAGTGCCATTGAAACTAATTGAAAATGCGTCACACACGCACATACAGAGACAGCTAGGAAAAACTCGGTGAAAATCTTGGAAGACAAAGTTTTACTGCTTTTAAAATGGAAATAGTCGACACACAAACACACACATTGGACGCATTATTATTAATAATATATAATGCAGCAGCTGCTTCTGATGCTTATATATGTGTGCGTGTGTGTGTGTGTGTATATGTGTGTGTGTGTGTAATGCTAACAAAACTTTCTGTACCTTTATTTATGTGCATGATTTATAGGGAAATGACATTGATTGATTTGGAATTGATGGTGTGGAAAACTGCAGCAGCAGCAGCAACAACAACAACAACAACAACGATAGCAGAGGCAGCTCATCGAATTGGAAAATTTTCAAGTAAAAAGTATGCTACGCTATTTGGGGCACATCCAATTTTAGTTGCGTGTGTAAAACAGGTAAAATTATGCAGAATTTACATGTTTATATACAAAATTTGCACTTTTCATAATTATATGTACACAAAATGATTGAACTAGCGAGTGAACATGCGACAGCTAAATGTGCACGACTGGAAGATACCCTGTAGGTAGCTGTAGCTGCATTTTTCACTCTATCAGTCGCAGATTACAAATAATTTACTATGTTTAATATAAATAATATGAAAATCAAAGATTTGTTGAATTTCTTAATTTATTTATTTATATAATCATTTGAAATCATTTGAATTTTGAAAGCCTACATTAAAATCCAAAAACCAGAATAGAAATCCTAGAGCTCAAAGTTATCAAACTCTTTTTCATTTAGTGCAGGGTGTATAAATATCTATCCCATATATCAATTTCGCTCATATATTTCAGTAAAATCTGCATTAATTTTCGGCAATTATTTGCTTTGCATTTTAAGCTAATTACATTTAAATTCATTCCTTCGTTTTGTTTTTGTAGTGTCCTATTACGATTTTTCAAATTGTGAATAAATATTTATTTAAATAGTTTAATAATATTTAATATTTACATAAAACTCAATATCCTCTGGATATTAGGGTAATTAGTAAATCTGTGCATTAAAATTAAAATTAATCACACATTTCAGACGAAATAATATAAATAATATTGAGATTTTCTTGAAATCAATTTTCTTTAGTGAATTTGGATTATTGCATTAGTGAATTTTTGAATGAACAATTGAAAGATCATTTTAGATTATCCAGGACATAAAAGTAAGTTGTATATTTATCAATATTTATTCATTATAACATTTATTTATTTTTCTCCATATGCCTTAATTAAATGCTCGTTGGTTAAAGTTTTTCCATCCGAATTTCAAGAACTGTCGACATGAACAACGTACAGAGTTTGACATCATCTGTCACAGTTACATCTACAGTAACAGTTACAGTTGACAGGCAGTCGCAATTTTTGCCCAAATAATTTATTTATGCAAAAAGCCAATTGTTTTTTATATATGTATGTAAACACAACACATGCAAGCAATGTGGGCGTGGTTGGAGGGGGCGGAAGAAGAGTTCTGAACGCTGAATAAACTTGGCAATCGAATGCATTTTTTTGCCATTAAGAATTGTGTAAATAAAATAAAAGTTAACGGACTGTTATTTTATTTGTATTATAAATCGTTGCATATTTTATTTTGTTTATTTATTTGTTAAATAAAATCAATGAAAATTGATTGACGGCGCGAGGGAAGTGTGGAGGGGGCAATTGACATTTGTAGGTCAATTTTGCAAGCAATTAAACAGAGACGAACAGTTTAAATTCCCCTGAAATGAACTGAGCAGGCAGCTTCCATACTTCCATGTGGCATGCCTCGAGTGTGGCAGACACGTGCCAGGGCTTCGGCAACTCAAACTTGATCCTCTGTCGGCAAACAGTCGCCGCTTGCATGGGTTAAACAAACTTGAAAGCTGGAAGACAGGCGTTAAAGCACGTCCCGGCCAGCGCCATTGCCAACGGTTCATTCACTCTTCTTTCCCCCCTTTCCTGACACTCTCTCTCTCTTCTTCTCTATAAGCCTCTCACTCTATTCCTCAGTTTTATGTCAAAAATTGCACAATGACGTTGATATTATTTGGCGTGTGCCGCAGTTGCGTTGCATTTTCAACTTTAACTCTGAGTCTGACTCCCCATTGCAGCCCCCCTCGAAATTAGCGCTCTTTTTCTCCCTATCCCTCTTCTCTTCCTATTTCTATTCCACTTCGATATCCCCCATAAGTTCAGAATAGCAGCTGCCTGATGATGCTTGGCTTCCGGGCTCAGTGGCGCATTTCATGTGCTAATTAGAAATACGTGATAAAAATGTGCAGCACAAAGTCGCCGGCGTTGAGCATCATCGTCCTAGTCAACGGTTGTTGTCCTTGTTCTATTCCTGCTCCTCCTCCTCCTGCCTCTGCTTCTGCTTCTGATTCTGCTTCTACTGCGGTTATTGGTGCTTTTTCTCCTGCTGCAGCTGCTGCAATTGCCAACATTTTGGCCATGGGGATATGTGCAAATAGGTGGAGTTATGCCAAACTGTTGGCAGGGTATTGTGAAATAGTAAGTCAACTTGAAGCCATGCTGATGGAAATAAGATGTCGCAATACAGAAAAGATGATAACTAAATTATTTATTTATTCTATTAAGTAATCTTAGGTATATATTTATTAAATGAATATTTAACAAATCATTTACTTTCTTCTGCATTTCTTAATGTATTTCCAGCATTAAAATAATATTCTAACTTTTTGCAAATTTATCAAAGCTTAAGCTAAAATATAAATGTTATACTAGATACGAGTAATAAGAATAATACATTATATAATTAATTATTCTCTAATATTCACATTTATATGCATATATTAACAGTCAAATCTCCATCCTTTTGGTATTTTACAATTATAATATTTAATAATTAATCGAAAATGAAGTTTAACTTTTATTTTTTGAATTAAGTTGTATGAAATTCATAAATACAAATTAAATTAGAAACGTTGGTGTATGTTCTCTAAGACAAGTTCACTCTTAGTATTTCTTTGTCTCTAATATGGGAATAATATTATAAACATAGCCCTTCTATCGATTGTTAAGGGCATTCATTGAACCATTTTTATTTTTTTGGTACTTAAGTCTTTTTGTCCTTTTTGCCAACTATTTGGCGCGCAAAGTTTTTAAAAGTCGACACGTGCCTGACATTTCAAATGGAGTATTAAAATGTAGTTTCTATAACGACAAAAGGATGCACTCGGCAGTTACTAAATGGCCAAAAGCCATCAGCATATTGAGCAAATTAGCAAATACTCCAAAATTACGTGCTGGTAAAGTAAAGCACAAAATTTCTCAAAAGCAAAAATCTTTGGCTCATCAATCGATTTGGCAATGGAGTTGGCTTGGCATATGGCCATGGCTCTAATTCGAGCTAACTGCGGATGTGACTGTGGCTTAATCCAGCCATTTGAATTTGCAGTATGCAAACAAACAAAGAAAAACTTTTTGCGGCTCAACTCAAGACATAAATCGATATTTTGAAGTGCGCTCACAGACGACAACGAAGGATGAGAATGGGGAAGTTGTTGGTTTGGATGACTATCAAAAACCACTTTGGCCGGAAATAGCATAATATTTGCACACTCACAGACACACACCCTTCCCCTTCCCTTCCCCTCCCCTACTTGACATGGGGACGTTACCTTTTTGGAACCTGCTAAATGCTCGCGACGCGTCGCCAAAAAAAGAGGAATATGAAGAAAACGAAAACGAAAAAGAAAAAGGAACATCAAGTGAGAAATTTCAGGGCGCATACATAAAGCAAATATTTTTTATGCGATATTTTATCATCTAAGCTGATTCTGCTTTTAGAATTCAACGCGCATTCCAAATTCTCAGCCTGAATTTTTTCACACAAAATGGATTCTAGGGATTTTACATCACGCAAAGAAAAATAAATTCGAAAATTTTATTTATTTAAGCTCGCTCAGTCGGCTACCTTTTAAAGCTCCGAGGTGTCCTTCGTTAGTCTCCCACAGCTCCGACTTTCCCTCTCTCTCTCTCCCCCATTCTTTTTCTCGCTTAGCTTTTGTGAAAATCGATATAATTTACCGTATGTCAAGCACGTGCTGGCATTTAGGGAAGCTTCACTGTACCTTGTGCCGAGACATTGTAACCGTTTTTTAAATAACTCAGCGCTTGTTGGACATTTGGGACATTCAAACAGCATTTTTGTTCTTTACCCGATGTTTATAAAGTAATCATTATGTTAATGCAACTTGGAAAAGGCTTTGATCAGGGATTAAAACCTAAACGAATATCGGTTTCAGTTATGGTTTCGGTTATGATCGAATTAAGGTTTTCGGTTTTCGGTTATGCAAAATCTTGCCGTATCGGTTTCTTAACGGTTATCGGTTTTTTTTATAAGTTTCGGTTTAAAAATACGTGTATGGTTTCGGTTAACAAAAAAAAATAAAAATTAAGGTTTTCGGTTGACCAAAATAAGACGCTTTATTCATTGCTTTACATGAAAAAAGACTTAATGCTCTTTTTAGCCTGGCAAATAATGTTATCTGGTGACTGGAATGATGCAGTGTAATGTCGATTTTACTATAATTTTGATCTCATATAAATTTGGTTCATTTGGTTTTAAAATTTGGATTATTTTGGTTTTACTGAATTTTGATAGCTTTGAACCGCCATAACTTTGTCAAAAGTCAATCAATTTTTATGCGGTAATTTTCATCATGATTTTACCTCCAAATTCGTTCTGCATTTAAATTTTTTTCTTTTTAAAAAATTTATGAAAATCGAATTTTTTTGAAATTTTACAGTGTTACCGCTTTATCTTTTTTGATTTTTTCGAAAAAATTCGAATTTTCAAAATGAACAAAATTTAAATGCAGAACGAATTTGAAGGTAAAATCATGCTCAAATTTACATTCCGCATAAAAATTGATTGACTTTTGACAAAGTTATGGCAGTTCAAAGTTATCAGTACCTGCGACGGCCAGTACCGAAATTAACCCTTATAAATCAATCGGTTACTAAACGGTTATTTCGGTTTAAAGAGTTTCGGTTTATGGGTTTCGGTACAGCGGAAAATATTTTTTCGGTTACGGTTTCATATTATATTATAATTTAAATAATATTAGTTGGAAATTATTCAACTTTCGCAAAAAATGAATGAAAGCGATATTCCTAAGGGCTTGGACATTAACAACTTTAGATATGCCCTCGAACTTTTTCGCATACAGTTACGTAGGCGGAGATAAGTTCATAATTTCTAATCTCCGCGGAATCAGCACATGTGGCAACTCTTATGGTCTAAGCTTCCACAAATTAGCGCAACGGGCTGTTAACAATATTTACATGCCTTATCCTGCATCTAATTACCGCTAAGAGCTTCTGGCATCATCATAAGCTATCCCGACAGTTGCCAACTGCCAGAGATGGAAACAAAACAGGATTCAACATTCTGAAACCGGGGGAAAAAAGAGGAGAAAATTTTAACAAGCGCAAGAGGAATGCATTAGCCTGACATGCACCCAGAGAGTTATACAAGTAACTCTTTACAGCTCTCTCTCTATCTTTTCTCCTTTTTCTCTCTGTGTATTTCGGTACATGTTTTGCTCATCGGAAAAATGAAAATGCGGCGAAAAATGCACATCATAACAAAGTAGTCGCGTTAAGTCGACAACGCAGGGAAAACAATTTTTAATGCCTAATGAAAAACAATGCAGTAGCGAAATGGAAATGGAATCAGCACAGAAAGAAAAAAGAAAATATTTATTCTAAGAGAAAAAGTGGGGCAAAAACTACAGCACAGATAGAGACCAAGAGAGCAAGAGAAAAATAGAGAGAGAGAGAGAGACAGAGAGAGACAGAGAGAGAGAGAGAGAGAGAGACAGCTCACGTATATTCATATCTATTTGTTTGACTGTTTAGCAACAAAGTTTCCGGCTTTTTGTATGACATTCCCCGCGGTTCGTTCTTCACGCGAGCCCGAAAGCCAAACAAAAAGTGACAAAAGAAGCTGTCAGTTGGTTGCCCTGCTACTGCTTTTTTGTTTATAACTAAAAGCCAGAAAATCAAACAACAAAAAAAGCTAACAAAAAACGTAGCTAAAAGCCTTCGAAGAGAAGGAAAAGTTGCATAAATGGCGAAACCATGTTGAGAATTGTCAGAGAAATGCGAGAATACCAGACATTTTCAAACTACTTGCATTGTGAAAACTCTAATTGGTAACGAGTAACGTTAAAAAGGTAACGAGTTGAATTTGATTGCAAATTAAAACCGCGAGTATGCAAAGGAATGTGGATAATTATACTTAGACTAAATGAAAGGATGATGAAAAGTTTGAAATTAATGCAGCATACTAATTACAAAGATTCCGAATGAAAGTAAAGATTTCCGAGATAAATAGTTATGTTTTTTATTTCAATACTTGGAGTAGAAATAAGGGCAAAAGTGTAATGAATATTAGAATAGAACAACACGACTTCATTAAGAGCGATGAGAGACAGGAACTTGTTAAATATATTCGCATATAATTTATTTATTGCGACCTATAAAATCATTTTAGCATGGACTCAATTTCTTTTTTTTAATTAATTACTAAAAAATTGTACTAATCAATATTTAATTTGATGTATATATATTATGCGTTGAAACTGATATCCGCAGTAATCGAAGCGAACTGTTTTTCAATTTGTCAGTGCTTTCACTAATAGACACCAAATTAGAGCTAATCGTTATTTAGTCAACAGTCAATTAACTATAAATTATTAAAACACAGGTAATAAAGAGAGAGAGAGAGAGAGAGAGAGAGACAGAGATATAAAAGAGAGAAAGAGAGAGGGAGGAAGCAGGATATCGTGGCATGAAAATGTTACCAAATTTGAGCTGCTGTCAAATTAACCAAAAAGCGGATTTTCCGGCTACCATATGAGTGTGTGCGTTAATGTGTGTGTTTGTGTGTGTGTGCGTGTATTGTTTTCATGAGCCTGACAACGACAACGCGGCATTGAGCAATTATAAGCGACAATAGCAACAACAACAACAACAACAAGCGCATTAATACCATGACACAAATTCCTAATCAATCTTCACGACTTATTCATGCATATAAACCTGCGCGACAACAAACCTCATACGCCACATACAGACACCACACACCCATACACACACACACACCCACACAGCCACACAACCATACACCCACTGGTTGTGTGTCTAACCTCGGCTCAGTGTGTTTGTATGTGTGTTTGTATGTGTGTGTGTGTGCATCGGTAGCTGTTTGAGTTTTGCAATTACAACTTAAGCACACAATCATTATCATAATCCTTAATCGATATTATGGCTTACAAGATGGCAGCAGCAGCCACAAAGCACAGCTAAAGAGATAGAGAGAGAGGTAGAGAGACAGAGAGAGAGAGAGAGAGAGAGATGCAGACAGTAGACAAACATCTGCATATGCCTTTGTGTGTGTGTGTGTGTGTGTGTGTGTGCTTTTAACCCACTTCCGTCCAGGCTGCTGATGCTGGTCTGGTTGACTGCTTCCGCCTTTTGCATCGAATTAAAATTCCACATACGCTGAGCGCGTTTCTTGGCCAGGCCAAAGTGAAAGAAATTGAGAAAGCAGAGAGCAGACGTTGATGGAGCTGATGGAGATGGAAATGGAGGTAATCCTCGTTAATGGATGAGCTAGTACACTGGGAAAAATCCATTTTAACCCAACAAAATAAACTAATTTATGTTTATAATAGTTGTAGTGTAAATGATAATAAAAATTAAAATCATTGTAATAGCAATAACATTAATAAAAGTAAAAGTAATACAAAAAAATTTAATTGAAAAACTAGTAATTAATCTAATTTATAAAAATATATAATCCATTGCATTATGCTTATTGTGACTATTTAATTTAATTAAGCAGTTGATATACTTATGTTTATAATAGTTGTAGTGTAAATGATAATAAAAATTAAAATCATTGTAATAGTAATAACATTAATAAAAGTTAAAGTAATACAAAAAATTTAATTAAAAAACTAGTAATTAATCTGATTTATAAAAATATATAATCCATTGCAGTATGCTTATTGTGATATATTTTTTATTTAACTCTAAGACATTTAAATACGTGTCTTTATCGAGTTTTAATCATGATATTTTTAGTAGTGTAGAGTCTGTAGTCTGAACTGTTAGTCAGCTTGAAGACAATCCATTTTTGTCCCTTGCCTGTCGTTAATAGTTAAATTGCTGTTAACAAATTTAATGTCCTTAAAATTTATTACCACGCTACCGTTGGCTCAGTGAAAACGTCAGCCGCTTTGGCATTGTCCTGTTGCGGCCGCAGGATTAAATGATAAAAAGTGTTAAGCAGCAGCAAGGAGTATCTGTAGCAGAAGCAAGTTGCAAGGATACACAAGGGCCACAACGCAACCTGTTTTAAGTTGCTGCCCCGGTGTCAACAAAGCGTTTAATGAAGGTTGAAAATTTGATTTCAGTTTTCTTTTTTCCTTTTTTTTCTCATTTTAGTGCTTTTTTTTGTTTTCATTCTGGCGCTGCACAATGGGGCGTATGATTGTTATTGGAGCGTCGACGTTTTTGCTGTGCTCGGCTGCTGTTTGCGCTTTTGACAGCAAAAGGACAACAAGGACAACGAGAGGACGATGATGTCGTGTACGTGTTAAGTGGTTATTGGTCTAGAGCGCAACTTGCTGAAATGTGTGTGACGGGGCGTAAGGTGACAGTTCAAGTGATATTTGCATTAGATTTTGTTTATACTGATATTACACATACGACTCGAGGGACTTAACCAACTCTGAAGAGTGAAGCCATTGAGCCACACTTGAAGTCGCATCCAAGACTTCCCCATTAAAGGCAAAACGTTTACATAGGAGAAGAGAGACAGTAAGTGTATAATATCATAACAGTTTTCAATGTAATAGATGAACGGGGAAATATTAAACGAAAATTAAAGTGTCTATAGCAGACATATAGTAATTCAAATATAATTCTTAAAGATAATTTATGTACAAGTCTTATTGAAAAGACGAACAAAGACTTAGAAATATTCATAATATTATGAAAAGAAAAATCTATAACACATATTTGAATTTATTGAGAAATTGAAAACAATATGAGATTCGTAGAAACAAGAAAAAGATTTAGTCAACTTAATCCTGCAATAGAAACAATTTATTGGTTGCCTAAAAATCCAAATTATTATCCAATTTAAAAGGCTTATATCTGCCATTTAAAGACTTCGTTTGAGCGCAGTGACATCGCAATTTGAGAATCAATTTTTATGCTTTCGAATGACCATGAAAAGACAACTTTATTTCGCAAACTTTTAAATCTCAACACACAGTAAATCAAAAGCAATGACACACTCACATACACGTAATACAAACTAGCAATCTCTTTAAGCCTTTTGCAGCTTGCCAAATGTAGTATGAGAAAAAAAGTAAAATAAAATATCAACTCTCAAACAGAATGGAAAAACGACGAGTAAAAAAAACTGTTGTACAAAACAGCAAAATCCGCCAAGAAGTATGCAATAAATCACTGCAAACGCAGCACACACAAAGACGAAGGCAGTAGAATAGAAAGTGGTGAGCAGAGGGACGAGGAATGGTTTAGAAAGGAAGTCCAAAGTCGCCTCCTCGTTTTTATATAGCCTGCATACACATAAATTTGTGTACGCTTACAAGGTTAGTTCAACAGAATGGAAACTGGGTTAGATGATGCCACAAAACTGATAAAAATCAAATGCTACTCCCACACACAACGAATTCGAAGAATATGTGTATACAACAAATGCCAATAGATGCAGCGTTTGAAAAGCGATTTACGACACCGTGCTGCCGCATAATATGATATAGTAAAGGCAGGAAGAAGCAGAGATGTCGAGGAGATGGAAGAGGAGGTGGGAGGTGGGTCTCTCTTCTGGATAAGTCCGGAATGACGCATCATTTATAACTTGGCACTCAACAGAAATTGTAAAACAGGAACAGACAAACGGCAGCCACTTTGAACGCGAATTAAAGTAATAAATTAGTTTGGGCGTGCGTCGTGCCTCAACATGACAATCTTCCCCCTCTCTTCCGACACATTCCACTCCCCCTGCTCCCCCTGGCTCATATGGTGCCCACATTGTGCCCACTCATTTGATTTGAAAGCCTTCACGCCACAAAGGCATTCCGCACAGGCAACAATCGACCAACATTTCCGGCAGCCTTACTCGAAATTTGCCTTTACTCTCCCTCTCTAACTTTCTCTCTCTCTCTATCCTATCTCTATCTCCCTTTTCCTTTCATCTGCTCTCCTCTGTGTCAGCTTCGGCTGCCTTTTTACGCTAAATTGCTTTGAATTTTCGCTGCTCGAACATATTTTTAGGCGTGCTACATATTTCATAATGTCTTGACATGGCCTCTGCCTGTCTGAGTCTCTCCCTCTTCCTTTTAACCACAGGAATTGCCCAGAGATAAACTGTCGCTGATATCTCTAAACTCAAAGTTTGTCTCCTCATACGCATAGCGCTATCCTGCCATATTCTAAGATAATCTGCGCGTTTTTATGGCACTTTCTTTTATGATATTTATGCACGATATTTATCTCAATCGTCTGCCTTCTTTTGCTTTTGCTTCGCATTTTTGTGGCATCATTTTTGGTCCCCGACCGACAGTTAATACATTGAAAAGGTTTTTAAAAATTATATAAGCCATAGTAAATTTTAGCAAATTTACAAGCATTTTCAACTATAAACCGATTTATAGACGAGTCACAGGCTTATAAAAACTTGTGGTAATCGTTTATTTACGAGGGAAATAAACATTTTGGTCGACGACTTCAGCAGATTGTTAAACTCAGATTTTCAGATTGTATAAAAAAAGTTGTCTTATGGATTCAAATTAAATTTAAGTTGGAAATTAAATAGAATTGATTTAAGCAATTAGAAATGGTTTTCTGTGCTAAAAGACTCAGCTTAAGATATTAAAATGATATTTTTATTTTCAGCATCATAGTTTCGCAAATCATAAATTTAATTTCTGATAATGTGAATTGATAGACAAATAATAATTAAAAATTAAAAAAATGCTTACACTCACATAATCAGCTTTATCTTAGACAAGAGCTCACCTGTAAAGAAAAGAAAAAATAAATTTTTGTTAGTTCATTTAAACATTTTATTTATGCAAATTTCAACAAGTCTACGAGTTCATTTTCATAGCACTATTATTGTGCACTTCATTTTAAATAAACAAAACCAACTCATAAACAAAGACGAAAAATTTCAACTATGCTTATTACACTTCACGGAAATTTACATTTTCACTTGCATAATTAAAAAATAAAGCCACAGCAGCAACAACAACAACAAAAAGAGAAAATATGATAAAAAAAAAGTCCTAGAGAGATAGACAGAGAAAGAAAGAGTGTAGTAAAAATAGCGAAATAAAATGCTTACTTCCGCATTGCTAAACATAATATTTTTCTTGTTTTCTTTTTCACCACTTCTTCTGCCTTCCGAGTACAACTAAATATTACGCTTATTTTGACGTCAAAAAGCTTGTTGAGAAATTAAAAAAGCGGCAAATGCGCGCGGAAAGCAAAAACAAAACAAAACAAAACAAGAGTGAAAATGTTAACGTAAACGAAACGAAACGCAAATGCAAATAAAAGTGAAGCTCCTCCGAATGTTTGGGGAAATAGAGCTAAAGAAAAACCGCAACCAAGACGGCGACGGTCCAGACGGAAACTTTGCACCGGCTTTTGTGGCGTTGTTCTAACATTTTTAGCTTTTCTTTTTCGCATTTCCACTGCAGTTTTTTAATTTACTACGTTGTATTTTTAATAACAGCAGGCGGAGTAGAAGAGGGGTGCGAAAGGGGGGCCAGGGTACAAGGGAAGAGTAGAGGCAGCTGCTTTTTTTCCTGTAAATTTATTTTTGCCACACACATTTTGTGAGTATTTTCCGCGATGCTCAAGAGTTGCCTACGTGGAAAATGGCGGTCGACCAACACACACAAATACACACACCCACAGACAAAGATACAAACAAAATGAAGAAAACTCAATCGTCTGCAGCGACTATAAAAAACAAACCACTTTACATAGCTGCTCTCTCTCTCTCTCTCTCTCTCTCTGTCTCACTTTTCCTATTTCTCTTACTGCGGTGGCGTATACGTAATATACAATACGTATATGTAATATTCTTTTTGCTGTCTGCTCAATGTGCAGCCTTTGAATTCATAACGCGACGGCGAAGTAAAAAAAAATACGTTAATGAATTTGCATGAATGAATATTTGAAAAGCTGCTGCAGGACCCAACAATATTTTCATTGCTCCAAAAAAAAGCGATAACACCAGCGAGAGAGAGAGAGAGAGAGAGAAGGGGCAGTAGCAGAGATTTCAGCGCAAGAATTTATGCACGAACAATTTATGAAAGCATGCGAAAATTTATGGCCTCTAATATTATCAGCAGATTAGAAAAGTAACTAGAAATTATGGCCACGTTTCAGCATTTGTTAAAGTTTTTTCCCCATTTTTTTGTGTTTTTGTTATCTGAATTTCAGTTTCAACCGCGCGAAACTTGTGCATTACAGTTAGAAAATTTTTGCATTTTGCATTTTCAGTTTGCATTTAGCATTTTGCATTTTCTATATGTCCATGTCGAGGCCATTGCATGTTTATTATCAATGGATTTTGCCTCACTTGTACAATTTGGACATTTCAAGTGTTTTAATTGACCCTAATTGCATTTTAATGCTAATGAGTTCCTCCAATTGTGCTTTTCAAAACGCCTAGTCTATCTGCATATAAATTTCTAAATTTGTATTCATTGCGGTGCAGTAAACGGTTGAGCTGTCGTCAATTAACTAGAGAATTATACATATTTGTGAAAAATTAGAATAAATGTTACTTAAAATTATTGAATTACAAATATTGATTAATATCATAAGTTGTTGAAGACATTTTCAACTAGAGTCATTTTATTTTTTGAATTATCATAATATGAAGGAGAAAAACAAAATAAGCATTTAATTTGAATTGAAATATATTTAAGTTAATGTTTAAATACATAATAATATTTATAATAAATATTTATAGTATTGAAAAGGTTTTTAGTTGTTTGATTTGATGATGTCCTATGGGAAAACATTGTGTTTATCGTTAGTTCCGTTGACGCTATCGAGGGCAATGAGATCGGCCTTGGTTCTTGGTTCAGCTGGAGTAACTGTCTCATTGGTGACCGTATCCATGTGAGTGGTAACAGTCTTGTTGTGATGGGAATGCTGGCAATTGGCGCGACTCTTGCGATTTCCCTTCTGATTCGTCTTGCATCCCTTATCCTGGCCCTTAGCCTTAGCCTTGCCCTTGGCTTTTGGTTTAGCATTTGGTTTGACATTGGCCTTCACTGTTGTTGTGATTGTTGCTGTGGTTGTTGTCGTGGCTGTTGTTGTTGTTGCTGCAGTTGTTGCCGATGTTGTTGTTGTTGTTGTCCGAGATGATGCAACTTTTCGATTTTTGGGTTCTTTTCTTGTAGTTGATTGTTGGGCATGCATGAGGAACAGATCCTTGGGTGACATTGTGGTAGTTTCCTTTGGTTTTGCCGTTGCTTTTGGCTTCTTCAGCTCAGAATTCTCTGGCAGAACTGGTTCAGGTAAGGCTTCTGCTCCAGCTTCGGCTTCGGCTTCAGCTTCAGCTTTAACTGCATTTGGCAATGAGAAAAAGGCCACAGCAAGCACAGAAAGAAGTGTTAAAACTGGTAAGAAACGCATTTTTCTTTCTCTTCCAACTCTTTCACAAGAACTGTTCAGCGCTGAATGAATTCCAATTGCAATTAGTGCCAGCTTTTATAGTACAGCTTACCAACTGTTTGACTCCACTTTCTGATAATAGGCAACTGTTTTCAAGTATTTTTATAAATCACTTGCACTTGCATCAATCCAGAAAACAGATTCATTGAAAAACAGATTCTTTCCTTGCCTTATAAATAGGAAAAGTCTCCATCTCTAAGACACAGTTCGTCTAACAACTTCAACTTCAACTTCAACAAGCAGAAGATACATTTGCATAATGAAGACACTGACGTTTGCAGTACTCCTCGCTCTAAGCTTCATAGCTGTCCAGGCTGAACCCTATCAGAGCCTTATGTCAATCTTCATGAAGTCCACGAATGAAGAATCACAATCTATGGATGTGCCTTTCATGAATTTTGACAACATGGCTTTCGAGACCCTAAAGAGTGATGCTCTGAGCACTACAACCCTGGAGCCAAGCACATTGGGTTCAACTGTCGCTGCAACAACCAAAAAGGTCAACAAGGACAAGAAGAAGAAGAAGCGATTTGGCAGAAAGTACAGATCTAGCATTCATTAAAATAATACACCAATTGATGATTAACATCAGAATGAAATTATATTGACATGTATTGCAAAATAAATTACTAGAAAATTTTAAAGTCTGCTTATGAATTTTTATTATAATTTGTGCGATGCATTCACATTAATGCCCGATTTGAAAATATCTCATTGATAAATTTAAGCGCAGCTGTGAAAAAACGAATCTAAGTTTAATTTATAATATATAAGACTCAGTAAATATTTAACTAAATATATACGTATCTAATCTAATCTGAAAGAAAGAAACTCAACTATTATTAGGAAATGTACAATTAATCATGAATGAAATATTTGAAAAGGAAAAACAAACCAAACTTTTAAAGAATTTTATTAATAAAAAGGTAATCAAGCGGCTATTACAACATACATATAAGATATCATTTTGTTAAAAAGAAAATCAAAGCACAGAAAACAGAAGGTGTCGACAGTCATAAGACATATGAAAGTCTATAAAATGGAATAACTTTAAGAAATTCCAAACAGTTTATCGACAGTTTCAAGCAAACCGTATTGTAAAGTCTATTTTTCTATACCTTAAAACAAGTCGTTATTCGAAATCCCAGTCTGAGGATCCAGCGAGCGGGTTTTGTACTGGCAATCAATTCTGATTTATTAAAACAAACTGAGATTGCCTTCGATTTTCGCCAAGTTACAAGAAGCGATTCCAGCCCTTAACGATAACACGAAAAGGAATGCGTTTAATTAATATCCCTGGAATGCTGTTTTGCTATTTTTTTTTAGCATAAATAAACCAAGCAGATTAATTAAATTTAAATATTAATATTAAAGATAGTTTGCTTTAAATATTCTCAATTTTAAACTCGAAAAACAGAGAAACTCCTCTAGCTAAACTTTTTGGCGCCGTGTGTTAGGAAAAGTTTTGAATCAACTTTCCTTTCTTTTTTTTTTAATGCAAACGTTGCAGCTGTTGGAAGCGTTGCTTTTTCTCTGTATGTGAATATTTTCTTTCAATTTTTTTTGGCTTCTTTTGCCCGTCAGCTGTGTCAACATGGCCAAGAGCAAAAGCGTGTGAACTTGACGTTTGGAAATGGCAAAGCAAATGCAAACTTTCGCAAGGTGAAAATCGCAACAGCTGTGTGCAAATTTATTTATGCTATAGCCAAGGGTATTATGGATTTGCGAGCATTTTCGTTACGCATTGAAAGAAACCATCTTTCAAGGTGGAGAAAATTAATACACAATCAGTTTTGATAGCAGTTTATACGAGTTAAATCTTGATTTAAATACAACTAAAATATTTTATTAAAATCATATTAACATTCTTAATAATTGTTACATAATTAGAATAATTTATATTATTTTTCAATAAAAAACTGTGATTAAATTACCAGCTAGGGTATTCAATTATTCACCGAACTTGAGTGTTTTTATTTTCTACAACTCTACATTTTCTTGTACATACACGGCGTATACGTAACGCAGCTGTCGAGTGCCGTGTATCGTATAGCATTTTGATGCCCGCTTAGCCAGGCAACTTGTGACTTGCCACAATTCGTGTGCTGAACTTGACACTCAACATCCCAAGTTGTTGTTGTTGGCCAACAACTTTTACCGCCCATCGATGACGATGACATCACGCGCCAGCTAATGGCAAACGTGCATAAAATACTTATAACTGAATAGTATAGTATTTGGAATATATATATACATAAAAAACGCTGCATATATAAATATATATACATATATAGATTGGTTTTCGTTTTTGGTCTGTCGCCCCGAAACAAATATGAAATGCACTTTTAAATGTTAAATAATTCACTGGCAATTGCACACGCAGAGCGGCAACAACTGGCGCCAATTTTATGCGCTAAATGAATTTATGAACAGTTTGTGACATATTTTATTCCGCATACATTCACATCTGGTAGTCGAAAAAACAATATACACATACACATGTATTTATATTTAATCGATTTAGCTCTTTTTCGGCTAATTTTTTACGTTGCTTTAATCCAATTTGATGCTCCAAATTTTTTCTATAGCTTAATCCTTTTTTACCTTCAACGACACAACGTATATACATTTAGTAATGAAAATCATAATGAAAATGAACTATTGACTGAAATTGAAAATGCCATGGAAATAAAGTGTACATGATTTATATAATTATAATTAAAAAAGCTATTAAAAACCTCGTTAATACAACATGCGAGTAGTCAATGCCAATTCGCATTACCCAATTCGCATGAACCAAATATTAAATAAATAATGTTGGAGCTGTAATTTCTAAATTTTGTTATAAATTTATAAGTATTTTATGTGAACCACGGAAGAAATATGATGACAAATGAATAATACTCTTAATAATATAATCAGTATTGCAAATAGTTATTAAAATAATGATAATAATATAAATAATATTTATTCTAGATATTACTAAATGATTTCAGCACAAGTTGTGAACTGAGAATAACAAATAATTTAAAAAATAAATTAAATAATCATTATAAGTATTAAAATATTAATATTAAAATATATATAAATAAAAAATAAGTACATACATTTTTATACTCGTAAAAAAATAAAAAATGTATACTTCAGTTTTATACTTTTGTTTTCTATATATTTATTCTAGATATAACTAAATGACTTCAGCACTAGTTGTGAACTGGGAATAAAGAATAATTTAAAAAAATTAATCTAATAATTATTATAAGAGTTAAAATATTAATATTAAAATATATATAAATTAGAAATAAATACATAAATTTGTATACTCGTAAAATAAATAAATAATGTTTACTTCTGTTTTATACTTTTGTTTTCTGTTACTATTTTACAAGCACGAATCCTTCAAAAGTATTTACTGAATATCCTGAAGGCTACCAAGTATACAATAGATATTTTCAAGTGTAGCTTAGGATTGGCACAGCTTTTGGCAACAGATCTGATTGTTGTAGGGCTCAAATGATGGCCAGAATGAAGCTTATGTCGATGAGTTGAGATAAGATTCAATTCTGGTTTTTCAGATGTTGTAGTTGTTGAGGTGGTTCTTGTTGTTGTTGTTGGTAACATATTAGGAGTACTTGTTGTTGTTGCAGTTGTTTCGGTTGTATTTGTTGTTGCTGTAGGTAATGTTGTATATTTGGTTAATATATTTAAATCAGTTGGTTTATAGCTACGCTTTGTTGTCGTTGAGGGAACACTCGATGCACTTGTCGTTTTGTTAACTGTGGTTCTAATGAACCACAATCCTTCGGTGGTTGCATCGATCGTGGGGCTAAATTGGCCAAAGGAACGCGTAGGATTCTCTACTGAAGATCGTGTGGTATGTGACTTGGTTAGGAATCTTTCGAAGATGTTTGTCGATGCTTTGGTTGTCAATTGTGTATTAACTTGTGGTCTGGTGGTGCTTTCAGTGGTGCTGAGAGAGGTATCATTGCGAGTTGTTCTATTAACGTAGTTGAGTGTTGGTGTTGAAGCTGCTTCACGAAACATTCGTAATCCATTGTAAGGCGAATCCTGTGCCTTTGAGAAGGCAATAAGTTGTGGCAAAATCAGCAAAAGAAGTCGAAGAAAATACATTGTGATTGAAGAAAGACTTGAAGCTTAATGATACTAAAGTGAAATGTGCTTGCATCTTTTATAGAACCCACATTAAGTACCTAAAATGGTGACTGCATCTTGATCATAAAACAGCAGACCACAGTGAGTCACACAAATTTTGTAAAAGGGCCTAAAATAAAAACAGTTGTCTAACATTTTGCTTTTAGCCACTACATAAATTTCTTGTCATGATTTGTTGTTGTTGTTGTTGAAAGGCAACAGGCTAACCGACCTAACATTCAAATTTATAAATAAAGTATAGAAGTAGGATGAATATAGATCAACTGCCGGTCTTCCTTTTGCCTTTTGGCTATGCACATTTTATGGCCCGGTGGCACTTATCAATGCAACTGCCAATCACAGAGGCAGCCAGGCGACCGCACAACAACAACAATACCAACAATAGCAGACTAACTGAAACAGACTACAGAGGGGCGAGAAAGGAGGGGTGATACAAAAACCACACATCGTCACCAGGCACCACAGGCCTGGACATTTGTATAAAAAACATTTCATGTGCTGTGCTGACACATGCCATTTTTTCAATTCATTAACTATTTTAGTCATAAATTATTGCACAACAACAACAAATGCAGCAACAACAGCAACATGCAATGCACACAAAACACTCGATAAGCTAGGAATGTATACATAAACTATAAAGATATATGGTGTTATTGTTGGCATTTTAAAAAGGAAAACAAAGCGATTATCTTAAATAAATATAGTTTAAATATTTTTTAGAAAAACCAGTTAACCAGTTAATTTATAAATAAATTCAAATACTAGCTGAAATTTTGAAAATTCTAGATGGAAAATTAACTTTTAGATTCCCAACTCGAATAACTTTGTTAAAACTGCACCGATTTTTGAATTAAAATTATCCATGTAAGAACAAAAATAAACCGTTGGGAAATTCGATTCAAACGCCTTACCATAGTCACCGTCTAACTCGATACTAAAATATTAAAATTTCCCTATCAATAAATCTGTGGGAAAGCCAGTGATCTCTCAACGACCGATTCAGCAATTTAATACAAGCAATTCATATTTTGGCACTGCCAGCAACTAATCCATAGAAATAAAAAAACACACACATCCACACACAACACACACATACAGCACACTAACAAATCACAGAAGCGCAAACAATTGCTCAAATATTGAAAACAAAACAGAAATCCAGTTCGTAAAACTCTAACATAAATAAATTTGCCAGTTTAAGAGAAGGAGAAGAAGACGAAGAAGAATGGGGGAATAGAGCATAAAAAAATGTGGAAAAACAAATTTATAGTACACGGTATATTTTATGGATGTCGAAAAACATTTCCCCCAGCGCTAAAATGCAATGCAGGGGAAACACAAGAGAGGCACACACATGGAAAATATTTTGACACAGATTAAAAGCACAGAAACAACAACAACAAAAACAAAAACAACAACAAGAAGAAGCTGGGCTAACATTCAGCATTCCAAACAGCAAATTGCAATGCCTCAAAACACAATACAACGTTGTTCATTTAAATTTAAATGAAACGCAGCCACATTCGTTAGGATAAATCTTCCCCTCTGAGTCCCAAGTTCCGTCCCTCAATCCTCAAGCGCCTTGGCAACTGGGAGCTGGAAACTCTGAGCGTTGATTCTCAGGCGACTGCCAATGGGAGTTGTGCTGAGAGTGGGCGTGGTAAAGGGGGCTAACAAAGTCGCGCTGACCTAAATCAAACAAACGCTAATGCCCGATTTTCAGCGCCACAAAATGCTGTGGCAGCTTCAACACCAACTCCCCACACAATTCATATTTGTTGCATAAAAATGTGTTCCATTTCAATACATGCTACATGCTACATATCATGCATGCTGCATGCCACCAGCATACTGCAAATACGAGTATAAAACAAAAGGCATTTCCAACGAGTTTCACAGCAAATTTTACCCATTGCAATGTTACAATTGTCTATGTCGTTTGTCTTTTATTTTTTATTTTTTAGAGAGAGAGAGTTTTGAATTTGTTTGCTTCCCTTCGCTTTTCATCAATGAATATTTATGGAATTGGGGGTATGAAGCTCACGTTGCTGGCTTCAAAATACTATATAAAATAATAAATAGATTGCTGTGGGAGCAGCCCAAGCACCGCAACATTAAACTCATAGAGGTTGAAATGGACGACAACGTCAAAATCAAGTGCTTGGAAATTGCAATTTATTTCAATAAAATTTGTATTTATTGAAATATTTTTAGCAAAGTTACAAAATTATTAATAACAAATAAATATCAGTTTATTTATTTAACTGTTTTAAAATTTATTTATTGCTTTTAACATATTAAAATTAAAAAAAAATTACATTTATTTATGAAAATGTATAATTACTTTAAAAATGTTTTGCTTACAAAGAATTAGTAAGAATCTTAAAGGACACTTGATTCGATTGAGGGATGTACGCATATAAATTTAATATTATATTTTCTTACAATCTTGACAATTCCCATCACATTTTTTTTCTCGTTTTGTCTTTGACTTTTTGCTTCTTTTTTTTGGGTTTTCTGTAGTCGGATTTGATCGTTTTCTATTATGATCTCTAGCATTCGATTGGATCTTTTTTGTAGTTCCTTTAGCTGTCTGCTTTCTTGACTCGCTTTTAACTTTATTTTTATTTTTCTTAACATGCTTTACTCTCTTCGTTGTTGTTACAGTTTTTGTTGTTGTTGTTTTCTTCTTATTTCTTTTCCTTGGGTTCGTGGTTGTTCTGGGGGTAGTTCGAGTAGTTCTCATCCTTCTCTTATGGTTCACATTTGATGTCGGTTGTTCTGCGGGAATTGAACTAGATTTCGTGTGTCCTGTCTTATCATCTGGATTTTCAGTACTTTGTGGTGCATCAACAGTTGAGAACTGAGTCTTCCAATCCTGAGCATGACTTATTCCTGGAAATTGTGGAAGGTGAAGTCCTCGAGTTACATTATTCGTACTCCAAACTTTCGCCTCGATTAATCCTGGAATTTCTGGAGGTCGCTGTGTGGTTCGCAGCACCACAGTGAGCACCACACAAAATGAAAGCCACTTCTTTACTTGCATTTGAAGACATGTCTAAACCAACAGTATTTCTTATATAGGCTTTTATTGAAAATCTACTACCCACAACATTGATAAGAAAATGGAAATATGGAATAAACCAAAACAAATGTTTTCAGAGTTGGGCGAAAAGGCGTCTTATCTGTATTATTCAAGACATGAAAAAAACTTTTAATGGACAAATTAAAAAATTCAATTTCTTTGAATCACTAAAGAATTATTTAAAATATCTTAAACACAATAGGATATAATAGAATATAAATTCAGTTTCAGCTCTCTTAAAACACTTTATTAAAATGATATTGCATTGTTTAAGCATTTTTACTCTCTCTTGATATCTCTCTCTCTCTCTCTCTGTACTAAGAGTTATGATCCTGAACCACAAACGATTTCACTTAGCCAACTTAAATGCCAACTAACTACCCAATTCTCATTAAACTTTGGCCATTACACTCCAAACTCAATTGCAGCTAAAGTAGAAGCCGCTTAATGTGCAGCAAGGCAAAGCACAAGACTATGATGATAATAATGATAATGATGATGATGATAATGACGATAAGGAATGAAGGAAAAAGAAGCGGCATAAAAATTACAAATTAAAAAACGCTTGAAAATAATAATAAAGACCAAAAGCAGACAAAACAAAATACGAAATGCGAAATACAGAAAAAACTTTTTGCCAAGCCAACAAAAGCTAATTAAGCCATTGCCATGGCACAGACAAAGACAAAGACATAGACAGAGACAGAGATAGAGACAGAAATAGAAAGAGACAGAGATAGAGTCAGAGATAAAGAAAATGAGAAGAACAACGACAAGGACAAAAACAAAATGCAAGACGGGGTAAAAACTAAAGTAAATTGAAAACTAGGCAAGCAAAGAGGAAAACTGCAGCTCAAGGAAGCTGTTAAATAGCTTAAATGGCGTTGAGCGTGTACGACATGTGTTCAGCAGGAAGGAAGGTGGGAAAAGGGGGTATTCAGAGGAAAAGGGGAAAAGGGGAAAAGGAGAAAGGGGTTGACTATCTGCTCAGTGTGTAGTCGTGCTCAAGTCGGCTTGCTGCCAGTCAAACAAATCCATTTCAAACCTTAAGCCTTGAGTAAACAACACGCACACACACAAACAAGCACACACACACACACACACACACTTGCGCCCACTTTTGGGCTGGGCGTGGCAAGTAGCTACTGTCATTCTTGGCTGCATTTTGTTTGTGTGCATAACAAGCAGAGAAGCAGGAAATTGAAATGAAATTGTAATCCTTATTTCTCAAGTGGGTTGAAGTGCTTGAAGCAGCACTAGAAAGAGCGAGAGGGTGAGACAAAAAAAGAGAGAGGGAGAGAGAGGGAAAAGGGTTCTATGCGCACGTATGCATATTTATATATTCGTATTGGTTGTGTGTGTGTGTGTGTGTGTGTGTAAAGGAGCTGCAGTAGAACGACAGGATGCCCATACGGAAATGCAACCGCTAAGCAGACGTTTCCTGGCTGCCAACATAAAAATAACAACAACGATCGCACTGCAACTGCACAATAAAAGGGCATAACAATATTGTCATCGCTTTTGACCAGGCCATGAGTGCAATTTCAGCTATACAATTCTTTATCGTGTAGCGTAATTTTAATCAAGTTTAGATTTTACATAAACAATCGGGCTTAGCCAACTTTTTAGAAAATCTATCTATTTGGAATGATCAGAAATCAGTTTCAATGTCATTAAATTGCCAGCTACTTATCAATAAGATGTATGATATGTATCTATATATCTCGTATTGTAAGGTAAGGCAAGGTAAGGTATCTTAATTATAAAAACAATAAAGATGCCTGTTCCAAATTTGGCAGCTCAATAAAAATAAATAAAAGATAATAATTAAAATTTTAAAAAAATATAAAAATATAATTTATAACTAATTTTAACAATGTTTTTTTTTATTTTTAAATTTAAATTTAAATTTATTTTTAAATTTAATTTAATTTTAAATTTTAAGCAGTTACTTGTCCTTTCTTCATGAAGATGAAAAGCTTGATAGCCGCATCAGAAATAAAAGTTTAACTTATCTTGCTGTTTGATAATTTCAAGCACATGTTAAAGTTGTGATTAAGATTGACATTAACATGTATAAAAAATAGCTACTCGCTAAATTTAAAACATAAATATTTTAAAAAGAAAGAGTCTCCAATCTTTGTCTCTGTGTTCATTTCTCAGCAGTTATTGTTGGTCCTTGAACAGCGAATCGACAGACGCCTAACATATCCTGTGAGTATGCCGATTTTCTAAGTGTTTGCCTGAATGTGCGTGTGTGTAAGTGTGTAGTTTGGCACAAAGTTAAGGACGACAATGCCGAGAACGAGGAAAAAATTCTTTTGACTGAGACTGAAGGAACTGAAGCTGAGCTTGAGGTCGAATGCAGCTTTTGTTTTAGTTTTTGCCTGCCAACTTTGTTTATGTGTTTTTTACAACTTCCTGCCTTGTTTATGTCCCAGCGACGTCTGCACTTTTAATCGTCGTCTGTGCTGTGCTTATTTGCTTCCGTTTTGCTCCTTGCCTCGTTGTGGCATTCAATTTTTTCCCCCCGCTTCCCCTCACAATCCCTCTGCCCTCACATTCGCCGTGTCAGCGCGCTCGACTTTGGTGCAGACTGCAAGTGTCTGTTGTGTCGCTGACATGTCTAAGGAGCATGCTCTTGGCCTGGCCCAAAGTGGCAGTGGCAGTGGCAGTAACAGCAGCAATTTCGATGCCCGGGGAAGGGGTTGAGAAAAAAAGGAAAACTTTACAAGTAAATGTGACAATGAACAGACATAAACACGTTTTGGCTGCACAAAACTGTTAAGCGGCGGTGCCAAATGAGAGAGAAAGGGGAAGCTCAGCTCTGTTTGTCTTGTGTTGAAAAAACAACACATGTATGACTTAAATTGTTTATAAGCGTGTGTGCGTGTGTGAGTGTGTGGGGGTCGTGTGGGCGGAAAAAAGTTTTATATCCAACTTAAAAGTGGAAGAACGTAAAAAAAAAGAAACAGAACAAAATTGTCAACGCCATTTTACGGTTTGTTCGTGTGCGTCACAAATTGATGGAAAGTTTAATGACACGTTCGATTAAAAGGCGTTTTATAGAACTTTATGGATGTGGGTGTGGCACACTGAGTGCACAACGAGGCGTATGCGTCATGTGATAGATCTATGAAAGTTTCAAGCTGCATTTTTAATCATGCATGAATTAGGGCACATTAAATGTCAAGAAGCTTTAAGCTTAAGCAAATCGATATTTCTGCACAATAGTAAAGTCGAAAAATTATCAGAGTGAGTATAAGAAGGCAAAAATATCCACAATATTAAAAACAACAACCAAAAAAAATAGATTGTGGATGAATCAAAAAGTTTATTTTTTAATATAATACACTAAACATAATTATTGAGAAATAATAGTTAATTAAAATCGATAAGTTTTACTGAAACAATTTAAAATGAGATTCAAATAATTTGTTTAAATTACAATTTAATAAAAAATGTCAAAGTTGTGTAATACAATAGAAGTAATTAATAAGTAGACACATACAAAAATTGATTGCTCATATATATTTGGTAAATATATCGATAATATAGAATAGGTAAACTTTGCTTTAGTTCACCGCCTTAAAATTAAAACTGATGACTTCATAGAAACTTTGCATATGGCGCATGTGAAACCGCAAGCCACATGAAGTTTAGGCCGAGACTATTGCCACCACCCAGAAAGCATTTCAGCCATCTAGCAGCTGTTACCACATTTCAAACAACATGTGCCTGGCGCCTGGATGACTGGATGACTGAATGACTGAATGACTGAATGAGTGGATGAGTGAATGCCTGTGCCTGGCATTTTCTTATGCATAATACAATTTAGCCATAGTTGCAGTTGCAGTTGCCATTGCAATTGCAGTTGCAGTTGTTTTCGCTTCGGGCAATGCCAGCTGAATTCCATCAAGTCTCTAATACAATTTGTAGCAAGTTTTCAGCACAGTTGCCCCAAAAAAGAACGTACTCATCGTTGGATCTTAACAAGCCCAGCGGCTAAGCAAATCAACAGCGAAACTGCAGTTGCTGGAGGAAGAACTGAGAATTTAGAACTGAGAACTGGAAGATGGTTCATAGTCAGCCTCGAGCCGTTCATCAATTTATTTAAATTTTGTGTAAGCCACAGAAACAGACAGCTGACTGTCAGATGCTCCACTAGCCACCACAGAAACTTCAGGAGTCTTCCTCCTCCCCCTACCGAACCCCTGCCCAAGAGACTTGACTCAACTCAACTTGACTTGACTTGACTTGACTTGACTCGCTAACAAAATTACGGCCAGAAAGCAGCTTGGCAAAAAGTTACAGATGCAGTGCGAACGAAGCATAGGAGTAGCACTTTCCACTATTAAATCATATTTTGCTCTAGCATTTGTTGTTGTCCTCCTTCTTCTCTTACGGAGTCTGAGTCTGAGACTGGTCTGAGTCTGACTTTTATGCCGTCTACATCAGCTTCATCCTCATGCGCACATAATTTCTACTTATGTACTTTGCCCCTGCCTCCCATATAAAATGTATTTTATAGTTTTGCTAAAGATGAAAAAAAAAAGAGCGAAACTTGTAAGAGCATTATACTCAAAGTTTCAATGTGCATTTCAATTACACTTTGGCGCAAAGTGGAGCTGGCGTGGCATGAGCCAAAGTGCCAGCAAAATAATAAAAAGAAAGCTGCAAAAAGTGAGAACATAATGTGGGCGTGGCTCTCCTAACATTACACACATTGTAAAATGTCACGGCATTGTTGTTCCGAGAGCGTAAAAGAGAGGCGACATCTTCTGTCTTCTAATTGGAGTCCAGTTTACTCATACGCCCCGTTGTACGGTCAGCTGACAACGCTTTATCCCTTTGTCAGTTACTAATAAACAAGAAGCTGGCACATAAATTGTTGACATTTTACCAACAGTTACACGGCTACTGCAACTGACAGAGACAGCTTGAGATCGTGCGAAAGGGAAGGAAGACAAGCAGCTGAAAAGCATTTGTCATATGTCAACTGGAAAAGTGAAGAACTCGTTTTTGTGGTGGATAAATAATCGTGTTTGCGTCGAGTTGGCATAAAGTATAGATAATACAGAATCTAAACTATATAATTATGTAACTTGTATTATTTAGAATCTAATAATAACTTGCATATGTATTTTAAAGAAGCTTAATAAGCAAAAGATACAAGAAGTTGATTAACATACAACATTTTGTGTGACTTTCAATTGTAATAAGCAAAAGACACTTTATTTATTTTTAATTAGGAATTGTTCAAGATACAAATTATGTATTAATCAAAGTTTTAATAAGCAAGTGATACTTTCTTAATAGTTTCAAAGCTAAACGGCAAAACTACTTTCAATCTCAAGCGCCACAATTGGCTGTCAGCCATTATCAGGAGTGTCCTTCTGTCTCAACTGCTGGTCGCCTGTCAACGTCGTTAGCCTTGTCTCTATTCCAGCCTCAGTTACTATTACTAGTCCTTGTTCTTTCTTCCTTTATTCTTTGCTTTTTTGTGTTTGCCCAAGCACCTAGTGCGAGTTTTATTTATGGCTGCTTCCGCACGTGCTAAACCCTTTCGGGTTATTTTTTTTTGTGTTCAGCTTATCTCTCCCAAGACAAAGCCATTGCTCCTTGACTTGAGGACGGCCTGGCGTGTCAACAGGCGGCCACAACAGGCGGCAATCCAGCAGCTTGGCGTCCTTGCTGCTCCCTGTTGCATCCTCCTTTACTTTTTTCTATCTTTTAATGGAATTTTAAAATCAAATAATTGGTTTTGTTAAATTTTCAGTTGTCCGCATTGGCGACAGCAAACTGATGCTGCAGGTAAACACAAAGGACAACAGGATACAATGGCAGACAAATGTAGCCTTTTTCCTAGTTGTTACTTAGTCGGTTAGTTATGCAGCATTTATCCCGTCTAACTTATCGCTAACCAAGCTATTGGTGTTTATTGCAGTGAAAAGGATACGTGATGTCCTTGCGGTTCGATTACAAGGCAAACGGTGTTCAACTATTAGATAGATTGACATTTGTGGTATCAAATTGTATAGAATTGTAGTATCTTTTGGATATTGCTGAGATCATTCTTTACAGTATACAGATTGTACTTTCTCTAGTTTGATAGATAAATAGACCAATACTTTAATCGCAAATGTGTGTCTTGTATAATTTTTAATACTTATCGATCGATCTCCATTAATAACTATTACAAACAAACATGTAATCTTTTTACTTTTGTTGCCTCTATATATGTATTTCTTTAATGTCAAATAAGAATAGCAATAAATAAAATTGTTATTTGCTGAGAATAATATTTAAAAATATATCTATAATCCCTTCTACCATTTCAGATGCTTTTCATAATCATGTCATATGTCAGTTTCGAACCCTCTTATTTGTGGGTGGACTTTGGCTCAGCTGGCTTGACATCTTTCGCCTCTGGAGCAGCAGCAGCAGCTGCTGTGGTGACTGGAGCTTCAGTGGTCACAGCTTCAGACGTGTCCTTGGCAGGCTCTGCAGCTGGAGCTGCGGAATCCTTGGTCTGATCAACTGGTTTGGCCGCATCAGCAGTTTGTCCGGCAGCAACAGTTGCAGGTGTTATGGTTGTTGCTGCAGTTGTAACAGTTGCTGTTGTGGTCTTAAATCCAGACTCCTGTTTGGCATGACTGGTCTGATTCAATGTGGCAGCTCCCTTTGTAATGGATGTTGTCCAATGAACAACATCGCCAGTCTTGGCCTGATGTTGGCTATGATCGGCCAGAACGGCAACGCTTACGACCACAAAACTGAACAGGCAAATAGTTTTCATGTTGATCAAAGTGTAATATTTATAAAATTTACAAAGTAATGAATTTCTTGCTGTCGATTTCACTGCTTAAGCTGCACTGGACTTTTAACTGAATTTCTGGCTATTTATATGCTATGAAAAATTAATTTCATTAATTTGTCAGCTGTTTATAAGTCGATTAATTTAACAGTTGTTGGCAGTCTGGACAGTAACTCTATATTTTCTTAGTCAGTCTTTATCTTGGATTTTTGTTTATCTTCTGCATACAAAAATGCGAGGGAATTATGAAATATTAGCGGCTCAGATTCTGTTTTCAATTAAGGAATGTGATTATTTAAGACTATCAATTTTACAAATTCTCACAACAACAACTGGAGTTTCAAATAGTTTTTTGCATAACTTTTGTATTAATAATGCGATCATAGTTATATATAAATAAATATCTGCCTGTTAAAAGTAATTTATGTATTGATACTCTTATTTGTTGCACTTTTAAACTGGCTTAAATTATTTAATTAAAGTATAAATTTAAAAAAATAGTAAATACTATACTGACTTTCTGGAACATTTGGCTCATGAAATAGCGACAAAGCTTTGATAAAACTTGAGTTTGCATTGTTCCAGTTGATGTTGAACAAAATCTAAGAATCTGTTCAAACGTCAAACGCACTTAAAACTTTTGTTACGACCAACTTGTATGTCGTACATACCGCACACCTAAAGAACAAGAAACTTGACCTGTATTTGCCAGAAAGTTAAAAGCAGCTGCAGCTGCATCTGCATCGACAACATTTGCATTTCTCTAGGTAAATGGAACACAATGCGACGAGTGTACATAAATCAGCAATGCATATATGCTCTCTATATAACAAATGTATACATGTATGCATACATATGTATGTGTGTGTGCTGCTTTCATATTTATATTTATATAGGCGAAAAGAAAGCAATTTGAATGGAAAAACGAGGCGAGCAAACAATTTGCCTCACAGCGTTGACGTTGAAAACGACTTACGCAAATGAAAGTTGCTAAGGCAAATGTGTGTCTCTGTGTGTGTGTGTGTGCGACATAGTTACAACAAAAGCTAGTCCCCGCCTGCAGCGTCCAAAAGTCGTTCAAGACCAAACTCAGAGAGCAGACCAGAGTCCAAAGTCCTTTTTGAGAGTTGCTACTTGAGAAGCAAGTGCGTCAATACGAAACAGCTTAGTGTGTGCTATTATGTTTATGTGTGGGTGTGTGTGTGTGTGTGTGTATATGACAATGTCAGTCGTGCGTGGCAGCAGGAAAATCCAGCACCTTCCTTCCCGTCTTACACCATTGAGCGCTATATTTGCCAATTCACGTTATAAACTTGTTTTCAATTTCAAATTCAAATGCTGTCCTTGCAAGTTTGCGCCTGGTTACTGGATACGGGCTACAGTCTAGTAAAGGCTACAAACTGGGACACACAGGACTCTCAGTAACATTTGTAGCCAAGACACATGCACTTTAGCGGAAAGCGGGAAGCGGGAAGCAGCTTCGGCATCAAAAATCCTATTCAGAAACTGTCGTCCTCTTTCTGCAAAAGTTGCATTCGCATGAAATTTCTTAAGTCACCCAACTCTTGCAACTCCCAACTTCTCCCCTTTCGTGCTTTATCCCTCCAAAGGGAGAGTAACTTTACCCACACTCTGGCTGACACTCATAATGGCTGGACGTGTTCTCGTAAATTGCTTCACTTTTCCACATTTTGATCGTTTCATTTTCCCCATGTGCGTGTGTCCCTGGCTTTGCATTTCCCATCTCTTATTTTCTTTAAGCGAATTTCCATGCAAAAAACTTTTAGAAAATGGAAAAAGTTTTATAATAACCAGGCATGTAGTTATTAGAAGCCAGCAGATCAAATCTTTAGTAATTTGCAGAAATTAGCTGAAAGAGAGTTAAGCGTCAGTTTTCCTCTCTCTTTATCTATCTCTCTCTCTCTCTCTCTGTCTCTCTCTACAATTGGCTTATGTGGAAAATGTATGTCTATGGGTCATTTGCTTGAAAACTTTAACAAGATTTTTTCGCTTACAACTTTTAGACAAAACAAATGGGATTTTGGCTTAGTTTTATGTGAAGAGAAAAGCCGAAATTCAACAGATTTATTATCATGTACATTAATACAATTTTCTTATTAGTTTTTAAAGTTTAGAAAAATTTGTTAGAGTACCAAAATTCAGCAAGTAGTTTAACATTTTTTAAACCTAAACAAAATATTTTATATAAATAAATAAAATATAACATGTGCTATAATATAATATATTCTAAAATAAAATTTTTTGTTAAACTCTTTAAAATGAATTAAGAGATAAATCCGATAATAATATTTGTTACTGATCTATACAGTAGTAGATTAAATAAATTTTGTTGAAAAATTACACTGAACTAATTCATATCCAGATTACATATATTTTGTGTGTCTCAAATAAATTATTAAAATAAAATGAAACAACAAGCAATAAACATAATTAACAATATTCCAAAATAAATTAAATCGTATGTTTGCTTACGGCGATTTCTTAATTCGTAATTGACCGCCCTTTTGGTATTCTTCTCGGCCAAATCCAAATACTCTGAGGCATTGGTCACATTGTACTGAATGCAATTGCTAAGATCGCCCTGAGACTCAACGAATATTTGCATATCCTTGAACAAAGAGTGCAGCTGCCTGATGGATGTCTCCAGTTTTATAATATCCGCATGTCTATACTGAATATCTATGATCATTTGCTTGGACATTTCAGCATCCGTGAACAGATTTTGCAAAAATAACGACGAATTGTCCTGTTCCAGCATCTCGTCCACTTGTTCGTCGCTCATCGAACGTCCTGTGATTTCCAGCTGACGTTGTATTCGTGTCTTGGAGCACTTACGAAAATAAACTTGAATGCGATTATAATCGGATATAATCTCTACAAATTTGTAGATTAGTCCCGAGTGCTGCATTTTCTGCATTCGCAAAAGGGCTGAGTTAATTAGCAGTCGCTTCTTTTCTTCAATGGTTTCCAAAATGGTCCCAATCTTCTCACTTACTCCATTTGAATTCTTTTGAATCTCGGCTGTAAAATATTCCAACTGCTGTTTGGCTATTGCATCGCGTTGTATTGAGGACAATATAACCGAATGCTTTCCTTGTACATCAGCAATTAATACTTGGAGATTATAAAGCAATTCTCGAATCTCTTCTACGAGAACGAAGAAAGCTTTCATTTCGATATCCAATTGGAGAACAGTTCCTCCCTCCTCATTTTCCTCTTCTTCGCTCTTCCATTTTTCTCGGGCAGCAAGCAAATCGGGTAGCCTATCTCTAATCATTTTGCTAAATTTCAATATTAGCTGTTGTCTTTGATTAACTTAAAAGACAAGTTAAAAATCCATATCTTTCTATTTAAATTCATATATGAGACATATTTATAACAAAGTACATTAAAAAGCTCACAAAACACACAACATTTCAATTTGACCAAACATCTCAAAAAATATATGTATATAAATATTACAACTCTATATTTAGATAATTTTACCTTTTTGATATTTCCAAAATTTTGTGCTTAAAGTAAGAACTTAACATCCTTGTAATGATATCGATTGATGATATTAAAATCTAATAACTAAATAAATATGAAGATACCAAATCATATAAAGCTTTGAAAATAATAAAATTGTATTAAAGACTGATTATTGATAACTTTGATTAACAGGTTGTGATAAATAAAAAAATTTCGAAATATACGTGTATATTTCTATTGTTGGTAACAAAAAAATACATATAATACATGCCAAATAAATTGTTGGAATATATAATATTGCATAATATCATAATGACTTAAATCTTTATAAAACTTGTGGCATGTGCAAAATTTGAAATAAATGGAATCAGAGCACATAATATTTTCTTAATAATATGTAAGTATTATATTCAAAATAATAAGTACCAGCACTTTGAATTCATTAAATTATGAGGACATATAATGTGCATTAATAAATGGAATTGAAATTGATTCACAACATTAATCACAGAATTTTCTTATATTTAATACAGATTTTCAATTTCAATATAATATTCTTACCTTTATTTTTAAAAAGCGAACTTGGTTGAGAGTCGTGTTCCAATTGATTTGAGAATAAGTATTTTGCGTTTAACCAACCAAATGCGATTCAAATGGCAAATGGGGAAATTGAAAAAGGCTGGCCAAATATAAAAAGCCAAGTTTACGAGCTGTAAAGAAATGAATTTAAAGTGAATTTACTTTTTGGGGAGAATCTTATTGAAGCGTATTAAAAGCAGCAGGTGAATTGAGTGTAAATAATGCTTAAGACTTAGAATCAAGACTCAAATTTCTAGAACAAATATTTGCTTAGCAAGTGTACGAATGTGTGTGTATATCTGGAAAAAGTTCAACTGAAATTACGCATCTTTAAGATACGCCTGTGGAAGCGAAGCTGAATTTTAAGTGAATTTAAACTGTGTTCAGTTGTCGCAAGCCAAAATGTTTTACAACTACGCCTCCTACATGTGGTTACTTAAACAGAGCCCTAAGCACGCGCCCACGTCCACGCCCCCTTTGTCTCTCCAATCTATCGTATACATTGCTGCCCACTTTGCATTACACAACACACACAGGAGGAGAGACAAGTAAAACATGAGAAATTTTAGCAACAATGTTCTCGTATTTTTGGAAGGTACAAAATGCTTTAACACACACACAAACAGAGAGCGCACACACACATGTTTACACCTCAAAGACATTGCTTAGCAACAGTTACGCATATTTTAAGGACTCTTTTGCTTGTCAGCAACCATTCTCATATAAGTAATCGAGCGTTTTTTGACTCTCGGAACATTTTTAAAGTTGCTGCAACTCGCGCATCTTTCAGATACTTTTCGTTAGCCACTTTAATAACGTCGGATACAATTTGTAAAATTGTTCCTCACACACACAGGTTGTCTGTTCAATTTGGGGAGTGTGTCCTTCTGTGTGCGTTTCGAATATTCCGTCTTCTCTCCCTCCATCTCTTCGACATATTTGTGTGTCACTTTGGGTATTTGTGTTATTTTGATGGCCAAATGCCTTTGGCTAATAATGTTAGGCAACGCTAACTGAGCTTTTTAGCAAAAGTTATGAAGATAGTTTACATTGCCGTGTTGTAAGAGGCGGCCAGATTGGCATTTTTGGCATTGCGTATACGCTCAGTTAACTTGTAATTTTGGGCGCCAAACATGATTGACTTTAATAACTAGAAATACGTTTACTTGCTATATATTAAGTTTATTATATTTGGATATAATCTTCCTAGAAGTTTAGCAGTTTTACTGAATATTTAACACAGAACGGATTTATTGGTTTATTGTCTCTAACAATATTTTGTGTTTATTAAAGGTATTAATTATTGTGAGAGTTATTTAAATTGTTCTTCATTTGGTTTAATTTATATATTAATTCACTTGTACTGTTCGTTTGAAATTTTGTGATATTCCATACATTTGTTTAACAAATAAATGTATAGCTAACTGAATATTATTTTTACTTAAAAATTACTTTAGTTTTTTTAAACTAATTACTGTTAGATATTATTATAAATTTTACTTGTATATTTATTATATTTTACTTTCAATTTAAAACTATTAAAACTTCGATTTCTGGAGTTATGCGTGCGTTGTCTTTGAGATTTTGACAATGAATAAATCTCCCATTAAGATTTTGTCTTCGAGTCAGTTGTTCGTCCGATTGCCGAGCATTGTAGTGCAGTTTTGTATACACTTACAGAGAGGGTAGATCAATTTGGAGTCAAACTATAAGCCTTTAGCTACCATAGAAACGAACTGCAAGAGAATCAAATTTTCAGCAAGCTTAATAAGCTGGAGAGAGTCGTGCTAGTTCCAGGACATGGGTCCGGGCAATTTGTAGGCTTCACATGCTTTTAGTGGTAATGGAGGAGACAAAGGGAATGTAATGTGCATAGCTGCAGCTGACAGGAACCACATAATCAGCTTACGACCTTATCAAATTACCAGAAATGGTCACAGTTTCTGATGTGTTTCTGCGGTTGCTTGAGGATTCACCTTTATGCACTGTCCTGCCAGAGAATAAGCACATTGAGTCAACAAGTTACAATGACTTTTGAATAGAAAACTAATTTGCAACTTTGCAATCTCCCAATTCTATACTTTTATTAATCGCCTATTGCACTTGTTACAAACTTACAAGCATATTGTGAGTCCTGTATAATTGCAACTCACTTTAACTAAGGCCAAAATCTCGTGTTGCCAATTCAAAGCCTAATCTGAATTCCATTTGCTGCAATAAATTCACTTAAGCTGCCCCCAAATGCCTTCAATTATGCTTTCACTAGAGCAACTATGCAACTAACGTGGCAGGTCATGTAGCTGTTACTTTTGAAACAAACCACCGTCTCCTTGCCTCAGTTTCTACTCATGGCCGACGGCAAGCGGCTTAGAACTTAATTTCCTGTTTGCAGTCATAACCTGGCTGTAGTTATGCTGCCTTTCAGTCTCAGTCACAACACGCAATGCAGCAAGGGGCAAAGGGCCAAAGGGGGGGATAGCATTAAAAAAGAAGTCAACATAAAAGTGTACAAAGTCACTTAATTAAATGTTGCTCATACGACATGTAGTACGAGCGGACAAAGCCAAAGTTGCCAACAAAGTCGCAGCACGTTGGCAAATCCTTTGAGTAACTTTAAGTCCTAGCATATCTCTCTCATTCCCTCTCTCCAATGTCTCCAATGTCTCCCCTCTGTAAATACACTTAGCTACTGGCAGCAACACCTTCAACAAAAGGGGCCAGACATCCTGGCGACTCTCTTCCCCGTTCACACGAGACATTGCAATTTTCGTTGCACAAAATCCCCTAATTAAATGTAAATTACAAAATGCTTCAATGCCAAGTGACGGCAAAAGTGGCAAGTAGCAAGTAGCAAGTGGTAAGTGACAAGTAGCGTTGTCATTGCAATGCCAGACAAGTCAGCTTCAAGCTCCAAGCTCCAAGCTGCAGCTGAAATTGTAATTTTCATGCTTATTACAATATTTATGCTCGCTAAGCAGCCAGGAACATCCCCTGACTCAACTCAACTCGACTTGACTTTGGCTTTGGCTTGTCTTCGTCCTGTTGCCATTTGACTTCTCTACGCCACTTTTTGTCTCCTCTCATTATTTCTTTTTTTTGCTCTCTTCGTCGAATTGTTTTCTTATCATTAGCGCTGATGAAATGTAAGCCAAGGAGCAGCAACTGACGTCAAAGTTTCGTCCTTGCTGTGTAATGGCTGCCATTTCCGTTCTAGACGACACGACACGACACGCGCCACTAAAGCCAACGTCAAAGCCAATGCCAAGTTCCAGAGTATGCCAGAGCGTACAGTTTCCTGTTACTTCACTTCACTTTCCCCCTTTTCCCGTCTTCGAGATTATTCTTGGCGCTCGGCGGTGGGCGTCTCCTGAGCTTAGGTAAATGTAAATCCTTTTGCTGAGCGCTAGAGTCCTGCTGCCAACTGGCAAAGTGAGACATTTGTATTCAATTTTTAAGAACTGCTGAAGCCGTCTGCTTTAAAATCCAAATGATTTCTTATCAGTTAATGGCATTTAATATACAATTTAATTTGATCTATTAAAATTATAATAACATTTTTGATATGTTTTAATAGTAAATCTTAATCGTAATTGAACTGAACACCCCATTAATATATTTTATTATAAAAAACTTTTTGGAAATGGCAATTTCAATATAGTGGAAACATATAAAAATAAATAACAATTTCTACATAAAAACATTTAAAATAATTTCTAATAAAACAGCTAAATAACCGACGAAATCGTAACTTTACAAGATCTTCAATATTCAAATTCAAAAATGCAGGAAATATTTCTTAAATTATCTAAATTAAGATAGATAAAAACCTGGCGAATTTGTCATGAAACCGTAAACTGGAACAGTTTCGATATAAGAGCAGTTTAAAGCTGCTGTCCCTATAAACCTAAACAGGCAACAGCCATAAAAGTGAACAGCATAAATCAAAGCCAAAACTATTTTCATTTCGGGGTACAAAATCGAACGCTGTGAGGAGCCATTAAACCGCTTGCCATTAAAAGGCAGCAGTAAAAGCTTTACAAAATGGCAGCAACACGGCTAAAAGCTGAAGCTAAAAGACTGAAGAGAAGCGCATAGAAAGAGGCTGACTGACTGACAGAAGGGGATTGGAAAACCCCAAAAACCAAAAATAGAGACAGAGAGAGAGAGAGAGAGCGCGCAATGGGTAAAAAGTAAAAGTCGCGTACTTTTTGGCGTTGCCTGACTGCGTGCAAACCGCACGCGTAATAAAGTTAACGCTCAAAAAGGCGCACACACGTGTGGGTGTGGCACACACGCACACACACACACATCAACTCACACATAGAGTAGGAGAGTAAACTCGTAGCTAGACCAGAACCAGACCGAGACCAGAGCCTGCGGTTTAGCAATTGCTGCAAAATTTGACAGTTTTCCAAAAATTTTCGCAATTAGATGCAAACTACGACAATTGCAAATGGCTGCCAGGCTTAGAAAGCAGCGAGAAGGGAGCGGTGAGCGGGGAGGTGTATGTATGTGTGTTGGTTAACGGTTTGTCGCCGGCAACAAAACTCTTAACGGTGCTCTCGTCAAGTCACAGATTCAGTTTCAGTTTCAATTCCAGTTTTAGAGTCTGTTGACAGCGCCTACAGATTTTTATTGCTTCTGACATTTACACAGCATTTGATGTTTATTGAAGTGTCGGCTTCGTGAATGTGTATGAATGTGTATGTGTGTGTGTGTGTGCGTGTGTGTGTGTTCGGTTAAGCGGTCGTGCGGCAATAAGGCAGCCGCTTCATTGACATGTTCATATCGTTGCTGCTGCCACACGTGGCGTATGCGCAATGTGAATATGGCAATGTTAATGATTTGAACAGCAGCCGCAAGTGGAATGGATAGGGGAATAAGGAGTAGAGGCAAAGTTGGTTTTTAGTGCCGCCTAAATGAAATAGTTTAGAGGGAGAACCATAAATGATGCGGCTTGGGCTTGAGTTCTGTGTGGGTGTGTGCGTGGATGTGTGTGTGTGTGTGTGTGTGTGCGTGTGTATGTATGTGTGTTTATGGTCTATTAATATTCAATTGTGAATGAAAATTTGTGGGTTAAATGTGTCCCAAGGGTGCAATTTGAATGCTGTGAGTGTTGAAATGCAGTGAAAGTTTGAAGAAAGTTGTGTGGTTAACTGATTGATAAGCAGAAACCCAGAGAGAAAATAGTAAAGAGAGAGAGAGATAGAGAGAAAGGCAAAAAGCAGCAGAAATTGACAGCAGAGATTTAAAATGACAGCTGAAACATGATTACTTAAGTGGAAAATTAATTGGCGGCTTATTTAACAACTTAATTAGACAGTTTTATTTAAAATTGAATTAACGTTTATAATGAATTTAAATTAGGTATACAAAAATTCATTCTCGTTGTTTCTTTTTGAAAATATATTAAAAATAAATAAATAAATATTCTTCCTTCTAACTATGATTTCTTCTATCTTTTTTAAGCTAACTTTAAAAGTAAGCTGATTTATTTAGTTTTCCGATCTCAATAAATGATGAAATATTTAGATGATATAAATAAAAATAAATTCATAATCATTCTTATTGGAGAATTAAATGTCAATAACAAATTGATCAATTTTGACTTGATAACGATCTTTTGTATTGTCTTATAGGCTATTTCCACTACAGCACAGTTGGCTCATTCGACGCCATTTTCATCATCCCAGGCCGAATGTTCACTTCGTTCCCATACAAAATCCAAATGATCATCCAAAAAAAATTTAGTCATTTATTGCCATTCGCCCTGGTTGAATTCAGTATTTTTCTATCGAAAACCCGATGTTTCTCGATGATTTCGTGAAAAACTATGCAAATTATGCATGTTGTGTCAGAAAAAAATGTAAGCATAAAATTTGCGCCAAATATATTTTCAAAGGGAATATTAAAATGCTTTAATTTCTGATGAACAAGCTAAGGAGAGCAGTCATTCAGTGGAGCATGACCATGAGGCCATTCTTATGGAGCTAATTCATTAATATTAATTATTAATTAATTATTTTATACTTTATTATTATTATTATACTTATTTATTGCACAGACACTAAAAAGCTAATTTATTTCGGGCGAATAGCAAATCTAGTTACCCGTTTCACATTTGGTCGTGGAAATCCAAAAATCAGGCACATTCAAATGTGAGTGAATGAGGCAAATGTTAGTGCTCGTGGAAATAGCCTATTAGTTTATTTAAAAAGTCAATTGATAAAATAACTAAATAAATATTCCTTTAAATGATATATTTAATTGTGAAATATTCTTTTGATTATTTGAACTACCGAAAAGTCTTAGTAATATCTAAAAGGCAATCTATTTACTATGCTAATTATTTTCCGGCAAATTACTCGATAATATTAGCTGAAATCGAAAATTGATAAAAAATGTATGGACGTATCGTTTGTCACGCACAATCCAACATTTTGATCTTTGCGAGCATATCGATAACAGTGTTGTGCAATAATCGCATTACTCGCACATGAAAAGTCTGGCAACTCTAAAGCAGCCAAATTATTATTGCACGTCAGATCTTGTCGAATTGCACCATCATCAACTTAAGACGTGCAAATTTTAGAGTCGTGAAAGTGATTTAAAGTAAAGAATTGAAGTAAATAGCACTTAAGTGCATACTGGTGGGTCCATGAGACCATTGCTACCGGATTTCGGAATATTTTAAAGCCTAATTTAAGCCCCAGCTTCGATTGCTTTTCTTTTTGGTCTGGTAAGTGCATAAGAAGTGTTCTTAATTAGTGTCTAACAAAAGAAATAATAAAATTAATACATAGGTTTTATGACAGCTCCGACAACCTGGCAAACATTTGCCTATATTTTTGCAAAGATACAGTGTGCCAAATCAGGACAAGACGCCCATAGGAAAGCAACATCAGTGCAATACTTTTAATGGAACAGACCCAATTTTGTAAACCTTAAGCCCTATCGTATGATAAGTGATATCCCCTCTCACCGTGATGTCATACTTCTACAGCGACAAATTTGCCTTCAATTTTAATTTTTTAATGCATTAATATATTTGAATTTTCTTAAGTAAAAATTCATCAAATTTTTTAATTTTTCAAAATGCATTAGATTAAAATTATACTTTGCTGCTTCCGCAATTCTATAATCTTATAATTTTGAGTAAAGTCAAGCGATAATTCCGATGCATAAGTTACTCAGCACGAAGTAGATCAGAGTCTGAGTATTCACGTTGACATGGCGTATTCATGTTTAATCCCATATTCCTTATTCTCTTAAGTAATTATCTTTTTGTACAAAACTTCCAGCATATTACTACGCCGTATTACAGAATTCAACATAGAGGCCTTCATCGGAAATTTGTACGGGTGAGTGAATCTTAAGTACTGTTGGCAACCTTCTCCTACCAATAATATATACATATAGTGTGCGATGCATCGGCACAAGATGCAGAGAATTATGATTTAATTTGATATCAGGAACAAAACGTGAAAATACTGTGTACGATCCACAACTCAACCTAATTCTTATTTTCGAAAATCTATTATTGATTCCGTGGTTTTTGACTTGATGATCCCGCTGATCGTTGTTATGCTCGCAAAGTTGAAATAATGCACCTTTATGCGGTGTATTATGGTTAAATTTTCATGGCTATTGATAAGTTACCTTTCTTGAATTTGTAAATTTTCTTTAGAATGCATAAACCCAACAGAATGAATGAAATGTATCCTTTGGAGACACTCTGAATTATAATTATTAAAGATAAAATCTGGTTTCGACTTTCCTATTACTTTGACACACCGAATTTGCATCATGCGCGATTAAGCACATTTAGTTTTCCGAAGGTAATGTAGAACATCATCAATTAATGGAGTTTTCTCAATGCTGCAGAGC
Source organism: Drosophila kuntzei (assembly GCA_035042165.1). Classification (NCBI taxonomy): domain Eukaryota; kingdom Metazoa; phylum Arthropoda; class Insecta; order Diptera; family Drosophilidae; genus Drosophila; species Drosophila kuntzei. Next base: position 17,023 of record JAWNLU010000372.1, on the reverse strand, counting down.
ATCGTTCACACCAGGTTACTCTATCTCTCTCTATAGAAATTGAATATCTTGAGAATGTCCCCTCTTCTCTCTATCTCTTCTTATGTGTCTATTGGCACGCGGAATCATCAAATTTATTTTATTTATATGCTCGAAAATAGGTCTTGAATCAATTTAATAGGAGGTTCATCAAAGGCTGTTTTGTTTGATATGTGAACAAAGCTCCTGAGGAAATCAAGAAATAAATAAATACTTTAAATAAATAGATAAACTTTCCTTATAATGAAATAGATTCATTTTTAGATGTAAAATATGTATACTTATAATAATTTTAGCTTTTCGATATCTACATCAGATCCCCGCTATTAAATGTTGAATTTGATTTATAGCTCATTGAATTCTCAAGAGTTTTGCAATAGTTTATTTCTTACTACTCCCTTTCTTTAGTCCATTTGCCTGAACACCTTTCAGTTTTGCTGTTGCCTTACAATTGTCCACTTGTGTCCTTTTGCAGTAAGGTTTTTTTATCGTGGTAAGAATGACTTTTAAATGGATGAGAGGCTTAAACCATTGACCGCTATGCTCAGGCGCAGGCTGCAATCTCGGCCAACCTCAGAGTCAGGCTAGTTGAAACCCAGGCCGTGGCAAAAGGCGAGAACTATAAAAGCCGAGCACTTACAGAAACGCCCCAGCACTTGACTACAATTGCGGCTATTAGACTAAAGCTGCGTGGCACAAACATGATGTTGCCATTCTAGTTAGGAAGCTGCCCAATGGCCCATTGGTAGAGACCATAACCATAAAGGACGCGAACGAAGCCGCGAGACACGTGCGAGTGCTCGATTATTGACATTGGGGGAAGAAGATATAGGGAGGGGGGAAGGACAAACGCGGGGGTGGGGGGTAAAGATGGAGGTGGCAGCGAGAAGTTTTGAAGCACACTTACGGACGCTAAAACTCAAACATAAACAGAGTCTGAGGCGACTGGGAAACTAAGGAAAATAGCGCTGGAAAATTACGCAAAAATCGACAGCATAAAAACAAGAGCACAAAAAATAGAAATACAGAAAGAAAACTAAGGAAACAAAAATCCATGAAAATGCCAACGCAGCAGAAAACAAAACACAAAAGTTCCGGTTTTCTCAAGGGAAGGAGAAAAATTGAAAAGCAGCGAGAAAACACATAACACTTGCTAACAAGAAGAGTTTGGCGTTGACACGCACACACACACACAAATACACACACATCCATAGACAGAATCACACCCACACAACGACACAGTCATCAATAGCAATACAAAGATAGCTGTACAATTGCTGGGGCAGCCATTTTGAGTGCCATTGACAGATTTCCCTTTTGATTTGGTTCCTCATGGCCAACGAAAAAGGCGTCTGTTCAAGATTTGTATCCTTCGGATGGGAACCAGTTGTTCATTTGAGTGGAAAACTCAAATTGCTAACTGTGAATACGTGGTTAAATTTCGAATACAGATATTATACATATGTATATATCTTAAACGAAAACATACTTTTAACTTTTCGTATTTTTAAACAAGATTCCTATGCCATTTATTTTTTTATTTAAAAAATACACTTAAGTACACTTAAATAATTTTTTTTAATTAGCTTGTTGAATGAGATCATCTTAAAAAAATACATTTCTGATAAGCAACCTTCAATTAGATATTCTCGCCTTTTTGATTAATTTCTTTATTAACTCGCATTATTAAAAATTACCAAAATTAGCTAAAACTACAGTTAATTTATAACAAATAAAATTAAAAAATGTTTTCTAATCTCAAAGTCAATTAGAAGTGTAGGTAATTAATTACTACATAGTTCATGCTAAGCTTATGACAATATCTTTCACAGTTTCTGATTCAAACTTCAATGAAAATTGTTAGCTCAATCACTAGTTCATCAAATCAAATCACATCCCAGTGAGTTTGATTTGTAACTAGTTGGCAGCTAGTTTTTCCTTACAATCATTTTATTTATTTTTATGTCTTTCAGCCTTGCTCAACAAATTACTTCAATCAAAGTTGCTTGCTCAGTTGCTTTGATTCGTTCACTAGTTCGTCAACATCAATCACATTTCCTATGGCTTTTCCAACTGTCGCAACCTCAGCTATAGCATTTTCCTAGTACTCAAAATATCAAACAAGTCTAAAAGAAAACCGACGGCGCCAGCGGGAAGTCTACTAAAGTGAAAAGAAAAAAATTAAATGCTTTGTTCAACGTTTTTTTGGCTTATTTTCTCTGTCATTTGCCAAAAATGTTCTTTATTTTTCATTGGGTTTTTTTTGGCGAATCGTCTCAGGAAAGTGTCGGACAGAGCTTTGTTGAGAGCAGCGAAACTTGTGTAAACAAGGCAACAATTTAAAAAGCAATAATTGAAAACCTTTATGGCATACCGAACGAAAGTTTTGTCAGCTGTGTAGATGCCACGCCCCCAACCCACAACACACACTCACACACAAAGCAAACAGAAGTAGAGCGGAGAAATGTTTATTAAAGTTTAAGAGGAAATTTCAGGCTTTTTGTAGCATACTTTGCGGCGTTCGCTAAGCTGATTAAATTGGCAAATTGGCAATAGACACGCCCACATTGCGCCCACATGGTGAATAGTGGCAAAAAGCGGCTAAAAGCAGCTGCTAAGCTCAAACACGCGTGCATTGAAATCAGTCGAAAAACTTTGGCTTCATCGTCACGCCCACAAAAGCACGAGGAAAAAGCCAAAAAGTGAGTTAACTAAATGCCATGAGCCAAAATAGTCGTACAACGAATCGATTTCGTTAGCTGCAATTTCTTCTTCTTCATCTACTTCTTCTCCATTTTGTACCTATAGTTCTCCTAGGCGTTGCCAGTCAAATTTTCGCATGTGCGCGCCAAATTAGATAGCATTCAAAAGCAATAAAAAAAGGAAACTTTGTGCAATTGGCAACAAAAGGCAGACACAGGACTTGCAAATCCGGAAGTGCCAGTCCGATCCTAAATGTAAAAGCCAACTTGTTACCACCACCAACAACAGAAACAAGAAAAAATTGGTAAATAATGGCGTAGGTGGAGTTCTTCTATAAACTGACTATTTGTAATTGTAGTGCAGGCATAACAATCGGCAAATAGATTGCCAAAAGCACTTGGAATAATCCAAGCCAAAGAGTAGATATAACAAACAGAAACATAGTGAAAATTGCGATAGAGTTGGAGATGGAATGAAGCTTAAATTTCAACAATTTAAGCAGATCCAAATGGAGATTTTTGGTTCGGATAATAGGCGATAAATGAAGGACAGCCTTATAGAATCCATTTTCAATATTTCTATGTATGTTAAAAAATGAATAGATTTGTAAAAGCCGGAACTCGACTATCTAATATCAGTTAAAGATTTTCTATATCGATATAGTTTTTTAATAATTAGAAAACGAGATGACTATATGTGATTTTATTTCTAAATTAAAGTCTTGATATAAAACTAGCTTATAAATAAATAGATAACAACAATTTCAATCAAGACAAAAATCGACTGAAGTTAGTTTACTATTTCAATTGCAAAATTGCCACGCCCACAAAAGGCCACAGTCAGAGTCAATCAAGTGGATTTAAAAACGGTTTAAAAAAATTTGTACAAAGAAAGATAGAAAAGGGAACGCAATAAACTTTATTGCCTCGTTGCACAACTATCGAAGTTGTTTTTTTAAAAAAAGGATTTCCGTTTGCTTTTTTGTGTGTCCTGTGCTTTGCGAAGGACACGCCAAGTTTGTGTCTTGTTGTTTTTGTTGCTGTTGCAGCTGCTGTTACTTTATTTGAATTTGTCTAACGGGCGCGTAAATAGCCTTGAGCAGCAGGCAACAGCCATTCAATTTTCAGCTAACCTCCTAGCCCATCTCACATGCTCGAGGGCGTGGCAGTCGGCCATGTTTCTTCTGCATGTGTGTGTGTGTGTATACATATGTGGTGCCGGAAGTGGCTCAAAGTCATATCCTGTGTACGCCAGTGTCCGTTTTGGCTGCACATTTGTGCCTCGTTTTTAGGCTTCCCCTTCCTTCCTTTCTTCTTCTTCCCTCTTCCTTTCCAATTCCTCGCCTAAAATAAAAGCGCGCCCAATTCGCACATTCATCAAAGCAACAAAATCAAAATTTGCTATTCGCTTAGAATCTGTTTAAGGATTGGTAAGAACCATTTGATTTTCAGAGTTGATTCCCCAAGTTTCTGAAGGTTGCCAAAGTTTCTGGCTTATTGGGCGAACTGCCAAAAATTTGAATTGGCAAACATTATTTGCCCTTGGAAAAATTGCATTGGTTTTAAATTGTTTTTTTTACAATGACACAGGCTTACAATGCCGTGTGAAGTAAGTAAAATCACTTTAAAATGATAGAAGGTTATGAATAGATAATAGATAAAATAGATAAATTAATAAAGACTTTTTATTATGATTCTCAAATGTTTTCAAAAGCTCAGTTAACTTCATTGTACACAATTAAACAGCACTATGGGCTAAGAACGTAAAGCATTTAAAATAACACTTCTAACAATAATCGCATATTCCACTTTGGCTTCATTTTGGTCTATAAAAATCTTATCGCTGTAGATTAATTGCCCTCAAGTTAAGCATAAATCTTTAGTCTACATTAATCACATACGTTTATCACATGTTTTGAATCAATGGCAACAAAAAGAGAACCCGGCAAATGATTAAGCCTCGTTTTGATGCAATCATACATTGAAAAGTGCAACAGCATTAAGCAGGCATCAAGCAACAAGCTACACAACGACAACATTTCGAAACAAAATTTTTAATGTGTTGAACAACAATTAAAATCATTTTTACACAAGAAAATGATTAAATTTAAATGGTCAGCAAACACGAAAGAAACAAACGCCGTCGGCGAATGTAAACTAAATTAGAGTGCCTGCATTTTATATAAAAATTAAATTGGAAATGCAGCCAGCTCACGGCAGCGTTAAAGAGTAAGAGGTAGAGTGAGTGAGAGAGAGAGGGAATATCAGGCATGTTTTGGGTTGAGGTGCGCCTGAAAGTATGCTTTAAATTAAAACGAGCAGCAAAATGAGGCAGCTGCACGACACACACGCAACACACACACAAACACACTGCTAAATGCTAACTTTTTAGTATGCTTCAAGTGTGAGAGAGCATAAAATGAATACGCTCACACACTCGGACACACACATTGGCAGTTACATTTCATTGTTCGTGGTCAAAGAGAGAAAACCAACCAAACAGGAACTAAGCAAATATGGCGCCAAAATGCTTAGCTTTTGATTAAAATGTTGCATATATAAATTAGGAAGACTTTAATATACCCTGTACTCTAAACAACTGATCGTTGAATATAAAGATGAATTGGCAAGACTATCTAATATCCTGCATTCTAATTTAACAATTGAAATTGTGAATTCTATGAAATATATTATTTTCGAAACTTTAAAAGGAAAAATATAATTTTTAAATTTTAAGTCAAAATTATTTTTTAAAACGATGATAACAACATTATTGAATTTATTGACTAATTGAACCGAAATTAGCCATTATTTACGATTCGGCCATTAATCGGTTGTTTCGGTTTGAATAATTTTGGCATTTCGATTTCTGTTTAATATAAAAGTTTGGTTTTGGAAAGGGTTTCAGTTACGGTTACCAATTACGGTCTCGATAACGGTTTTAATCGCTGATCAAATAGAATGCTTTGAAGATGGTACCAGTTAGTGGTTATTTACTACCATTAAACTTGCGATATTATTAATATTTTAATCGATCAATTCAACATTTTAGTAACATTTTTAACGTTCAGACTTATTTTAACTTGAATTTTCACTGCTTGGCAACTCTATTATATATCCAAAAAGCAATGTCTAAGAGTATGCAATACTATTCGTATGCCACACAGTCACATATATATGTGTAGGTGTGTGTGTGTGAGAGTATACGTGAAATTAATTTGTGATGTCCGCTTTGTTTGTTGCTGGAATCATAAGGCTGTTCTTCTTGTTGTTGTTTCCTTGCATCATAGCAGAGAAAACGCTGCCAGCGCCCAAACCCAAAAAAGTATGCTACAAATTGCCTTAATTCCCCAACGAAAATAAGTTATTCCGTGTGTCGTTGTCGTTGTCGTCGACGCTTAGCGCTCAACGCTTTTCATGTCCCGAAAACTTTTCGCATGTGTTAAAATTAAAAAGTTTTCTTTTGGTTTTCTCTCTGTCATGTGTACGTTGCGAGTGTTTTTATCTTTTATCTAGAATTGGTCAGCAGTCTGAAGTCCTGTCTTTCTCGCCCTCTCCCTCTATTCATTTTTCTTTCTCTTTCTATACCTCTCTCTGTCCTTACTTGACATCTCTCTCTACCATTCCTCCTCTCTATGTGGTTAAGTAAATTTGTTATTTTTTCCTGTTTATTTTCTTTTTTATCTCAATTATTTAGTCAAGGTCAATTTGTTAGTGTGTGTGTGTTAAGGTGCGGCTCACACACAGGACACGTGGCCTGCGTGTGTGTCCTTTGTGGCTTGCATATGTTATCAGTCTGGCAGTCTGCACTCAGAAAAAAATATTACCCTCATTTTAAAAATTCACCTTTGTTTAAGAATCGTATCGACAGTTAACAAGTTTTTTTACTTCATTTAAAAAACTATTTTAATTTAATTTACCAAAAAATTCCCTTAATAACAAATTTTTATAAATATAATTTTTGAAATACGGAAAAGAAAAAAATTGTTGATTTGGCATACTAGTTCTTTCTAAATATCACTTCAAAATCCATGTTAATTCGACTTTTAATTTCTGAAATTATTCAATATTTATCTGTACATTTAAAAAAAACGACAGTTTTAGACGAAAATATTCATCTTTTGCAGAAATTATTGAAAACAAAATTATAAATAAAAAATGCAGAAATTATTGAAAACAAAATTATAAATAAAAAATAAAAAAGATATTAATTTTATAAAAATAAATAAAATATACACGTTTTTTTCTTAGCACCGCAAATCAAAACGACTTTAATCAACAGGACAATTTAAGGTATTTTTCTGAGTGTGTGAAATGCTTTTATGTTCAACCTGCTTCGAGCTTCGAGTGTTGTCACGTGGCTCAGTTTTAAATTGAGTTGGCTAAAATGTGCCAACTCGAGCTGAGTTTGAGTTTATTGTTTAGGCCATAAACTGGCATTTGTTGTGGGCTTTTGTTGCTCTAATTGCTAAGGGAATTGCTGCTGGTGACATAAAAGTGCACACCCTCAGAAAAATATCATTAAAAACCAAATAAAGGTTAACATTAACTGTACTTTTGCTGGGGTTATAATCAAATTTCGAGTGGAAACACTTAAAAGAATTTCATTTTGACTGAGTACTGAATACGCGCATACTTTGGAATTTATTTGCCAATTTTAATTAACTGGGCTTTCGATTGCAATTATTGTCTAGGATTCCTGTTTCAAGATAGAAAGTTAGTTGATAAATCTGCCTTAAGAATTGTATTCCCATAAATTTTGCTTCTTAGAGCTTTTAAAACAAATCTTAAAATTCTGAAACTGATTAGGGATTAGGGATTAAAGATATGGTCATTCGGCAATTGCATTCCATAATCATGTAGCTAGATGCTAAGAATCCTGTAAGACAATTGGAAAAATTTCATAAAGCTGTAAAGATTCCGAATGCTTACGACTGAAGTTAGTAAAAAATATATGCTGCTTCTTAAACTCTTCTTAACTCCCAGCCATATTTTCTGCTTATTGCCAAACAAATTTCTCTTGATTAGCATCAGGTTTGCGCTCAGCATATGCCCCAATGCCTTTTTCTGCTTACACCTTAACAGTGTCCGAGTTGAAGACTGTTTTTCTCTCCAGTTCCCTTACATTCCCTCTCTCTCTCTCTCTCTCTCTTTGGTTCTTCATCTTTGCATTCGTCTGCACTGCAATTTATCCATTTCCACCCACCATTTTGCCCCACTTCAAATATGTACAAACCTTAATCACACTTTGTGATGTTGCAGCTGCACTTGAGAGGCAAAGATGAGCTTGGGAATAGAAATATTCGCATTACTTGTGCTGCAAGCAAGAGGTATGCAACATAATTTTTAACCTTACCGCCGCGGCATGCACATAAATTGTGCAGTTACCCAACACTGTCCACGTCGCCATTGCCACCTCCATTTGAAGATTAACGCGCGCGCGAGCATAAATAACAAGCGAGTGCAACTATTGAGAAGGCAGCAAAGAAAATGCAACAATAGCATAGAAATAGAGAGGGAGACAGAGAGAGAGAGAGAGAGGAATGGAAGGAAAGTCAAATTTATATTTCATAAGTAAATCTCATCCTCTGTCTCTTTCTCTCTCTCTCTCCCTCTCTCAATCTCTTTCTGTATGTCTCTTTTGGTATAAAAAAACTTTTGCATTACGTGCCAGTGCAGTCGAAAAGTCAAAGTGACGGCAAAGTCAACAGACGAAATTGCAACCCTGCAGTTAGCTTTTGCGAATGAGTTGCCCCAGGCCAACTCCACCCATTTAATCTCTAGAGAAAGCGAGAGAGAGACGAGAGAGAGAGAGAGAGAGAGAGTGAAGTGAGACAGAGCACGTCTAAAGTGCTGGCAGCATCCTTAGCTGAATGTAATAAAAACCTGAAGTACGTTTGTTTGATAATCCCATTTTAATATTTATAGTAATAAACGCTTTTACGCGTTGGCGCTTCGTCTTGAATCCTGTGCCACGCCCACTGAAGCTGGGGGCTCTAACTGTGCCATATTGGCCGCCTGTTGCCCTCTAGCATTGGCGTCTTTTATTAGATGACTTCTGGTTTTCTTTTTTCTTCTCTCTGGTATTTTTATTTATTTATACGCGCTTTTTTCCCTCACGACAGCAAAATTGCGTCTCAAATGAGAAGGGGAAATTTTGGTTTAGTTGAACTGCTTAGCAAGTCCATTTCGCATATAAGTAATACAAGTCTTCCGCATCTCACATCTCTCGATTACTTTGGCAGCACTTACATATTTGATTTGTGCTGATTGTGTCTCAAGACGATGGCGCAAAGTTTATTTTAAGTCAATTTTTATGCAGTCAAGAATCATCTGCTTTACCTTTGTCGCTCACTCTCTCTCTCTCTCTCTTACACACTCTCCCTCTCTGTTTCACTTTTCGTAGAAAAGGATTGCTTCGGCAGACGTCTAGCTAGTAGCTTAGCTTTAAAAGCAAAGTCAATCCAATTGTGTTAGTCTTGCTTTGAACTGACTGACAGACATTTATTTTATGTTTCACGTGGCGTATGCGTAATGCCACTCACTGATTTACTTAGGCTAGATCACAGAGTAAGCTCAGTTTAAAGAAAGCAAGGCAAAAATGATTGATTTAAAATATATAAACAGTAGACTAAAGACTTTCAATAATATTCCTTTGTTTATAGTAAAAACCAATCATTAACCTCAAAAGAAAACTCCATCTAAAAGTTTTCTCCTTCACAGATATGCAGCGGAAATATTAACCAGCTGATAAAAATAGAAGAAAGCAAATCCATTGTCACATTAAATTCAACTTACTTTCGGCTTTGGTTTTATTTGCCGAAGTTGTCGCTGCTTCTGTTCTTTGGGACGGGACATGACGCCATTTGTAATCAATGTCGAAATAATATGGCGGTTTCGTTTACGTATTTTCACTGATTTCCCAAAAGCAGACGGAGCACCCACAACTTGGCGATAGTTTTCTGTTTGAAATGCAAGCTGCGTGGCAAGTAGTTTCCCTCTCTCACTCGCACTCTCTCTCTATCTAAGTTGCTGTCCCTCTCTCTGTCTCTGTGGCAGGCTCTAAGACGGCCGCCAAGGATTTGCCGGGTCTCAAAAAACTTGGTCCTTTCGCTGGGCTGCTGCTGCAGGTCTGGCAGCATTATCTTTTGGCAATGCCAAACACTTCCGCCGAACGACAAGAACGATAAATTGTTGCGGAAAAGTGTTAAGCGTGGAAAAGTTCATGCCAAAGTTTCGATGTGCGCGCACTTTTATTTAGGGTTCATTATGCTTTCTTATGCTACTTTCCGACAGCCTCCACTGTCTCGGCTGCCTTTGTTTGCACTATTGAAAATAATGATTACACGCTTACGTTTTGCTTTTTCTTTCCTGTTTTCGTCCCTCGCGCGTGTGTGCGGAAAATTATGCTCTAACTAAAGAAATTGGCCAGAGCGAAAACTATAAGCCGATTATCAGCAGAATTTCCTTCATTTTTTTTTGTTTTTGTGTTTCGTGTTGCTGCCCAATGAGGCACACAGCGAGATGAATGGCTCTTTGAATAGTTGTTGCAGGGGGAAGCAGGAGGCGACGAGGGATTTCTTTTTCAGGGAGTAGAAACTCGACATTGCATGTCATCAGAGTTATTAGCGCTAATGCTCTATTAATGGGCCGCACATTGAATGGAGCCTCATTTTTAGGCCAGCTTTTCGGCAGGTAAAACTGTGGCATGTGGCTTGTGGCAGGAGTTCAATTAGACCACCCCAGTTTCAGATGGAGCTAAGCCTATCTGTCCGCCTACCTTTCTGTCGACCGTCTCTGGGGGTTTGGGATTTGTTAGACAAGATTGCATTAAGCATGCACTTTGAAGATTCTGCGGGGTTGTTAAGTCAATTAGCAAAGTTATTTATAGAATGGGAATCAACGACTGGAGTCAGGCAGTTTCTTGATTTTAAGGACACGCTAACGTTTTGCCAAATCAAAATTAAAGTATGCTTCAATTCGATCATCAATCATTTTTGTGCATATTAAAAATATTTGCTGAAACAGCAGCTGGCATTGTATATTTTTGTTAGATCGAATCTTAATAGAGAATTTCTATGATTGTTCATCAATCAATCGTCGAGTTATTATCAATCATTCATTAGAGTATAAGATGGGCAATGTAATAATTGCTATACGCTTGTAATTAATAAACACTTTGTGAAAAATAATTGGAAAAATAATACATTTTAAAAATTTGATAAATAGCTGTTAAGTGTAATACAAAGATATAATAATAAGAATTTATGTTTTTGATTTCAATCAATACCTTTTCTTATTTTTCAATAAAAAAAACTTAGGAAATTATCCGTCGAATTAAGGAAAATTTTCTCGTTTAATAACTCCATCTTCATGCTTAGTTATTTTCTTAAGATTCTCGACAAGGCTCACAAAATCACATTTAATAGTGTTAATGAAATAAATCATTGAATTTGTTCTTATAAAACTGCATTCTCAGTTGTTTTTCTGAATCAAAAACTACCCAGTGAGCATCTAATTTTTATTACCTCTTCTTATAGTCAAAGAAAGAGTTAACAACTTTATATGCACTGTACTTGTATTTCTATGAAATGCAATGCAATCTGCAATATAACCCCAGGAATATTTGAAACTGATACACACGAGTGTATGTATTAACTATTCAGCATATGAGTGAGTATTCATGCACTCATGGGGTTTTAGTTTGAATGAATGCATGTGTTGATTGAATAAAACAGATATTGATATACATATATACATTTCTGCAAAGAATGCGGTGCTCCTTCCATCAATAGCCAATTGAATTGGGTTGAAAGGAAAGCGAAAACTCAGACACAGATACAAATCGCCGATTGCATGAAGAAAAATGCAAGTAACAGTGACTTGAGGGGGGATATCTCTCCCCCCCCCCCCACATTGAATTGAGGCAGCTGTGTAATAACATTCGCAGCTATTTAGAGCAATTTTTAGCACACTTCGTTCAACCTGCTGTGAAACTGTCAAAGGGAAAACGACGTGACACAAATGAAATGTAACAGCAACAAAGGACGACGCGTTGAGCAGGCTAAGGAGATGTCTAAAAGGGGAAAGGAAGGCGAAGGGAGGAAGAGGGCTAAAAACTAGCTGCTTGAACTTATTTCGAGGCTGTGAGTGGCTCTCGAGCAAAGGAACTTGGCATGGGAGCTTGAAGGCATACAATTTTCATTTCCGCTTTTATTTGCAGTGCGAGCCAAAGGCAAATACCAAGATATAGGGTATGGGAAGGCTACCGAATACCTTGCTGCAAAGAAAAGAATTTCTTTTGAGTTACTTTAGTGGGGTAACAAAATGAAAAAATATAACAGAAAAAAAAATATAAAAAAAAAGGAAAGGAAAAGGGGGAACGCAAAGAAAGGACACATGTGTCCTGCTTGGCTAGGACAAAGTTTGCGCCATTTGCGCTGCCTTAAGGTGTGTTTAATGAAAAGTTGCCAACTAGCAGAGTCCGGACACATTAGAGCTACCAAACAAGAAGAAAAAGTAGAAGACAACGAAGTGGAAGCAGCTGGACCAGACAATAGACAGACAATGGTCCAAAGGATGCAGCTGCTGCCTCTGCTTCTGTTTCTGCTTCTGCTGGAGGCTGCATCAATATCCTGTTGCCATTTTGCGCTATTTACAAATGAAATACGCCGCAAGTTTTCGAGCCAAAGTAACCACGAAAATTAAACTTTTGCCTCGTTTGTGTTTTGTCAGTACACAGAGTGAGGGGAGAAAATGAGGAAAGAGTGGAAAGAGTGGAAGGGGAATAGGTGAAGGTAGGGGAGAAGGAGTGGCCAAAAAGTTTGCACAGAAAGAAAACGCAATGAGGAAAATGAAATTAAAATGGGCGAAGTGAAGAACCAACAAGGTGCAATTGAAGTGGGCATCCTTAAAGTGGATACCACAGAATTGAGATTGTCTGCTTGTGCAAATATTGGAGATTGAACCGAACTATCAACCCCAACCACTATCCCATAATTTACCTCACAGTTAGCTACAATACTTTATTAGAGTTTGAGAGGAATATTTCATATAAGGTACCCGTTAAGCTGTTTCCATCTTTTTTATTTTACAAACTACAATATATATATAGAATCTAACTCCATACTTTTAACAGAAATTATTTAATTTAGTTTTACCTTTTGTTGTTTTTTGATTTAAAAAAAGACAACAGTATTTACTGCTTTGTTCTTTCATATATTTAATTGTCGACAACTCAACCGAACTCATATCATTAATTATGCATCTTGTCAGAGTTTGGCAACCGCTTACAATATGTTGTCGCAACTTATGGCCAACTTTCGTCATCATCATCAGTCACACAATTTGTAAACATAAAAAAAGAGAACAAATTTCTATCAAGTCTACAAGATCTAAACAAACTGTAAAAATTACAATGCCATTGAATAGACGCTGGCGATGGGAGAGAAATAAATGCGACATGAAGAAATCCTAAAAGGCGAAAGACGAGAAAGTAAACAAAATCTGTAACATCAATTTTGTCAAGTTTTCACGCGGACAACAACAAATCAGATGAAACCATTTGCATGGGTATTTTGCGCCTAAAAGCATGCAAACAATGCACTGAGAGAAAAGAAGTGCTAAAGGTTAATTATAAAAATAGAAAATGAATATAAAACTGAAAATATATGTAATAAAGATTTCTTATTTATTTCCTTTAATTTCTCAGACTCTCTTAAGTGTTTCTGGATATATTTGATTTTCTCAGTGCATTTGGCAACGTTTTAAAAGTGTCTAGTCTTGTTTAGATAGAGACTGGAGCGCAAGAATGACAGCAGAACAAGAGATTGCTACGCACAGTGCGAGAAAAAGTCACTGGACGTGCCAAAGCTTTGAATGTCAAGTGACACTTGAGTGGAGTGTTGGACAGGCGACCCAAGAGGGTTGTAGATAAAGGCGGTGGGTGAGTGTTTAGATTTGGCAACATCTTTAGGACTTTAGTCTAGTAAGGAAAAATCGATGAGACATCATTCCTTGTCAAATGCTTAAGTAAAACGGCCAGCACTTATTAAATTGAAAATATTTTCGTGTTTTGACGACTTTAAGGCGTAAAAGGGCCAAAAACACTCGAGCTTTGATTGATGGCTGTCGTTCTGACGCTTTTGCCAGCTGAGAAGTTTAATAAATGAATGCGGTTTTGTATTGCCTAGCACGATTCGAGTATGTGGGCCCGTAACGTTTGAAGTTTATCATAGCAACATTTGATTAATTGCTTGGGTCATAGACCACGCCCCCATCTGCCTCTCTCTCTCACACTCTCTCCCAGCCAAAACCATCACAACACAATGTACGATGACAGCTGGCGGAGAGTCGACTAGTTTTCAATTAAAAAACTTTTCACTTTACGCCCACGTTGGGCGCCAACAACTAAGCAACAACTATGGCGCCCAACGTGGCATTTTACGATGTCGCCACTGAATTAATGTAAATCCTTGTTATCCCTCATTTTATGTAGCCACTGCCTGCATTTTTATATGCATCTTCATCGTCTTGACTTTCGTCTCAGCCATTGCCTTGCTTTCTCCTTCTTTTCTCCTTCCACTCATATTCTGCATTGCGCCATTTCGTTGTTTATGTCGCCTTCAAACTCAGAGTCTTTGCGGTCTGTTTCCTCTTCAGATTCGGCTACTTTTTTATGGTTTTTTCTCCTTGTTTTCCACCTCTCTCTCTCTCTCTCTCTCTCTGTTTGTGTTTTACGGTCAGTTTTTGTCTGTTTTGTAATTATGGTCACGTATGTGCCGCAAAATTGTATGTGCAAAGGACAATCCAAGACATACAGACGCATTAATTGCAACTTGTAAAACATTTGCCCACTGGCGACTATTTTATGTGTCCAAACGAAGAGATATTACTTGTGCTGGGCATTTGTCATCAGCTGCACAGCCTCATGCCAGAAATGCGAACAGTTCTTAAAGAAAGTGATCTATTTTGTCCCAAAGTTAACTTTGAATGTGAATAGAGTTTTATAAATTTAGCAAACTGTTATTGTAACCAGAGAATCAAACTGAAACAAATATCAGCAAAATGAATTCTATCGGTTCCAGTATCAATACTTATACGTACTTGTTAAGCAACTCACTTTTCTTATTAATTAATTGTTAGTTTTGTTTTTTTAATTGTTCAGTTTTGACAAAATTATAGAAGTTTGAAGTTGGTCAGCAGCTTTGTCAAATTTGCGTGATTTTTAACAAGAAAATGAATTTAAGTTTTAAGTTATGTTTTATACAAATTATGGCATAAGAAGTTGATTAAAAGCTGAAACTCGAGATTTTCAATTTTGAATTATTGAAAATCACAAGGTAGGATTCTTACCATCCAATTCGAATTACGGCTTAAAATTAATTTTTGAATTAAACTAATAAAATTTGAATGCAGAATGAATGTAGAGACTAAACCGTGATTAAAATGCAATTCCGCTTGAATATCTGTTCAGTTTTGGCAAAGTTATGAAAGTTTGAATTTATTTTGGTCACGGTTCAGACACTAAAAATAAAACGGTACTATTCTCTAAATATAAGTAATTAGTGTGGATTTAAATTTATTGATTTTATTGCAATTTTATTAAGATTATAGAATTGCATTTAAACGCATTCAATGTAAAGTTGTCGTCTTAATTGAAAGGCCAGACATGCAGCTAATGTGAAAGTGATTAATTTTTAAATCTACTCCGATTGCGTAGACTGAGTAACTAATCGATTGATCAATCAATCAATCAGTCAGATAATCAGTGTAGAAGCCAAGTCATTCAATTTGTATGCAATTTTGACCACAAACATTTGTTAATTGACCACAGAAGAGAAAGAGACAGACAGAGAGAGAGAGTGTATTTGTAGGAGAAAAGTAAATCGTATTGCCAAACACACTCGCACACACACGCACACATGCAGTTGCACAAATAATTAATTATGTACGCTCAGTTGCATTCGAAGCAGCAGGAAATGAAGCTGCGCTCTGATGACTGCCAGCTAAATTATGCCAACGATTGCCGGATTCCTCCCAAAACACCCTGGACAGGTGCTTCCGCTCCAAAGGACAACTGGACAACAACTGGACGATAGTCGTACCGTCTGTTTGCCATGCTTAAGTGCCGATAATAACACACCTTTGCTCACCTTTTGCACACCAACGGACAACCTGACAACACTGAACACTGAACAGTTAACAGTGAACACCCAAGCAGAGCCAAGCAGACTCTGATGGCCATTGCAATCTCAAGAGCCTTCATCGTGATACATCCACGTGTAATCGAATGACATTTAAGTGACATTTAGAGCTTAATCGCTAAACGGCTGCAACTTGGTTCACAGTTCGTCAGTTGATTATCTCCAATCCCACAATGACGGCTCTTAATTGTCCACTCATAAGTAATGGGAATGCAGTCAAGTGTTTTGAGTGCCAGGGCTACGGAAAATTCATTTCTTCTGAGTGTTGGACAACTAAAAAATATGCGAATAAGTAATTAAATAAGTAAATCATAAATTTCTTAAAAGGAAATACGAGCATAAATAAATAAAACTGTCCCAAAATATCTGAATTTAATCTGTAATATTAAATTTAAACTATTATTAACTAAGAATAATTTTGATAATGTAATTTAAATAAGAAAAATTAATGCAGGGAAACAGGTTTACAGAGTTTCAGAAATCTTTTTTTATAAATATTTATTTATATCAGCTACAAATATTTAAGAAAATCAACATCAGTCTAAAGGTACGCAGTTGATAAAAATTCTAACAGATCATTTCAAAGTTAATGCAAAAAAATATATATGTAAGATAAGCTATTTTTAAATATGTATTTCTTAAAAATATTTAATCCACAAAGTAGCAAGGTCGCTAAAATATTCCCAGCTTAAAGCAACTCTTATTCCCAGACACCTCTTGACTTTGCAGCACCCAAAAAGCCGTCAGCCATCAAACTAGTTTTGACTGTAGTTTATGGCCGAGGACCAGACACATTTGGAGGGCACACTCAATTCTCACACCTAGACAAGAAGAAGGGCAGACAGATCGTCGGATGGCAAGAAGAAACATGGCGCATAAATTCAACAGTTGTCGCGCGCCAAAATGTTCTACATGCAAACGCCGATGCCACCACCAAAAAACTGCCAACGAAAAGCCACACAGAAAGCATCGAGGAAAAGCCGACAGCAAGTTGACACAAGTAAGCCGACGCGTCGCAGTGGCCAACAATGATACACCAGGCAATATGTTCGTTTATGGATTGTTGCCCAGGATTGCTTTCAGAATAGAAGAGAGAGA